>CM050424.1:24481202-24818702 GCA_027564155.1 Gymnocypris eckloni scoliostomus | reverse complement strand
GAACCTTGAGTTGCTTCATTGAAAACGTATTGTATTACTGTAGTAAAAGCTTGCTGTATTATGTAAAATAAGCATTATGAGAGAGAGATGGACTAAGCGACTGTGATTACCTGCATCTGATACAGGCATCTCATTCTCAAGATTCAAGAGTTGTATTCATCACATACACAATTAAACAGAATATAACCAACAGGGAAATGTAAGCGTTCTCCTAACGTTACTTACAATTAAGTTTAAATGTCCACTGAGAAAAGTGTTATCTTTGTCTTAACGTCAATATCCTTCATTGATTTCTGATGACAGCGCCCCTCAGTGCATTTGTTAGCCGTGTCAAGCTGTTGTAAGTAAAAAATAAGTTCCGTTTAGAAAAGCGTTTATTTTTTCAAAGTAAAAGTCTTTACTGCAGCGCTGACTCAAAAACAGTCTGTTGTCGCTATCCAACGGCGGAACAATGTAACAAAAATCACAATCACAAACACACACACGTCTCAGTACTAAACACTATTGAATACTATTATTATTTATATAAAATACTAATAATTGAATAATCATATTTAATAAACAACAACAGCCATCATAAAAGTTGCTAGGCAATTCAGCCAACCATAAGCAAAGGCACAATATACAGCATTGAATTTACACAAACATGATCAACTTTTGCCAAAACTATTTGCTCTGGAACAAATAATAGTTTAACGAGACCATAGACTGGCCGTTAGATTTACACAAAAAACAAATTATATATCGTGTTTAAACACTATATAGACATTAGAGCCAGCTGTAAATTCCAGAAGATCTGGCCACGGTGAGGCGCCCTCTGCGCGTGTAATGAGCGCTGAACTGCCGGCTGAAACGCTGGAAATCCTGTCTCCGAAAACGTTGAAGCAAACTTTCAAATAGACTTTATCTTTATTAACAAACCGCATCTTTTAAGTCCAAGCAAGCAAATCCTTGCCTAGAAAATCCTTAAAAGTGCATTCCGTGACACAAAACAGTATTATTTTTAAATTATAGTGGAGTTGGGCATCTGCCTTGACACTAGATTGACAAAACGTAGATAGACCCGGCTAGAACAAGCGGAGGGATACAACATTGTGAAAGGGCGTTCCTGTATCGATACCAGTACAATATCTCACGGTTCTCAACCAATCAGATTTGAGAACCAGAACAAACTGCTGTGTGTGTGTGTGTGTGTGTGTGTGTGTGTGTGTGTGTGTGTGTGTGTGTGCGTGCGTGTATATATATATATATATATATTATATATATACTGAACAAAATTATAAAGCAACACTTTTGTTTTTGCCCCCATTTTTCATGAGCTGAAATCAAAGATCGAAGAGCTTTTCTATGTACACAAAAGGCCTATTTCTCTCAAATATTGTTCACAAATCTGTCTAAATCTGTGTTAGTGAGCACTTCTCCTTTGCCCGAGATAATCTATTCACCACACAGGTGTGGCATATCAAGATGCTGATTAGACAGCATGATTATTGCACAGGTGTGCCGTAGGCTGGCCACAATAATAGGCCACTCTAAAATATGCGATTTTACTGTATTTGGGGGGGTTCAAAAACCAGTCAGTAGCTTATTCGCATAGAGTTGATCAGGTTGTTGATTGTGGCCTGTGTAATGTTGGTCCTTTCCTCTTCAATGGCTGTGCGAAGTTGCTGGATATTGGCAGGAACTGGAACACGCTGTCGTATACACCGATCCAGAGCATCCCAAACATGCTCAATGGGTGACATGTCCAGGGAGTATGCTGGCCATTCAAGAACTGGGAAGTTTTCAGCTTCCAGGAATTCTGTACAGATCTTTGCAACATGGGGCCATGCATTATCATGCTGCAACATCATGAGGTGATGATCGTGGATGAATGGCACAACAAAGGGCCTCAGGATCTCGTCACGGTATCTCTGTGCATTCAAAATGCCATCAATAATATGCACCTGTGTTCATTGTCCATAACATACGCCTGCCCATAACATAACCCCACCATGGGCCGCTCGATCCACAATGTTGATATCAGCAAACCGCTTACAACGCCATACACGCTGTCTGCCATCTGCCCTGTACAGTGAAAACCGGGATTCATCCACGAAGGGAACACCTCTCCAAAGTGCCAGATGCCATCGAATTTGAGGATTTGCCCACTCATAACGGCTACGATGCCAAACTGCAGTCAGGTCGAGACCCCGATGAGGACGACGAGCATGCAGATGAGCTTCCCTGAGACGGTTTCTGACAGTTTGTGCAGAAATTATTTGGTTATGCAAACCGATTGTTGCAGCAGCAGCGGCTGGTGTCAAACGATCTTGGAGGTGAAGATGCTGGATATGGAGGTCCTGGGCTGGTGTGATTACACGTGGTCTGCGGTTGTGAGGCCGGTCGGATGTACTGCCAAATTCTCTGAAACGCCTTGGAGATTTATGATAGAAAAATGAACATTCAATTCACCGGCAACAGCTCTGGTGGACATTCCTGCAGTCAGCATACCAATTGCATGCTCCCTCAAAACTTGCGACATTGTGCTGTGTGATAAAACTGCCCATTTTAGAGTGGCCTTTTATTTTGGCCAGCCTATGGGACACCTGTGCAATAATCATGCTGTCTAATCAGGATCTTGATATGCCACACCTGCGAGGTGGATGGATTATCTTGGCAAAGAACGTCTCAGGTTACGTATGTAACCATGTTTCCCCGAGGAGGAACGAGACACTGCGTCCCCTAGGGGTCGCTATTAGGGAACGCCGTCAGCGTGACCCGTGCTTGAAGTATACATATATAAAAACACCACCTGTTGGCCGGCGACAGCCTATGACGTCACTACCAGCGCGACCCCGATATAAGGGGCGCCGGGAGAATACGTCATTCACTTCTTTCGTCTTCACTGACTGTTTTGTTTGAAGCATGCATTCTGGTAAGAATACAGTTTTCCTTTTATTATCATGGGAGCACTAGCAAGGCGTTTAGGAAATGTGTGGATCCGTGTCCTCGTTATTTGACACCCGATGACACACACAACTGTTGAGTCTTTTGTTTGGGCTTGGAGCATGCACGTGATGTCCTTGAGGGGGCAGTCTGCGTGCATTGTGAGCGGTTCTCTATGAGAAAGCTCCGCTCTCGTCTGTCCTTCTTTTCGAGAAAAGAAGGTCAGCCATCTGCTTCCCGCGATTCAAGACCCACTGTTGCCGAGGCACGGAGGAGAATGAAATCGTGGGGTTCGCAGGTGGATCTGGCCGATGAGTTAGAGAGGGAGCTTTCCCTTTCGCACGAGTCGGCCAAGAACGAGGGCGAGCCGCTGGATTATGATGATGTAATCTCTCTGACATCATCTGATCCAGCGGCTAGTGCTCTGCTGGGTTATGCCCAGTAAGAGCAGGAGATGTCTGAGAGTGAGGAAGTTGAGACTGAACTCTCTCAAACCTCCTGCCCTGCGTACGAAGAGCTGTTGGATGTTATGGAACGTGCCATGGCGAGGCTTGTCTTGCCGTGGGAGCGAACCAAAATGGCGGCACCGCGGGGACGTCTCTGAGCGATATCTTTCTGGCCATAAAACCCCAGCTCAAGTGAACCTTCCATTTCTTCCTGATCTCCATACGGAAGTCGAGAAGAAATGGAAAAAGCAGTTTTCCTCTAGCATCCACAAATTCCAGCATACCAGTTATGCTAAGATTATAGGGATGAGTGCCCATCGGCCCTTAGCTTCCCTCTCTACCCCTGCAAACCACCATCTACCCCACCGGAGCGAGGTTAGGTGGGAAACTAAGACTGCAGTCAGACTGGACCTATGATGATTTTAGGCAGGTTCTGTATT
The DNA here is from genome assembly GCA_027564155.1 of Gymnocypris eckloni scoliostomus. NCBI lineage: Eukaryota > Metazoa > Chordata > Actinopteri > Cypriniformes > Cyprinidae > Gymnocypris > Gymnocypris eckloni. Next base: position 24,814,888 of record CM050424.1, on the reverse strand, counting down.
CTTCGAACTGCTTTACTGATGGTCCGGACATGAGGCCTCCTCGGAGGTTTCTGTGGGAACCTCCTTGATCTTCAGGTTATTCTGGTCAGCACTGCAAGTGTAGAGCCAGCATTACTACCCTTACCTTAGAGGGTTACCAATGAGTATACCGCTCCCTTCAGAGTGTCTAAATTTCCCATCATTCTGAGGAATGAGTTCTCCGCTCTCCAGAGCTCGCTGTCGGTAGAGCTAGCAGTGCTCTCCTCTCCTAGAGGGTCACCTATGAGCATGCCGCTCCCTTCTGAGCGTCTGAGTTCACTCTCATTCTGAGGAATGAGTTCCCCGCTCTCCAGAGCTCATTGTCGGTATAGCTAGCATTGCTCCCCTCGCCTAGAGGGTCACCTATGAGCATGCCGCTCCCTTCTGAGCGTCTGAGTTTCCTCTCCTTCTGAGGGATGAGTTCTCCGCTCCCCATAGCTCGCTGTCGGTAGAGCTAGCGTTGCTCCCCTCACCATAGAGGGTCACCTATGAGCATGCTGCTCCCTTCGGGGCGTCTGAGTTCCCTCTCACTCTGAGGAATGAGTTCTCCGCTCTCCAGAGCTCGCTGTTGGTAGAGCTTGCACTGCTCCCCTCACCTAGAGGGTCACCTATGAGCATGCCGCTCCCTTCTGACCGTCTGAGTTTCTCCGCCCCCCAGAGCTGTGTGATAGGTCGCTCGCCTTGTTGGTCGAGCTAGCATTGCTCCCCTCACCATAGAGGGTCATCTATGAGCATGCCACTTTCTTCTGAGCGTCTGAGTTCCCTCTCACTCCGAGGAATGAGTAGTTATCCGCTCCAGAGCCATAGGCGTTACCAAAATATATATATATAAGTGCACACGCTAAAGCTCTGGGCACTTTCTAAAATTCACTCAGTGGTAAGTTCGCACATCGAAAGTTCTGCGTTCTTTCTAAAATCCCGTAAGGGTAGGGTTACGCGCACAACTTCGCACCCTTATTTAAGCTGGTCAAGCCCTGTTTTGTGCCTTGGGCCCCACTCCCTTTGCCCCAATATTTTGGGTTAAAAAAAACAAAAGAAAAAGGGAAACGCTATCAGAGGGTCTGTTTAGACAGTTCCCTCAGCAAAGGACCTAGTTACAACCACTAGGTGCTTGGCCATAGCCCCTTAAAGGAATCTTTTTCTGATTCCAAGCCTTTGAGCTCTAACCTGGGTCCAGGTAATCCCGGCATTTAGCAGGTAAGTGCTTAGGGTATGCAGCTCGGGTTTTTGGCCAAAGGGGATAATGTCACTGACAGCCGTCAACCGTCCCAGGGGCAACTCCCTTAGCCTGGTAGAGTTGGCTTAGAGCTCGCCTTTTTTGCGAAATTGGCTTGCACTCCCCTCAGCATGGTGGCGTGGGTATTAACGTTCCCCAATAGCGACCCCTAGGGGATGCAGTTTGAAGTTCCCATGAAGGGGAACGTCTCAGGTTACGTATGTAACCATGTTTCCCTGAGGGGGAACGAGACACTGCGTCCCCTAGGCTGTGAGCCATGCTTCGGACGCAAGCTTCAGATGAAGAAGTGAATGACATATTCTCCCGGCGCCCCTTATATCGGGGTCGCGCCGGTAGTGACGTCATAGGCTGTCGCCGGCCAACAGGTGGTGTTTTTATATATGTATGCTTCAAGCACGGTCACGCTTACGGTGTTCCCCAATAGCGACTCCTAGGGGACGCAGTTCAAAGTTCCCATGTGGAAGTGCCCACTAACACAGATTTGTGAACAATATCTGAGAGAAATAGGCCTTTTGTGTCCATAGAAAAAGTCTTAGATCTTTGAGTTCAGCCTATTGATAAATGTTGGCAAAAACAAAAGTGTTGCCTTTATAATTTTGTTCAGTATAATTATTTATACATTTTTTATTTGTGTTGACCAACAATAGCATTGCGATAAGACAGCCTCCACATCTTGGCTCTGGATCCTTAGATCCTCAGGAATCATTGACAACAAGCCCTGGCCACGCATGACCCTCACCGTGGCAACCACAGCCCTCATCCTGATCATGGCTGTCTTCAATATGGTATGTCAACCACAATGATCCAGGAAATTTCATAAGAATACTTTTGTGCTTATGGTCTTACAAATAAGACACTGAGATGCTTCCTAATTGGATCACACACATTACATTAGAGGCCTTGACCGCAGTAGTCTGACATGCTTTATAGCAGAGTTTCTTGGCAGAGATTGGTGTCCATCTGTGCCCTGGCTGCAGAGGGCTATTTGGCCTCCAGATTTGGCCATTCGACTTGCGGCATATGTCACTGTTTGTAAACAAATATGAAACAAATTTGTTGATTTAAATCTTGTATTGTACATGTTTATATAATTTAAAGAACAAAACATGTCGCTGTGATTTAACTTGATGTAACTGTCGCAGTGTTATAACTATCAATAACACTGTCTATATTTTTTATTGTGCGTTTCTTCAAAGAAAAAAAATATAATTACATTTTAATTATCTCTTGCAGTTCTTTGTAGAAGACAACCTAACATCCACATATACTGTTTATAATGCATCAAATGAGACTCTTCTTCAGCCTGATGGACATCCCATATCTTACCTGGACAACAACACATTCTACCTTCCTGTGAGTTAACTATAGTGCTGTTTGTCCTTTTTGCCATTTTTAATCAAATCAAAAAGTTCTGACAGACCTTCAGACTGTAAATCCAAAGAGTAAATGTGGAAACTATTTAGAATGTGTCCTTTCTTGGACTTTTGACCAGCATTAATTGTAACAAGTGAAATAACATTCATTATAAACTTGCAAAAACAGAAACGTCCCCTCACTTTCAACTGCTTTTATTTCACATTTCTTGGTGGAAATTATGTAAATTCAAATTTTTACAAAATTATATTCAAAGTAAAGTATCTTGAAAATGGGACGTTTGTTTTTCTGCTGAAATTATAATAGTTGGTAATTAACAACAAGTCATTAATTTGTGATTTTGTGCAACGGGGTATTTTAATGCTAATAAATCCTGTTTTCAACATGTGGAATTACTGTTAACAAATGAATTTCAGCCAAAGAGGTTTCGTGTGTGAGAGGTTTATACTCAATGCATTATACAGCATAGCATCAATGTATCAATAGCTACTTTTCTAACTCATGGGAAACGATTCATTGTGAAGGTCAGTTTGCACAGCTGATTTCTTTTTGAACATGGATGTTATTAGATTATGATTTCATGACTAATGCAGCTTAACCCAGTTTTGCAAACAGGGATTTGATTACATAAATACACAATTATGAAATATTTACAATATATAACAATATCTTGCTTTTTCTACTTTAATTTAGTTTCAAACCTTTTTGAAAGTTGTTTTCACTGGTTATACTGTACATACAGGAGTCAAAAGGCAGTTCAACCCAGAAGAACAGTCCTGTTTTAACAGGAAGAACACATGAATTCAAAGCATCACATAGTGTTTACTGTTTAACAAGTTGCATAGCTTTTTAGTCGATAGAGAATAGCTGACTGATTTTGTTTTTGATCCACGTCTTATCACCATTGTATACAGGTGCAGTTCAATAAATTAAAATGTCGTGGAAAAGTTTATTTATTTCAGTAATTCAACTCAAATTGTGAAACTCGTGTATTAAATAAATTCAATGCACACAGACTGAAGTAGTTTAAGTCTTTGGTTCTTTTAATTGTGATGATTTTTGCTCACGTTTAACAAAACCCACCAATTCAATATCTCAACAAATTAGAATATGGTGACATGCCAATCAACTCAAAACACCTGCAAAGGTTTCCTGAGCCTTCAAAATGGTTTCTAATGGCGCTTTTCCACTGCATGGTACGGCACGGTACGGTTCGGTACGGTTCAATTTTGGGGGGTTTTCCACTGGGTACAGTACCTGGTACCTGGTACTTTTTAGTTAAATGTGAGCCATTTGTTAAATGTGAGCCAAAAATCATCATAGTTAAAAAAAACAAAGACTTAAACTACTTCAGTCTGTTTGCATTGCATTTATTTAATACACAAGTTTCACAATTTGAGTTGAATTACTGAAATAAATAAACTTTTCCACGACATTCTAATTTATTGAGATGCACCTGTATATAAGTTCATCATTCAAATTGTTATTTTAGTAAAAACAAAAGTGGGATTTTTACAGTCACAACAATTTTTATGATTTCTGTTTTTTCTGCCGTTAGTATTTTATCTACAGTTGCATTCTTGGCCTAATTTCCTGCTCAGTGTTTCTGAGGATCAACTATGAACTGAAGATGCTCATCATGCTAACAGCCGTGGTGCTCTACAGCATCATCATTCTTCAAACACACGCATCCCTACTGGACGAGTACAGTAAATTCCTCTACAAAACAGAGGTTCTGGATAGGTGAGAACTTGTTATATACACTATATGGTCAGTATTATGTAGGGACCAATACACTAATATGTGGTTGGACATTTACATTAATAGAAACTCAGTCCTTCCTTTACTTCTAAATATAACAACTTACATTCCTCTGGGAAGGCAACTGGAATATGGCTGCATAATTTTTCAGACAAAATAATTCTGCTGTCAGCATTGAAATGCTCAGTAGGTTTCAGATCTATGCTTCTATACTTTAAAAAAAAGTCAGTCATGTCCACACCAGACTTGGTAAACCATTTTTTTAGGATCTCACTTTGTGCACATGGGTCACGCTGGGACAGAAAACAAACTCTCCACAAACTGTTGCTGCAATGTGCCAAGCACACAATTATCAAGATTTCATTGTATGTAGCATTAGGATTTGTTTTCACCGGATTTAAGGGCCCTATTAAGCAGAAGGGAGTGTCCACATACTTGCTAAGTATGTATGTTCTCTATATGCATGTCTCTATAATTATAATGTTAAATATTTATTTCTTTATTTAGTATATTATGCTTATGGTGTACAGAAGCTAGTCAAATCTGCTCTAATATGGTAATCATAGGTATACATATGTATACATTAAACCATCAGATTAATAAATTATGACAGGATTTTTGTGTCAAACAATTCACGCAATAATCCAAAAACTGCTATATTTGGCTCATTTATGACCAAAACTATCACAACAAAAGAACATTTGGATTTGCTTCATGCTCAACAGTTTCTTGAGGATTACAGATTTTGTTCTAGAAATCAGAGCTGGATGTTGAAAATAAATGACTGAACCAGCACAGACACTTCCTGCTAATTGACAGCTGTGGTGGACTTGGTCTGCTAGCCATCCTGGGCTACAGATGACTAGAATTGTTATAACAAAAAATATATAATAAAAATAAAAATATGTAACAGTGATGCTGACATCTCTCTCTCTCTCTCTGTCTCTCATCAAAAAAGGCCAGGAGTTCTGAAAGACTTGAAAACTATGGGTGCTGTGTCTCTCTTTATATTCTTCGTCACTCTGCTTGTTCTAGCTAGACAGGTGAGTGTTTTTTTTTTTTTAAAGCTGAGTTACATTTGCTCATTTATAGATTAAAACCGCTGATGGTTATCATTATGCTATTTGCAAATTGTATGTGTGCATGTTTACAGAAGGAAGAAATGCTACTGCTGCCGTGGAAGCAGAAAGGACTACTGTAATATAATAGTTAAAGATATACTAATATCTTAACTATTGTATATATATATATGTGTGTGTGTATATATATGTGTGTGTGTGTGTGTGTGTGTATATATACACACACACATTCACACATACATATGCACATACATATACACATACATATACATATACATATACACATATATATATATATATATATGTATATATATATATGTATGTGTATGTATTTGTATATACACAGATTTACAATAAAGACACGTACAGTTACGAATTATTTCTGTTTTTAGTAAATACACATCAGAAATTATTATTAGTATTTATTTTACAGGTACATCTAAAAAAAATTGAATAGCATGAAAAAGGTCAATATTTTTTGTCACTCATTTCAGAAAGTGAAACCCATATATTGTATAGATTCGTTACACATTGAGTGAAATATTTAAATGAAAATTTCTTGAAATTTTGATTATGATCGCTTACAGATAGTGAAAATGATGGGTTGCCTAACGTAACCCGGGTTCTTTGATAACAGAGTGAGGTGTTTCACTATGGGAATCGCTTTGGTCGTGACCAACTGCGGAAGCTCCTATAACACCATGTCTGTCTTTGACAGACAGGTCGACCTATGACCCGGCTCCGCCCCACCTATATCAGTCAGGTCAGGCTACAAAGTCATTATAGAGAGATTTCTTCCCGTACCCGTGCAAGGAGGGAAGTGCTGGTGAAACACCTCACTCTGTTATCAAAGAACCCGGGTTACGTTAAGTAACCCATCATTCTTTTTCTAACTTCACTCTGTGTTTCACTATGGGAGATAGACCACTCCCGGATTGCACCCACATCACTGCTAACCTCCATAATAGTTAAATGGGCACAGAACTACTGGCTCCCAGCACTTCATGTGCTAAGGAAGGCTCAGAAACGTCCAGCCTATAGAACCGCACAAACGTATGTGGCGTAGCCCAACTTGCTGCTTAACAAATATCTTGAACAGAAACTCCCCTGAGTAAGGCCCAGGATGTAGCCATTCCCCGGGTGGAGTGGGCTTTCAAGCCCCTAGGCGGTTGAAGACCCTTGCAAATATAGGCTAAAGAAATAGCCTCTACGATCCAACAAGACAGCCATTGACGAGACAACCGCTTCCACTTGTGAGGAGTAGACATGACACAAACAGCTGGTCATGAGTCCTAAAATCTGTCGTTCTTTTCCCATATGCATGAAGTGCCCGTACCGGACATAAGGAATTCACCCTCTGCTCCCCTGGAGAAGAGAATGGAGGAGGGGTAAAAGCTTCTAGCTCAGTCGATAGGCACCTATACACTTAGTCAACTACCTTAGGTACAAAAGCCGGGTTAGGGAGAAAGGAAACCTCAGTAAGCCCTGGAGCAAACTGCTAAAAGACAAAGCATGTAAGTCACTCACATGCTTAGCTGTTACTAAAGCTATGAGCAGCACTGTCTTAAAAGTGAGAAACTTAAGACCAATTCCCTCCAATGGCTCAAAAGGGTGTTGAGAAAGGGCTTCTAGGACGATGGACAAATCCCATAAGGGAACCATCTGCCTGGATACCGGACGTATACGGCATGCCCCTTTCATAAAACGACTTATCAAGGGGTGCCGACCTGCCGATTTTTCACCAAAGCCTACATGACAAGCTGAAATAGCTACTAAATACACCTTAATGGTGGAGAAAGCTTTCCCCTTATCTAAAAGATCTTGAAGAAAGCAAGAAAGGGAATGCGTAAAGAAGGACGTCTGGCCATGGGTGTGCTAGAGCATCCACACCCAGTGATGCACTTTTGTCTGCTAGAGATAAAAACAGAGAATATTGACGGTTTTCTGGTGAGGCGAAGAGATCTACGGCTGCCTGACCGTACCTCTGCCATATCTGAGCACAACAACTCAGATCCCAAACTTTGAAGTGAAACTGCAAAAAAGCATCATTGTGTATTTGTACTTTATATGTTGTGTGATGAAAATAGGATTTTCTTTTATCATATGGATTTGCTCTGTCGTGTTTGTAACTGAAATAGCGATGTGACCTCCAGTCTCTTTACCTCTGTGTCCTCTTGTAACAGAATGAATATTACTGTAGGTTGGATTTCCTTTGGAAGAACAAGTTCAAGAAAGAATGTGAGGAGATAGAAACCATGGAGAACCTTAATCGTGTTCTGTTGGAAAACGTTCTGCCAGCCCATGTAGCAGAGCACTTTCTGGCCAGGAACTGGAAGAATGAGGTAAGAATGAAGATGGAAAGAACAACTAAAGGTCTAGCTTGTACTGCACTTTATATACTGTTTGTATGAGGAGGTATGCATCCCAAATTCACATGGTGAAAACAGAATGAGCTTCCCTACTTCAAAGCTACCACAACACTGTGTGATATATTCATAAAAAGACTCTTGCACTACAAAATTGTAATGTCTTAATATTTCTCAACAATACTGGCTTACTTCATACCTAAAAATATATACTTAACTAAGACAAACATTTTATCTTTGAAGGATGAGATTAAAAGCACATCTAACAATAACTTAAATTTAGATGCTTGGAAGTGCTTGACAACTGACAGTTGTTTTCTTCTGATTGAATCATAGCTTTGAAGAAAAACATTTTGAGATCATAACTTTTAAGTAATGGTGTCTGTTTGAAAGTCAGTTCTTGGATATTTATGGCTGAGCTGCCTTTTCCTCTGAATGACAGGATCTGTATCACCAATCATATGACCTGGTGTGTGTGATGTTTGCTTCTATCCCGGACTTCAAAGAGTTCTACACAGAATCAGATGTAAACAAGGAGGGTCTTGAGTGCCTCAGACTACTCAACGAGATCATTGCAGATTTTGATGAGGTAACACATTGCTTCTTCGTGTAATTTTAGAAAAACATTGTTTCCTTTTTACTCTTTAAATTATATCCCATTGAAGTGTACTATTAACTTACTGTAGTGTGCAAATTCTGCTTGCTTGCTATGGAATTGCATTTGCCCATTAAATTAATCTTATGTCAAAAATAAATGTTATTACCATGACACAGTCATTTTTCACAAAGCAGCTTTAATGGTTTGTTTGATGTTAACTTTGCTATGGTTATGTTGTCTTTCCTGTGTAGTTGCTTTCTAAGCCAAAGTTTAGTGGAGTGGAGAAGATAAAAACCATAGGAAGCACATATATGGCAGCCACTGGACTTAATGCCACACCAGGACCAGAATATACACAGGTATAAGGAATGTATGAAAGCAGTCGTCTGTGAAATTATGCAAATAATTAATGGGATTCAGATGCAGTTTTCATTCTGATTATTTATTTGTTTCAGTAATTGAATAAATTCTTTTCAATTCTTGTAACATTTTGGTGGTCCAACCCCACCCTTTGAATGAAGATATTTTTTTGTCTGTGTGTTTATAGGAGCATGACAGGCAGTACATGCACATTGGTACCATGGTGGAGTTTGCCTTTGCACTGGTGGGGAAGCTTGATGTCATCAATAAACATTCCTTCAATGATTTCAAACTCAGAGTGGGTGAGTACAAATTATATATAAATCTATATAAATTATAAATAAATCTAATGATTATTATATATATATATATATATATATAGCCACAAGCAAAGATTATCATGGTCCATGCATAAACCGCTCATGTAGATGATACCGTGATGCAGTTTATCACTTTATTTTAAGGTGTCTTTGTTACATGTACTAACTATTATAATAATTAATTACAGTGTTGGGGGTAACGCATTACAAGTAATGCGAGTTATGTAATATTACTTTTTTCAAGTAACTAGTAAAGTAACGCATTACTTTTTAATTTCCAAGAAACTATCTGAGTTATTTCCCATTTATTGATGACAGTGCGCTGTGTGAATATGGTGTTACTGTAGTTCTAGACTAAATGAGAATGTGCATTAATTCATCCCACTTGCAAAAAAACAGATTCAGTATTCACCAAAATGAATTAAAACCGTGAAATGCAAACTCAGAATATGACGCAAACCTGCAATAATTAAATATGTTAAACAACACAAACATATCCAATCACATTTGATTAACCAATGCCTTTGCTGCTGACATTTAATGATCCAATTCAACCATACTAATAAGCAAAAATGACTTTAGATAAACTAACAATTGTGCTTCATTGTTTTTTTCATTTCCGAAGAGTGTTGAAACTTCTTCTCCTGCATTCTACTGTACAGACGTGATTTACTCTTCCTTCAACCTGAGGTTTATTCATTACACTTTTTGGTGTGAAGGGGCTTTTACATTTTCTATAAATATAACTTATTGTATTAAAAACAAACAATCAAGCCCTGCTCATATTTAAAAAGTAATGCAAAAGTAAGGCTAAAGTAATTTAACCCACTACTTTCCATTAAAAGTAACGTAATTAGTTACTTTTTAGAGAGTAAGGCAATATTGTAATATTTCACTTTTAAAAGTAACTTTCCCCAACACTGATTAATTATGCATAATTAAATGCAAGTAACCCTAAACCAAACCCTAATCCTAACCATATAGAAAGTACATGAAGTTAATTGATATTACTCAGTACTTAAATGTATAATTACACTTTAACAATGTCACCTTAAAACAAAGTGGAGCCTAAAGTGTATTTTTCTGTTTCTTTGAGCGGCTCTTTAGGGAATAAACTCTTTAGTAATAAACCATGCATTATAGTACAAGAGTCAAATAATACTGTATCTTATTTCAATTGAATTACAATACATTTACATTTACATTTAGCAGACGCTTTTATCCAAAGCGACTTACAATTGGGGAATACATGAATCGATTCATCTTAAAGAGGCAAACAGACAGAGGAAGAACTCGTAACACCAAGTCTCAGGCATTCTTCAAATAAGCACAAGCTAGCAAGAGACGGAATAAAGAGAAAGACAGTTGTTTTTTTTCAAGTCAAGTAGTGTCAAAAGAGATGAGTTTTCAGTTGTTGATTGAAGGTTGACAGGGATCCAGCATTCCGGGTAGGGGTAGGAAGGTCATTCCACCAGCCAGGAGTGGTGAACGAGAATGTTCTGGAAAGTGATTTTGAGACTCTCTGTGATTGTACCACGAGGCGTCGCTCACTAGCGGATCTCAGACTTCTGGAGGGGATGTAGATTGTCATCAGTGAGTGGAAGTAGGCGGGTGCTGAGCCTGTGGCTGTTCTATATGCAAGCATCAATGTTTTGAACTTGATGTGAGCTGCAACCGGTTGCCAGTGCAAGGAGATAAACAATACATTTTAAACAAATATTTTCTGTATCATTAAGATATATACAAATAAATTGTATTTACTGCCATCTGATTACATGTATGTGTGTATTGTATTATATATATATATACATATATATACAAACAGCATTACTGAAATTTGGTATATTACAATAATCTGTATATCCTAATTTGCAGGTGTTAATCATGGACCTGTGATAGCTGGGGTGATTGGGGCTCAGAAGCCCCAGTATGACATCTGGGGCAACACAGTGAATGTAGCAAGCAGAATGGACAGTACAGGAGTGCTGGGAAAAATACAGGTTTATAATAACAGTATTAATATTATTAACTGTAAAAAAACATTGTTTGCGTCTTTATTGTTTTTGTCTTTTAATTGCCTCAAATCCGTTAATAGATTTTTTATTACAGTTAAAGTAACCCTCTGTGTGTAAAACCAGTGGGATTCTAGTTAGGATATTGCTGATGCTTTGAACAATGTGCAGTGAGGTGACTCATTAACCCATTTAATTATTTTGTGTGCATGTGTGTTTGCAGGTTACAGAAGAGACGAGTCGTATCTTGCAGACATTAGGCTATATGTGCACATGCAGAGGAATTATAAATGTGAAAGGGAAAGGAGAGCTCAAAACATACTTCGTCCACACTGAAATGAGCCGGTCTTTATCCCAAGGGAATGTAATGTCATGAAGCATAGCAACAAACATGCAATGAATTGCAGACATCCACAAACGGGAATAAAGAGAATTTTTGTAAATAATTGCGCCTAGTCTTTAGATGCACAAAGTATTGGATGTATTGAAAGTTGATACCGTTTCTACAGTATCTCATAGGCAGGGTTTGTGCACAGGGTACTACTGTAAGTATAGTAGCAATTATTTTGTAAGAAAATCAAATATAACAAAAAGTGTTTTGATGTTTTAATGTCATTGTTTTTTCTTTCTTTTCTTTTTAAAAAACTTTATTAAAATTTATATGTACTTGTCTTTCTGAGGGCATCTTTATTTTAAGACATTAAGAGTTTTTGATACGCTGTGGTTACAAATAACAGGGATAAGCTAGCACGTAAATGTTTCTGTGTCATGTCACTGACATGCTGTGCATGATGTCACATATTTACACCCAAGGACATCTAGATGTAGCTTTGGACAGTAGTGATATATCCCTATGAGAGTTGTGAATGCAATATAGTACTCTATGTTTGTATGTCTGTTTCATATTTGTATTCATTATGAAAATACTATTTTCTCTTTACACATTTCATGTAAGGAATAGGTCCGCATTTGGGAAAGGTCCCCGAGCCGGGATTTGAACTCGGGTCACCCAAAGCGCAAAAGCGCTATATGTTGGCGCACAGCCCATGAGGCTATCGGCACTGACCACTTATTAATTATTATTATTATTAATAATAATAATAATAAGCCTTTAGCGAAAACCTTAGTTATATGATCAAAAAATATGTATTATGCAGATATTATTTTAATCTAAGTTGCTTCAGTGCAGTGTGTTCATCTTGAAATATTAACATTATATTATATTTTATCATTTTTACATTTACGAAAATTACAGCAATGGGTTTCACAAAAAGACATGTGCCATAGCCAAAAGGGGGATATTTTTAGAATTTTATTAAAAGGTATTTTACTTAAAAAAAGTATTAGAGGGCAGAAGGCATGTAGTAGATTGTGTAAAACAGGTTTTTCAGCCAATTTTTGATAATGTTGAAAAATTAGACATTAGAAATGCGCACATCAATTATGATACGGTTTGCTTTAAAAAGTTAGGGTGGCTGTGTGTCTCTGGTTCTAAACTGTGCACAGTTACTGTTTTCAGTTTAGAAGTTAGTCACAACATTTATCCATGTTCCAGTCTGAGCACCAAATGAAACCCATGACAACACAGAACATGCAAATACAACAAAGACAGCCCTCATTGGCCCAGTGCTGGCCTGAGTCGCAAGATGTTGACAAGATAAGTTAATTAAATCAAATTTCAATTAGAAATGACCAAATTTAAATTATAAAATGAGAGATATACAATAACGTTTGTTTTAAGAAATCAAATTGTAAACTGTCTTTATAAATATTCAAATTATATATTACAAAAATAATAATCTTACATTTCTGTATTTTATTGGGTCCTGTACCATGAAGTAATTTGAACTAATCTGAGTACAGTGACATCTCTGATGGTGTCACACTTTAAAAATGTAGTATTAATTTGTGTTTTACTTTTAATGGTATTTTTGTACTTGGCATTTATATAATGCTGTGTATTGGAGTTAGTGTGACATCTACAGTCATGTAGGGTTTCAAGAAAAATTCTAACTCATCCAAAAACAAACTCATAAACAAACTCCAGCATATTCAGCCATCAGACACAACTGGAACTTTATAGGTAACTGGCTTCTATGGTCAGATGAAATAAAAAAAAAATAGTTTTTTAGCAGAAAATAATCAAGATGAGTTTGGTGAACACAGGGATAAAAAGTACCCCATGTGTACAATTAAATATACTGCTGTATTTTTTATGTCGTGGGCCTATATTTCTGCTGAAGATCCTGGACATCTTGTTTAGACACATGGCATCATGGATTCTTTCAAATACTAACAGATAAAAAAATCAATAACTGACTGACTCTGTTAGAAATCTTATAATGGGCCATGTTTGGATCTTCCAACCATACAATAATCCAAACACAAACCTCAAAAACAACACAAAAATGGGTCACTGGGAACAAAACCAATCTTACGCTATGGCCATTCCAGTCCTCTGACCTGAACCATATATACAATGATTGAGGTGAACTGAAGAGAAGAAGCACCAACATGGAGCTGGGTATCTAAAGGGTCTGGAGTGATTCTGGATGAAGGAATGGTCTCGGATCTCTTGTCAGGTGTTCTCTAACCTCATCAGGCATGATAGGAGAAAATTAAGAGCTGTTAAACAGACAAATGGAGGTTTCAAAAAGTATTGCATAAAAGGGTGCCGTTAATTGTGGCCAATGTGTATTAGTAGAAAACATGTATTTAATAATTATATTTTCCCCCATTTAAAATAATTTTCATCCAATGAAAGGTTAGATTTTTGTGAATAAAAAAAATAAAAGATCAAAAGGATTACCATTTCAGATAATTTTTCACAGCCTTTTTTGATCATATTTACCATGGGTGCCGACATTTTTGGCCATAACTGTATAATAATAATTTGATGAAGCTTTTATGGCAACGTGCAATAAATCCATTGACCAAAAACCTGAATTAGTTTCTCTTTGTGGTACAGTCCTGTGTTCTCAAACTTTCTAATTGTTTTTCTTTTCAGTGCTAGGATGATATTAGATACAAATATAGTAATACATTTTTATTGATTTTTTTTTTTTTTTGTCCGACTCATGTCCATGTCTGTTTGGGTCAGATGGAAAATAATTGAATCTGAAAATCATATTCTGATTTAAATGTTTAATGTTAGACTGCATCTCAGAATAAATGGTCCGCACTGAGCTGCTAAAAATGGGCAGAGGTGAATCTCTTCCACAGTTCAGACAAATAAACCTTGACTTGTACACCTGAGTGTTTCCTGTAGGACAGTACGCTTCAGCTGGGCTGTTAATCAGCAGGCTAACATTTGAATCCACAGGTTCATGCATTTAAAACTAGACCCAGAAGATGGTCTTGAGAGACACTCAAGCATATGACAATGTACGACGACAATATTTATGATGGATTTACAGGTTTAGATGTCAAGGCTCTTGCTGTGGTTCGAAGGATCCTATGTATGGTGCTACAGACAGCTGTGCATGTTTATTTATTCAAGTGTTCAGGGTAAACATCAGTTAAAATACAGAAAAAGATCAGAAAGGCAATTTCCACATTTATACATAATCCTTTTAAAAGACAATTATTTGATATCACACAGGAGGGCCACTCCTCTCAGGATCCAGTATTCTGGAGGGTTGCTGGTTCTCAGGTCAACAGCTGCAATGTAGTTCAGGTCTGTTCGAACTGGCTTTTTATATATTGGACATGAGTACAAGCGAGGATCTTTGACACCTTAGGAAAGATACAGTTATATAGCAATTAGATGTTGCATGCTTTTACTAAAAAGATTATTAACTGAAAAGTTAAGAGGAAAAATATAGGTATAAAAGGCAAAATTCTTTCTTGCAAATGTTAATCCATTACATAGTTTAAATGAGTACAAATCATGAATCTAAATAAAATTAATTTAGGCTAAAATAACAATCCCCCCCCCCCCAATTAACATACAGTGCCCTCCACGAATATTGGCACACTTGGTAGCAAGGGGGGGGGGGTATTTGTTTTTTAGCTTTTAATGTTACAGTTAATAAAATGTAGCCTTTTGTTAAAGTTCAATCACTAAAATAAATAAATAAATATAAATAAAATAACTATTGGCACCCCTCCAGTTAATACTCCCTTTGCCAACACTGACAAGTTCAACTAAAAGTGAAACTACCATGTAATTTATTTAAATTGCATTCTTATATTGTCTTAAACCTGTTTAGTTAACTTTGTCTAAAAGCAAATGACACTCATTGGGCTGCAGAAATGATTTTAGTACATAACAGAAAATATGTATTCATGTTTTACATAATTTACCTGGAGTTTACCTGAAGAGTCAGCCCTGGGTATTTAAAATATGAAATCTCACACTGTGCATTCCTAAACCCTGATTAAACTTATTTGCATATTGCAAAATAAATAAAATATACTCTGTATGGCATATGGATATCCTCTTTTAAATCATGTTTTAAATCTTTTAAAGTGTTTTAAAACATGTGTTTTAAATCTTTTAAATCATGTGTTAAATCAGCTGCATCAATTGCTAATCAGGTGCATAAAATCAAGCATTCAGTCACACAATAGCTGAAATTGTAATAACATTCTAAGCGTACACTAGTATTTCAGCCAAATATCGATAGCAGCTGCTTAGGTGTTAGTCTGCACTTGCCATAATATTAATTTTCTGACCTGAGTATCCAAGAACATTATTCATCCAACTACTGTTTATTAAAGATTAATCAGTGTGACAGTCATTGAACTAAATAAGCCTATAATTCTAGAAGCCTGGGTCCACAAAAGGTGCCACAGAACATGCTTTTTTTCCTTTAAGTTTTAATATCTACTTTGTCATGTATTTCATTGTTGAAATGATGCTGGAACATCATTACAACATCATCTTTAAATTACATTTTGTTATGTTCCTTTATTTAAAATGTTTCCATTAAAATGTTGTCATTACCAAATGGTTGCTGTTCCTGCCTGTGGAGTGCATTACTTCCTTGCATTTTTATTTCTTTTCACTTTTAAAATAAAGTGTAATGAGCAAAAACATCTTACCATTGTTCTCAGCGTACATCCTGACCACAGGCATCATCTCAAACAGTACTTTGGGTTTTGAATCAATGAGCTTGCAGTTCCTGCGGTCCCAGCCGGCCCCTTCCAGGTAGAGGCCATAAACATACACCCCCTCTGCAGGAGGTTGCGTGACATCATCCTTCATCCATTTTGTAACTTCATTACACAGAACCATGCGGTCCAACGCCCACCCCTTGTTAGCACGAGTGATCTCCTGTCAAGTTAAATGATTAACATGTAGTGCTTGTAACTTTTTATAAAATCACTCAAAATAATTGAAAAATCCATCAACAGAAATAGAGTATACTGTAGTGTAATATATATTTAAACCTGAATAGGATAAAATGAATATTAAAATATATAAGTAATTTGATACATTTCATACAAAAATTCTCACTGTTTTAATGCTCAAACCAAATTAAATTTGCCTTCTTGCCCCTAAATTAAAGCAATAAACCGATCCCTGTTGAAAAAAACAAGCCTTTTTAGCTGTGACTAATATGAAGCATCTGGGTTCTTTCCCTAAGTTTATTCTCAAAGCTGCAGGTGTTGACACAGAAACACAGCTGAGAACAGAAAACAGGACAGGTGCCCAATTTTAATTAAAAGAATCCCATTTCGGGCAAGCTGTTTACCCCCAAGGCATTAGCTAGAATGTGTCCCACTGAGCAGAGCCCAAAATACCTCTAAACTCACTATTACTTATTCCTTTACGGATATCATGCATATAGAGACTAATCTGCCACTCAAAAAGTATTTTTAGGGAAGATGAATCCAATATGTTTGCCATAATATATCATATTTGGTGTAAAACATAAAAAAGGATGCATCAATATTAATTTTAACCCTGGAAAATCTGAAAAATGAAATTCAGAGGCTCAAATTGAGCACCAAATTTCGTGCAGTTCCTGTATTTTATATAAGCAGAAAGTAAGACAAAATTCTGATAAATTGTAAATCAATATATTTTTTCTATAACAGTATAACAGACAATGTTCATTGAATGCATATTAAAATTAGCTGTCACTCTATACTTCCAAATAACATGCCTTAAAGAAAAACTCCACTTTTCTTTTAAATAGGCTCATTTTCCAACTCACCAAGAGTTAAACAGTTGAGTTTTACCGTTTTCGAATCCATTCAGCTGATCTCCGGGTCTTGCGGTAGACTTTTAACGTAATTTAGCATAGATTATTGAATCTGATTAGACCGTTAGCATCTCGCTCAAAAATGACCAAAGAGTTTCGAGATTTTTCCTATTTAAAACTTGACTCTTCTGTAGTTACACCGTGTATCAGGAGAGGAACAAGTACAAGTTTAAGTTTAGCAGAAGTGTTTGTGTGATAGTTATCCACCTGTCTCATAGCTGTCAGGAATCCCTGTGGGTTAAAGAAGCCTGTCATCCAAAAGCAGTTGGGTCGTCCCTCAAAAATCCAAGAGTGGAACTGCCGGTTCCGCTCCAGCAACTCTGTGAACCAAAACCCCAACGTGGTGGAAGCCCAGGAGGCCTGCATACAGACACACGCACACACATACAGTACACTATATTGCCAATAGTTTTGGGTCACCCCCTTCTGACTACTTTAGTCATTTCCATGAGTACAACTCTTAATGTTTAAGCATATAATGATATTCTAGGGAATTGTGTGCTTCTAATTTTATGGCAACAGTTTGGACAGGACCCTTTTCTATTCTAACATGACAGTGTCTCTATGTATAAGGCAAGGATCAAAGATAAATGATGATTCAGTCAGTGTGGAAGAACTTGATTGGTCTGCAGAAAGCCAAGTCCTAATCCCAGCTGAACACCTCTGGTGTGCTTTAAATGCAGACCTTGAGCCAAAAATTCATCACCAAACACCAATGAGATATGGCTACATATGGGTACAGTTATTTCAAAATACTTCAAAACTGTTGCAACAGAGGTGTAAATACATTTTTTAAGTACATGAATTTTTTGTTGCCACAGTTTGGAAGTGCCTTTTTCTCTTCTAAAGAAGGGGGTGTCCCAGTACTTTTGTCCATATAATGAATGTACAAGTCATTGGTGTTTGGTGATGGATTTTTGTATATAATGTTAACGATTACAAAGGGGGTTACATCTGATATTTTTTCACAGATCCGCATAAACTGATTTAAATGAGTTCTTTCCTAAATTGCATTGACTGCTTTAAAATATGAGACACCAAATATTTCAGGAGTTTAGGACAGAATAGGACACATGCTTATTCGATAACTGTTTTATTTCCTATTTGGATTTATGTATATGCTTTATTTTTTAAGATTAACTGTTAGATGCCATATTTCCTGTCATAACTATATACATATTTGATTTAAAAAACAGTATCATAGCTACTAAACTATTTCTTGTTATCATTTTGAATCTGTATTTAACCTCATAATCATCTCTACGTAAGAAGAGGTGCTGCTGGCTGTGCTTTAAATACAATTATTATAATCTTAATTCAAGTGATGAAGGATTTTGAAAGTCTGACAGCAATCAGTGTTGTGTACTGCTGTAAAGTTAACCCTGCCTGGTTTAAATGTTTCAAAATGATTAACAGTTGAAACATTTGTTATCAATTTAGAAAATTAATCAAAGGGTAATCAGTTGCATTACTTTAATAAAGTAATTGAAATAGTTACACTATACATTTTAAATAGGGTAACTTGTAATCTGTAAGCTATTACACTTCCAAAGTAACCTTCCCAACACTATATATATATATACGACGTGAAGCAAAGCATTATTTTTCTAATAATTCAACAGGACCAAGTCAATTATTCCGCTTCTACTACGGTTGCCACACCTTAAGACATTGATCAGATTATATATTTCAAGGCATTCGTCCGCTTTTTCTACTTAAATGGCTATTGTGAGTAGAATTATTTCTTCCGCATCTCATCCAAAGCATCCCTTGCTAATTCCAAAATGCCATTTTAAACCTAGTAACGGAGGCTTGAGCCGTTAATAGCAGACTAATGCAGATGCAGTTAATCCAGTAAATAACTAAGTTATGAGAGGAGAGAGAGATTACCTCTGTTAGTCTGTGTGTCTCTCAAAAGTGTTCGGCAGCAATGTCTCTAGTTATAGTGAAACTTAAAGTTCATTTTCTTCATGAACGGCGCCATTGTTGTTACCTCGCTTGTGAGAAGTCATGTAGTTTTTAAGTTGTTAATCTATGTTACTGATAAAATCATCAGAGTTGTGTGGGTTTTGGTTCTTTTGCTGTTTTATGCTGTAAGGACCTTTAAAATAACACAAATTATTTGAGTGATATGGACATGGACGTTTCCCTGAAAATAATTGCACACCTAAGAATGTTCGCCAGCCAATCAGATTCAAACATTCAATGTCCCGTAGTATAAACAATTTTAATGCATTAATTGTCCAAGTAATAACTGCCATTTTGTTTCCTGGCTTCGTAGGATCACATTATCACAGAACTGGCTCCTCCATGGTGAATACATTTTCATCCTAATACATGGGTTTTAATAAAACTGTTTTATAACTGAGATGTCATGCAAATATATTTTTACAGACATCCCCGTCAGATACAATTATTATCCAAAAGGGGCAAAGAGACCAAGGATGTTGGATAGGCCTACAACACTATGTGAAAGTACAAAACAGCCAAATAAGGTAAATACTGTGTGCATAAACAAATGCAACAGACATTAAAATTCACTCATCAACACACATGCACATGCAGGGTAAGTTAAAACCTGATATTCAGAAGGCAGTATTTTCAATTAGCTTATGATTAGCTCTGCTTGGAGTAGCATATGAAAAGTAGAGTTAAATGAAGCTGTTCTGCTGCTTGGCTGTAGTTCATGTGAGGAGTTATATAAACCTGTTGGCTAAGCTTGAGCGCGGAACCTCAGGGTTTGATAAACAGGTATAATTAAATATATATATATATATAAATGGCTCCAAAATGTTAGTTCAAAGCTAAATTGTCCATCCGGTTTATATGCACACATGACAGCACATGAAATAACATAATATGCCAATAAAAAATTGTGTATTATTATGGGCAAGTCATTATATTGAACTTTCTCACATTTTATGGGCCTTATGAAATCCATTTTATATTTTCAAAATTGTGTCTTGTTTTTTTATTCTATGCTTTAATTACACTTTTAATAATGAAAACAAATGTATAATCAACTGAATTTCTATAAAACTATGTAATTTGTAACTTTAATGTGTAGGCAGTAACAAGTGAAGCATTCATGTTTTTGGTGTGTACATTATATGTCCTACACATTTCACATCTTAAAGGCAGGCAACGACCTCTAACCTTTTTCCAGAGTGCAGGTATTCGGGCGTCGTACATGCAGTCCAGCGCGTCTCGCAGGTTCTCACTCATAATGATGGTTCCATCAATGGCCAGCTTCAGGTCACTCAGTGTGTTCCTGACCAAAACAATCACTCTCTGCATGCGATCAATCTCCTGCCGCAAGAAAATGTTCATGGGCTGAAGGGAACCCATGCTCATCAATCTCTCTCGGACCTGGATAAATGATGCAATTTGAATGAATAACAAAGTATGTTGTTTTGTAAAAGTGCTCAGCCCTAAGAACATTTGCTAAGACTGTATTGCATTGCATAGCATTGTTTAAGCTATATGCATTATTTTAGCATCTGGTTCAGTGAATGTATTATTTATTATTAATCTGCTAGTGGAGACAATAACAAATATTAGTTCTGATGCAATTTGCATGGGCGCAGGTTACCAGTTTGTGTCCAAGCTTTTTGAGGATGCAGCAGACTACTAAAACCTGACATACTTTATTATTATTAGTATTATACTTTATTATTCACCATCATGATCTAGCTCCTGCATACGTTATTTTAAATATCAAAAGAGCTTGTTTATAGGCCTATGTCTGAAGTTGTAAAACTCATCTCAATAGAAAATGTACACAAACACTTCAGAATTCAGATGACTGTCAGGTCACTGTAGAGAACACTGTTTTATTTATATGTAGCAACTCTTTTTCTTTCTTTAAGTTGTGTATAATAATATAGTTATAACATTTTCAGAAAGCAGGGCATGATGAGTTTTTTCATCACTGAGTTTTCAATATTTTAGGAATGCTCATGACTGAGACAAATCTGCTTCTCGCCGTTGTGAGAGATAATGAAAGCAAAACGCCCTTGTTTTGGCACCCTAAGGCACATTTTTTCCTGCTGCCTTGTTAACTTGCAGATAATAAGAATGGCGTAGCAGCTAATTACTGGCTGTATGTTTCATAAGTACCTGCAGTTTGGTGTGAGAACATTTGTGAGCCTTAAAAAAAGAAAACACATTAGTGCAGGCAGTCTGTGACCTCAACACTATCCGTCAACCCTGGGAATATCCCCTTAGGACTCAAGCTCCAGACAGCAAAGGCCATTTGTTCCCATTGGGCTCTGAGCTCTCCATCAACCATACAACATTTTGCTGCATCATTGTTGCCCAGT
Organism: Gymnocypris eckloni scoliostomus; assembly: GCA_027564155.1. Taxonomy (NCBI): domain Eukaryota; kingdom Metazoa; phylum Chordata; class Actinopteri; order Cypriniformes; family Cyprinidae; genus Gymnocypris; species Gymnocypris eckloni. The sequence continues at coordinate 24,793,229 of CM050424.1, read as the reverse complement.
CTGAAGCTTTACCTCAGATGATACAAAATCTGGAGGCAGTTTCTCCAGCATGTCATCTGCTAGCCGACCCACAATCGCCTCCCTGGTCTCTCCGCCTCCACTGGAGCTGTCCTTTGGTTGGATGCTCAGGATAGTGTCTAGTACGTCCTTGGCAAGTTTGCTTTGGTAGGTGATGTCTGCATTTGGGTGGAGGCCGAACACCTCAGGGGTGTCATATGTGGGGAGACTCTGCAGGAGAGAAAAAAAACAGATCAACTATCTATCTATCCATCCATCCATCCATCCATCATTTAGAAAGCTCCAAAAACATGATAAAAATTACATGAATCCATTTAATCCCCTATTCAATCCACTGTCTAAAGTCTGCTGCAGCAACATCCACCATTCAAGCATCTGTTGTCATTAATATGCAAACCCTTCACACATTTTAATGATAATTCTTTAATAGTACCAATAAAGCAAATGTGCTAAATACACAACAACCAGGATATGAATTTATCATCAGTATACAACCATTATAATAGCTTACGCTCATTAGCTATGAAAGCTAAAGCATTTTGCATGATTTTGGTAAATTAATGTATGTTTTCCCACATCTCTCGTCGTTTTTGAAGAGCAATACTGATTGAAGTTGTTTATTAGTTGAACAATTCATGCCTTCAGCATTGTGTGCCAGCTATACAAGTCATCTCACATTATACATTCATTCATCATAATTTCCATTTAACACAAAGCTTCCAGTAGACAACATGTGCTTAGAGAGATGCACAGCTGAATGAAAGCTAGAGTAACATGCTTTCCCCGCCCTTTTCCCTTTTTTAACCAAAATATCTTGCATGTTTCAGAAGGAGATTTTGTATGTGGGTTCATTCACTAATGGTGATAACAGCATTGTGTGTTACACACTGAACAATGTTGTGGCGTGTATGCTGTGACTGCACAGACTGGCTCCAGGAACTGTGTTTGCCATTGAGTCTAAGAGAATCATCCTGCTGTGAGTTGAGGCTAAGAACATCCATCACAATCAGCTCAGACAGAATAAAGATCAGCCGTACTCTGCCGGCAGCTGTGCTATTTCTCTCGTGAGGACACCGCTGCTTTACATGACTCACTGCTTTTAATGCACAACTGGAATAAGGCCAGTGGGCTGACTGGGCTGAGGCTGGTTATGTTCCTCTTGGCACCTAAATAACTATTATGAGGCTGTATATATATGATGAATCCGCTTTATTCACACATATACAAACATACTGATTACATTACAGTTAACAAAATATGAGCCTTTTTTATACTGGAAGTATAAAGACCTATTTTTGTCAGACGTATCTTTTGGTCTTCACTTTCTGTTAGCATATATAAACTGTGCCAGATGCGGCTTGGGTCATGAATATTAATTACTTTATGTTCGCCCAAACTCATTTGCTAAAAGAGGGATGTTGGTAGACCTGTACAGTGGCATTACCATTTACTGTCTGCTCTTGTTAAGCCCATTGCTAACATGCTTGTCAGAGACTTCTGAGTGAGAAAAAAGAAGAACTTGCACTAAAGTTGAAAGGAACACTTGATTTAGTTTTAGTTGTAGATGAAGACACTTAGATTTACAATAAATAATTGCAAATGTAAATACAATAGAGCTTACAGTATACACTTCTATGGCAAGGTACTTTGCATAATGCAAAGTAGTTGCCTGATTTAGAGGATGTACAGGGAATTTGTTTCTACTTGGAGAAGTTTATTTATTTATCTTTAAGTATTTGTACTCAGTATTGGCTGATTTTATTGCAAATGTTTACTTGTGCCAATCTGTTGTGAATCCAACAAGCCATCAGCCCACAGTGTTGTAATACACCACCACTGTCTATCTGCCAACACACTGTCTCACCTCAATCTAGTGACAAAACCTGTATAACAAATAGTACTGACTCCAAAGGGACAAAATTAGCAGTTTCATTGGAACCTTGCATCTTACCTGCACATATTGGATGTACTGGTCCACGTTATTGCTTCTGGGAATACTGTAGCCTTTGTAGAATTTAAAATCAGGGCTGAACATGTTTTCATTGAACCACACCTTTGCAAAGGTGTTCAAGAGGCACTTGTCATAGTCATCAGTCACCCTACCACCATACTGGATCTCGCCGATCATGTATCGGACGGTGTTCCAGGACACACCCTGTAAAAATACTCATTCAAATTAAAATGCAGGTGCTAAGTCTATTTGGAAACTTTTTACATATACCCCTGACAAAGCTGACAGATTAAATCATATACTTTTGTTTCATACAATTTATGTAAAATGATTTTCCCACAGAGGTGGAAAAAATAGATATGTTCATGTCATACTTCAATACTAAATCAGATGAAGGACATTTGACTAGAATCCACATAATGAACTCCATGTTTTTTAAATTCGTGTGACAAGATTAAAGGTGTATAAGTATATAAATCATCTTTAAATCTCAGCACAGATTAAGCAAACATTTCTGGAATGGGTTTATGATGTATTTGGTTGATTTTATTTTATGTCATAATAGTGATGCAAGCTACACTGCTGCTCCAAAATGCCACTCTCACCTTCTTTATATCCATATCATCCAGGTGATTCTGGACAAACTGTATCGTAGCATTGAAGTCTGCCTGGTTAAACTCATATGGAATGTTCCAACCTAAAGGTCCATATTTTCGCCTCTCTTGGACAGTGGAATGGAGGAATGCCACACCGTACAACATGGGCCTCCACTGGACCATGCTACTCACATCCAGAAGATCCTGACTGATACCTGGAAGATATTATTTGGCAACACCAATTTAAGTCAATTATTTGTATTATTAACACAACCCACACATACCTTTTTTATTCATGAAACTGACAGATCACTAACTTGAATATCTTTAAATAATGAGGCTCTTCTATAAATAATCATCCAGCCCAGATTGCTATAGCTCCATTAATGTTTCTAATCCATCAACAGCCTCAAGTGATGGTTGAATATTTCATCTCAAACAGGCAGAGTAAACAAAAAACTTAAGATAACCTGATCTTAGCAAAGAGTCATGGAAAACTGACAGCTGAAGAAAGACTAAATATCTAGAGATGTCAGGCTCACCTCCATAAGTCCTCTTAAGTCCAGCTTTCAGTCCCTGAGGAGGCTCGTTGGTAAATTTGATTGACATCTGCAGGAGAGTGATAGGAAAGTGTCTGTGGACCTCAGTGGTCATCCACAGTCTGAAGGTGTCATGAACGCTGTCCGTCTCTGTGATTGTATCCATGAGTTCATCCATAAAATGCAGACCCAAATGACAGTTTTGAAGTAAAGCCCAGCCTCCCTAATAGAAAAAAATTATAAAAAGGGAATCAGCCTAGGAATGGTTTATTGTTGTTTCTGAATATATTAAGCTGGCACAGGAGCAAGTTTTAACATCAAACATGGTTGGGTATGAACATACATTAGCCATGGAATGCTGTAGAAGTTTGCGTGCATGAACTTCCTGCCCTTGTCCCATTGAGACGTAACGAGTTTCAATTCTCTGTCGTTTACCCAAGGCTATGATTGAGTCTGTTGGGTCTGAACCCATGGACAGGAAGCAGATGAGAGGAGTGCGAGGGTCTGACTCCTCCCAGGTCTTCTCCAGGTCCAGAATCACTCCCTCGGCATATCTCTCCCCCATTGAGTGCATGATGTACTTTCTTGCCTTTCAATTACACAATAAAAAACAAGTAATTAGCCTGATGCAATTAAAAGTTGTCACATTTATTTATATAGTGCTTCATATAATACCGATTTGTTCACAGCAATTGTACAGAAATAAACAGAAAAAGTGTGTTGCTAAATTCAACTGTCACAAAGTAACTTTCACCAGTAAAGCAGCTCTACAAAAAATATTGCTCAGCATAATTTAGTGCAATGTTGATTCAATTAGTTTAATAACAGAGTAAATATTATGAAGTTTATTAATTATGAACAAATTCAGTACAGCTATTACAGTTTTTCCTCGATTGCTAACACACTATAACTGATTCATTTGGCCCAATTTTCCAAACCATTCATACAGTTCTCAAAACAAAGATATTTCTCAAAACTTTTAACACATTTCACCTGCTTTCATACACGTTCCAATTTGTTCAGTGTTTTCTGCAAAACTTTACACAAAAACGCCATCATTTTGGACAGGTTTAACCATGTTCTCATTCAGATAACACAAACACACAATAGAATTAACTCAAGCATAAAAATTTACTCAAACAGCACACATTTATCCATGTATGAACATTCAATAGCAAAACTGATGAGTGATTATGTGTTTTGGAAAATGAATCATGCTAGTAGGTGACAAAGAGGAATAGAAGGAGTTAAGAACAATGAAGGGGATGGTGTTAAAGGTAATTTGTTCCTAATGAAATACAAAGCACTATAGTTGACAATGTTTTACTGCATGAACTGACCATGAGGGAAGTTGGTCTTCAGGCCCATCTATAAGGTTTCAATACTACTTACACATACAAAATAATTACATTACATAGCAGCAGTACTTCCAATGAGAAAACTTTCATTATTCTATGTACAGTAAATACTGTAGTACACCCTCAAACTCATTTACTGTTGAACTGATATGTAGCCAAGTAGTCCTTACTCTATTTTTGCAGAACTGAGAAACTACTGTCTAGGGGAGGCAGATCAGGCCCGGATCTTGCTAGCTATAAATAGGTGGGCGGACAGATATCCTGGGTGGGCAATTTTTGTTGGGGGGTGGGTGGGGGTGGGGGGTTGTGGTGGTAGTAGATAGATAGATATTTTTTTATAATATTTATATCATACAGTATTTTTACACTTTGGTATCTACTCTGGATAGATAGATAGATAGATAGATAGATAGATAGATAGATAGATAGATAGATAGATAGATAGATAGATAGATAGATAGATAGATAGATAGATAGATAGATAGATAGATAGATAGATAGATAGATATTTTTTATAACATTTTTATTATACAGTCTTTTTACACTTTTACACTTTGGTATCTACTCCAGATAGATAGATAGATAGATAGATAGATAGATAGATAGATAGATAGATAGATAGATAGATAGATAGATAGATAGATAGATAGATATTTTTTATAGTGTTTATATTATACAGTATTTGTATACTTTGAATCTACTTCATATAGATAGATAGATATTTTTTTTATAATATTTATATCATACAGTATTTTTACACTTTGGTATCTACTCTGGATAGATAGATAGATAGATAGATAGATAGATAGATAGATAGATAGATAGATAGATAGATAGATAGATAGATAGATAGATAGATAGATAGATAGATAGATATTTTTTATAACATTTATATTATACAGATTTTGGGGGACTGAGGTGGAAGGAATCGGACGTGTTTCTGAAGCGGGAGCTGGGGTAGTTGGAGTTTGTGAAGCAACAGCAGCCACACCATGGTCACTGCTGCTGGAGCCACTAGGCTTCTTTATAGACACCAAAAATCTATGCATTGCATTTACATGCAAATACTATGACTTTTTAACGCTCTTTATCGCTTGCGAGACTGTCAGCGTCTCTGCTTCTCCGTGACTGTCACTGAAGGCGCCCGGCCGTGAGTGTAAACCGCGCGTTGCTTTCAGCCAATCAAAATACTGCAATTTTACTGGTGTTATTTTGTGATTGGTCGGGGCATTCTACAGCCCTTAATCGAACTTCTCAACACAGAGCCCGCCTCAGATTGCTTTTAATCAATAAACAAATCGTAAAAATTAGTCACGCTGTCTTTACCTACATTCTGATTGGGTGGGCAAGACAGACGTTTGGGTGGGCTTAGCCCACCCCTGCCCATGCCTAGAGCCGGCCCTGAGGCAGATAAGTCTTTTTTTAGAAGACTGAGAAACTGCTATAACAATGGATCCTACCAATACTGCAATGCAACTTGGCAGAGGATGCTGAATGAATTAATTAAGGAATGAATGCGTTTGTTTATTTATTTATACATTCATTATTTATCTATTTCTGTAAAGTTACTGACAGTATATTCCAATGTGTGTTTTCTTTATATTCAGTTGTTTGTTCTTTGAACTATTCTCTTGCAGTGCTTTTCATGTAAGATCTCTTTACAGTAGTGTAGTAAAAGTAAACTTTTCTTAAAGTGTTTTTTGCTGAATTTAAATGTATCTGCACCCTTATATTTATGTTGTATACTGTAACAAAAAATTAACTAGTAAAATTATTCCTGTTTCCTAAAAGGTGGTTTTTGTAACAGTGTTTTGAATTGATCTCACTGGTGTTTTCTAGGCAATGGAGTAGCCTGTGTATTTGGCAGGTTTGTGCATTATCTGAGGCCAAAGTTTGATTTTGACTGAAGATAATATGTTTTTGACTAGAATGTTTGGTTTTGACAAGGAACTTTGATGTTTGCACAAGTTTGATGTGTAATTTTGAATTATCTTTCATAGGTTCACTCGACGCTGCGTAAAGCTTACACACTTTGGGAACGCCCCTGGGCATGCGATTGTCTGAAACCCATAGGATCATGCCAATTCATTGGCTGATGGCGCGAAAGCTGACCTTGATGTTCTTACGTCGCATCTTATACTGGCGAACACGCCATCTGCTCAGATTTCTCTGCCTTCATGAAGCGGCCATATTAGCCCTTCATGTTGCGATTTTTCTGACCTGATTTTGATAGATTTTTCTTGGGTTCCTCTCCATTTGCACTTCGGCGACTGCAGTAGTGGAACTTTGTTCTCCTCGCGGTGAAGCGCCATGGAATAACGTCGCTGCCAGCTGCCGTGCACTCGCTTCATTGCAAGCGACGACCCACACAGTAAGCATGTCAAGTATATGGGTTTTTCGCATTCCCGCAAGGTGGTTTATGGGGTGTCAAAATGCTAATTTTGTGAAAACCTCCATCTCAAAACCCTCCGCTCTAGGCTTGAGGTTTTTGAAAGGGAGTAATCAGTGTTTCCCTGTCACGCCCGGGAGGCCTCCATGGCCTTCCGTGAATCCGCGACCTGGGGTTCGGATGTGGAGCTCGTGGCGATAGAGAGCTAGCAGACGAGCCTCACCCTTTCTCTCCCTCTCTCACCTGAGCAAAATTCTCTGAATTCGCGCACAATTACCTATATATTTCCTAGCCCGGAGGCACGCAACACCATTTCCTTCAGGCTAGATGACGTGTTATTCACAGCAGCCTCTGACGCTGAGGATTTCCAGTCGCCCACCCCCCCCGGACTACAGTCTGGGAAGCCCGCGGACAGATTTTTCCCCACTGACGACTCCGCAGACAGGTGGACCTGAAGCGGCCCGACAGACCTTTCTTATAGACACTATTTACCTGCTGTGTAAAGGATAAATTCCTGTCAATCTCAGTGCCCAAATACGTGTCCCCCAATTTAATTGGTTCAGAAAGAGGATGTTCAGAGTTAGATGGACGAAGCCTCCCACAACACAGCTCTTTAGTCTTACTTATATTTAACTCCAGTGAACTTTCTTGAAACCAGAGAACCATATAATCAACAAATTGCCTATGTGTAACCAGGGATTGCTCATCTCTCATGTAAGCCACTAAGGCCATATCATCAGCATATTTCAAAAGTGACATACCACTGATATCACACTTGATTTCATTTGTATAGATAGAGAATAAGATAGGCGATAGCACAAATCCCTGTGGAACCCCCGTATTCACAGTAATACTGTTCGAGTTAAAACCCCACAGCCCAACATGCTTAGGTCTATCTTTAAAAAAATCCTTAATCCATAGCACAAGGGATGTATCAACTTATAGTCTCTGGATACTTTCCAATAATAGACCAATGTTCACTGTGTTAAAAGCAGATGTGAAATCCATAAATAAAATCCAAACAAGTGAATTTAAAAGGTCTAAGTGTCTAGTTGCTATTTCCAATAGAGTTAAGCTGGTATCCTCAACTCCTCGTTTTGGCTTGTAAGCAAACTGAAGCAGATCCAAATACTCGGCTACCTTGGTCGTAAGCTCCCCTGCTGCCACCTTCTCCATACATTTACAGAGAACTGAGGTAAGAGCCACAGGTCTAAGTGGACCTCCTTGCATCACAGGAGTCGTCCCAATGCCAGCTTTGGTTTCTCCCTGAGTTCCCGGCACCTCTGGGCATAGACGCATTCGCCCATCCTTGGCCGAACTTGAAACTGTACGCGTTTCCGCCACTCAAGCTAATTCCGGCAGTCCTGTGCAGGGTGAAGAAGAGCGGTGTCCGTCTCCTACTCATAGCCCATTGGCCATTTTGGCCATCCCAGACGTGGTTCTTAGAGCTGATTCCTCTTCTGTATCGGCCCCCTTGGGAGATTCCGATCAAGCAGGCCCTGCTCTCTTAGCTTCAGGGCAAGATCTGGCATCCTCAGCCCGAGATCTGGAAGCTGTGGGTATGGCCCATCCAGGCCCACTAACCTTGATTTCTAGTCGTTCTGCCGAGGTTCAGGAGACTATCGCTAGTGCCAGAGTCCCCACTACTGTGAAGCTTTACTCTTCCAAATGGAGAGTAAAGAGTTACTCTTCCAGTTCTGGTGTTTGGCCCATGCAGTAGACCCAGTTAACTGCCCTGTTGGTCCAGTACTGGAGTTCTTGCAGGAGAAACTGCCGGCAGGGGCAGCCATTACCACCTTAAGAGTTTATGTTACAGCCATTGCTGCTAGGAGTGAGCTGGATGAAATTCCCCTGGGGAGGCATCGGAGGGTCTCTGCTTTTATGTGTGGCATCCGACAGCTGAGACCAGTATGTCCTATTGGAGTTCCTTGCAGGGATTTATCAGTAGTTCTTGAGGGTCTAATGGCACAGTTTTAGCCCTTGGAGTCAGCTCCAAGGTTCAAGGTTCTTTATTATTTGTCACATACACAATCATACAGGGTATAATAGGTAGTGAAATGTTAGTCAGGACAGGTCCGCTCAATGGAAAGTGCAAGAAAGAAAAATAAAACATGATAATAAAATAAAAATAACATAAAAGCAATAAAAACTATGAAACAAAAACATGAGAGAGTATATATATATATACAAATATGGTGAGAATGAAATAAGAAACAAATAATGAAATAAAATAAGGGGTAAGATGTGCAATGAGATAAAGTGTGCAGTGCATGAGAATGTGCAAATAGGTTGTACCGGGGATGTACACATAGCAGCAGTGTGGATGATGGGGAATAATGGTTGTGATTACAGTTTATTAAATTGAGTCCTGTGGATGTTATGCTGTTATGAGACTGAGTTTAGGAGCCTGATGGCCTGGGGGAAGAAACTCCTCCGCAGTCTTTCAGTTTTAGCCAACATGCTCCTGTAGCGCCTGCCAGATGGCAGTAAAATGAAAAGATGGTTACCGGGGTGATTCGAGTCCTTGATGATTTTTGCAGTTCTGCTTTTGCAACGCTTTGAGGTAGATGTCCTGCAGAGAGGGAGAGTAGACCCTGAGATGCGCTCAGCTAAGCGCACGACTCTCTGCAGAGCTTTGCAGTCCTGGTTTGTGGCATTATTATACCACACTGAGATGCACTGAGTCAGTACACTTTCTATGGCCCCTGAATAGAAAGTTTTCAGGATAGCTGGTGAGACCCTGAATTTTCTCAGCTGTCGCAGATGGTACAGCCTTTGCCTGGCTTTCTTGACCTGTGTTTGGATGTGTGCAGTCCATGTCAGGTCCTCGGAGATGTTTACACCGAGGTACTTGAAGCTGCTCACCCTCTCCACAGGGGTCCCGCTGATCATAAGAGGAGTGTAGGGCTGCAGCTGTCTCTTCCTGAAGTCTACAATCAGCTCTTTGGTTTTGCTCACGTTCAGAGAGAGACAGTTGTCCTGGCACCATGATGTAAGTCTCTCCACCTCATCCAAGTATGCGCCTCATCATTGTTGGAAACGAGGCCCAGAACCACAGTATCGTCAGCAAATTTAACAATGGAAGTGGAGCTGTGTGAGGACACGCAGTCGTGGGTGTAGAGAGAGTATAGCAGGGGGCTCAGGACACAGCCCTGTGGGGCTCCTACATTCAGGGTGATGGAGTTGGAGGTGAACTGGCCGACTTTCACCACTTGTGGTCTGGCGGTGAGGAAATCTTGGATCCAGTCACAGAGTGAAGTGTTTAGGCCGAGGTCTGATAGTTTGACAGCTAGCTTGGTGGGGACTATAGTGTTGAAAGCTGAGCTATAGTCGATGAATAGCAGCCTGACATAGTTGCCATTTTTGCTGTCGATGTGAGTGAGGGAGGAGTGCAGTACCTGGAGATGGCATCATCAGCAGACCCATTTGGGCCGTAGGCAAACTGAAGAGGGTCCAAGGTAGCAGGGATGGAGGAGCAAATGTGTTTCTTTAAGAGTCTCTCAAAAACCTTCATGACTGTCGATGTGAGGGCAACTGGATGGTAGTCATTCAGGCAAGAGGGTTTACTGTTCTTAGGCACAGGGATTATGACAGATTTTTAAAGGAGGTGGGAACAACAGAGGTAGCAAGTGACTCATTAAAGATGGAAGTAAACAAACCAGCAAGCTGATCAGCACAGGACCTCAGAACGCCCAGTAATCCCATCAGGTCCTGCTGCTTTCCTGACGCGTTCACTCTCTTTAGTTCCCTCCGAACGTCATCCTCTGAAAAGGTGATAGCACAAACATCGCTGCTCTGTCTGCTGCTTTCTGACATGCTGATCGGCAGGATCGCGCCACCATTAACGTTACATTCAAAGCGACCGTAGAAAGTGTTTAGCTCCTCGGCCAGCAACGGATCTGCTCTCACCTCCGCGGAAGAGTTATTTCCAGAGGAACAGATGGTCTTCAGTCCCTGCCACATGCGTCGGGAGTCATTGAGCTGGAAATGTGACTCAATTCTCTCCCTGTACCGGCGTTTAGCGGCTCTTATTGCACGCCGGAGAGCATAACACGCTGTTTTGTATTCGCTCATGTTCCCCGACAAAAGACCGGCATTGTATGCGGCAGTGCGATGGTTAACCGCATCACGGATTGATCTGTCCACCCACGGTTTCTGATTGGAGAATGTCCTTATTGTTACTGTTTCGGTGGCTTGCTCGGTTAGCGTGTTTACGAAGCTTACTGCTACATCCGTGAATTCGCTGACGTCAGTTGAACTCGCCCGGAACATGTCCCAGTCGACGTCATCAAGAGACGCCTGTAGCATAGCTTCAGAGTGGGTGGACCAGCGCGTCACTTCCCTCTCCACCGGGGGTCTCTGAACGATCCGTTGTTTATATTCCGGTGTGAGAAATATGGCCGCGTGGTCTGATTTGCCGAAAGCCGGCAGGGAACGAGCTTTGTAGGCATTCTTAAACTGGGTGTAGCAATGATCCAGTGTATTCAGTCCTCTGGTTGGACAGGATATATGTTGGTGAAAGTTTGGCATGACTTTTCTGAGGTTGGCTTTGTTAAAGTCCCCAGCTATGATGGAGGCAGCGTCAGGGTGCTTGTTGATATAGCCGCTGAGCTCGTCGTGAAGTGAGGACAAAGCCACGCTAGTATCTGCTTGTGGTGGTATATATACGGCAGTGATGATGATCGATGTAAACTCCCGGGGGAGGTAGAATGGGCGGCAGATAATGGAGAGATGTTCCAGATGAGCCGAGCAGGAACGCGACAGAATGGAGATATTCCTGGGGTCACACCATTTCTTGTTGATCATGAAACACACTCCACCACCCTTGGTTTTTCCAGCCTCGGCTGTTCTGTCCATCCGTAAAACAGAAAAGTTATCAGACGGCGTTACAGCGTTGTCCGGGACCGAGGCGTGAGCCATGTTTCGTCAAACAGAGGATGTTACAGTCTCTGATGTCCCGTTGAAACTAATCCTGGCTCTAAGATCGTCCATCTTATTCTCCAAGGATTGTACATTAGCGAGCAGAATACTCGGTAGAGGAGGACTGTGTGCCCTTTTCCTCAGTCTATTCCAGCGAGCGTCTCCAGCGGTGTTTCCTTCGCCGCCTGGGATTATTGAGGCGGCCTTTGTTAACCGGTGGTCGAAGTATCTCCAATGGCCACGCTGGATCCGTGGATAAAGTGTCCTGAAGCAGGTTAGTGCAGTGGTGTCCAATGTCCAAAAGTGTTCTTCTGTCGTATATAAATAGTGCAGGCGTTATGCGTGTAAAAGAAAGTAAAATACGTAAAAAGTATATTAAAGCACAAATTGAGCGGAGCCATCCCTAACGTCGACTGTACAATGCAGCGCCGGAAGCGGAAGAGCGGATTCTGACTCTTAATGTTACTCCTTTGTTGGCACTAACGTCATTGAATAGTGTTGGGGATTTGCAGGCTCTCTCTGTCAGCGAGATGTGTATGGACTTCGCCCCGGGTCTGGTCAAGGTGACCCTGCGGCCTAGGCCTGGCTATGTCCCCAAGGTTTTATCTGCATCGTTTCGCTCTCAAGTGGTCACGTTTCACTCCTTTCATCCTCCTCATTTTGCTTCAGGTGAGGATGAGAGGCTTCACATGCTCTTTCCTGTCCAAGCTTTGAAGATATATGTGGACCGCTCCAAACTTTGGAGAAAGTCTCCCCAGTTGCTGGTGTTCTTTGATGCTGGCCGCCGTGGACTTGCCACATCGAAACACTGAATTTCTCACTGGGTGAGGGACGCTATTTCGCTGGTTTATGAGGTGCGTAGCCTTCCTTCACCTCTCAGCGTTCAGGCGCACTCTACCAGGAGCGTGGCCTCCTCTCAAGCTCTTTTCGGAGGAGTCCCCCTAAAGGATATTTTTGTACCGGCAGGATGGTCCGCTCTGCACACTTTTTTCAGGTTCTATAACTTAGATCTTGACATGGCTCCAGGTTCTCAGGTTCTGTCTGTTTGAACCGGCCGTGTATGCTGTCTGGTTCGTAATTGGGCCAGATAGGGAAGCGTTCTTAGCTTGGCGTGTTTGGTATATCGTTCCCAAAGCGTGTAAGCTTTACGCAGCGTTGAGTGACCCTATGAAAGAGAACGTCTTGGGATACTCGCGTAACCCTTGTTCTCTAAATAGGGAACGTGGACCTTTTTGTCAGAGAAATCCGAGGAGCAGATGACACGTTCGCCAGTATAAGATGTGGTGATAGCAGAGGTGGAAAGGGAAAAACCACCATTAACTGTCATAAAAAATATTGTCACAATGGCTTCATTATGATCACCTTCATACCTGAGCAATGGTTCGATCTGGACACCAGGATCGAATAAGGAGCAGTCGTCTGAAACAATCCAAAGTCTGGTCATATGCATTTGGGATTGGTTCTTCTTCTGGTGCTTCTCGATCAAACCAGCTCTTCCACTGTTTCTCATGACGAGCAATCTGTTAATGCACATGCACACATGTACACAAAAGTAAATCATTCTAATACTTATTTGGACAGCTGACATGCAATTGGTTTGAGAAGTTGTCATGTTCTGTGGGGTGCTATACAACTCTATAACCTAATAATCACAATTTAAACAGCAGTTTTGTTTATTTTATAGATTTACACTTTTATATGTTTTCTTAATATTAAAGAGTCGAAAAATATAACTTCATATGATTTACTGAGCCATAAAGGGATAGTTGAACCAAAAATGCAATTGATGCTATCTTTGACATCTGCATGACTTTATTCTGCAGATATTTTTAATATGTTGATAGCCCTTCAATTTAGGTTACTATTGATTTCCTCTGTTTGGACAAAAAACATTATTTGAGTCATTTCTCAAAATATATTATTTTATGGCCTATAGAAATGATTTATTTTCATATAAAAAAAATATTTATACTTTAAAATACTATATAGCTTCAACAATGGAATGTTTTGGACTTTCAACAGTTCAATAAACTATACATAAAATACAAATATTCTGAATGTTTTGTCTAATCAAATCTCATTCAAAGGTAAAGACTGAACATAATTAGACAAGGATAGCATGGATTTCTGGGATATCATGACATATATTGTGTAATGCAGTCTTGTGTGTGGATGAACAGTTTTCCTTTAGTTGCAGTGCTCCAGAAATGGTTAATTAAATAAAAGGCTTTTAATCTGGATTTCTTTCAGCCACAAGTAATTGATTTAGAGTTTGCCAAAGTGAGGTCATTTCACACTGCATTGAGCATGAAGTTCCCCTGGGCAGTCATGGCCTGCCAATCAGCCATCAGTGTGAGTGGCTGTGATTGTATTTGTGCCTCTGTGTGTGTGTGTGTGTGTGTGTGTGTGTGTGTGTGTGTGTGTGTGTGTGTGTGTGTGTGTGTGTGTGTGTGTGTGTGTGTGTGTGTGTGTGTGTGTGTGTGTGTGTGTGTGTGTGTGTGTGTGTGTGTGTGTGTGTGTGTGTTTGTGTGTGTAGACAAGATGAATCAAATATTGACATGTTTACTGCAAAGCGGGAGCAGTGAGATAGATTTAATGAGGAAAGGGAGCTCAAAGCGACAGATACTCTGTGTGTGTGTGTGTGTGTGTGTGTGTGTGTGTGTGTGTGTGTGTGTGTGTGTGTGTGTGTGTATCTTCCATGCGTTGTCTGATATTTTAAGAAACCATGTGTGTATAAGTGTGACCACACACCTGATCTAGAATGTCAGAGAACTGCCACAGCTTGCTCAGTTCCACCAGGTTAAGCCATGTTATGTCCAGGATCCACTTTGCAGCTTTGGGTGGACAGGCCTTCAGGTCCAACGAAGCACCTCCTGGGCGACATCAAGAAAACAGATCACATGTAGTGCTTCCTGCCTTGTTCTTATTATGATGTTTTATTTATTTGTTTGCTTGTTTGTTTATTGAAGCTATTATTGCACGTTGTTGACTACATTCAGAATGGAATACCAGCTGACATAATATTCTATATTATTCTTTTTTTAAGTATTATATGAAACAGTAAGGTTGTATAGATTAATATGAACTAACAATAAACAATGCTTATTAAGCCATTATTATTTATCAAAGTTATATTCTTATTAGCTCCATTTGTAAGAATTAACAACTTAGAAATTCAGCAAGGAAATTCAATTTCTATCAAATAATAATTATAATTTGATTCACAAGTTACTGAATGTATTTTTCTTATACCAGTTTTTATTTAAATTAGTTATATTTGAGTTTGGGGTATCAGATACATTTTGAAAAGAAAATAAATAAATATAATGGAGTAAAAAAAATAGAGATGTTAAATCCAAAAGTGTTATAACCATTCCCAGTCTACTATACTGATGAATTTATATTCCTGTATTAACACCTTGTCTATTGTTGTTTGTTGTTATACTCATTATTTATTGAGTTTTGTGTTTTGTCTTGCCTTATTTTGAATACAGTTAACTGAAATATTGACTTCATCCTATTTTTGAATTAATAAAATACCTTTTTTCTTACAATCATCTTGCCTAAACAAATAAGTTATTCACTATTCTTGGAACACCAAATTGCAATGGTACATACGTAGGAACCTCTTATTGCAAATACAATATCTCACTGTGATCTCAAGAAAAGCTCACATCTTATTGAAACAGAATGAGACAAACTACCATGCAGAAAAGAGGGGGGAAGTGGCTCTCACAAGAGTGCATTAAAGAGCAGAATGGTATTAACTGGCTTGACATGCACTGCTAGTACAGGGAATCAAATCGACCGTCTATGTAATGGGCCACTTCTCTGACCACAAGGCTACCTGATCTCTCAGTGATTCAATTTCGGATCTGATGCTTTTACGAAGCAAAACCACATGAAACACCATGACAATCACATAGTAGTTCATCAATCTGCAGATTCGCCAAGGACTCCTTGTGAACATGTACAGATCACAAATAGCAAAGAGCCATTAAATATGATTTTGGAAAGCATGTTCAATATATATTCAATATATTCATAAAATCTTCTAATGGAAAATCCACAGTCTGCTCTCTCCTCGATTTTGTTATTGTGCTTTTGGTTTGAAATCTCAATGTACCAAAGACCATGTTTTGTTTAATATATCATCCAGAAATTACAGTCTCTTGTCACTGTCTGTATGTATGAATTTGTTCTTGATTCTGGGCCCAATACAAGTTAAGCTATTTCGTCAGCATCTGTGTCATGCTATTGATTACCGCAGAATTACTTCTATAGTCATTCCACAGCTAAAGCAGTTTGTTAAAGAATTTATATAGACATTTTGTACAAAAATGTGCTATGTGGTCAATTTTTCTAAATATTGTGATGGAGTGATGGAAATACAATATTGAGAGAATTAATTTCTAGTCTATGCAAACACTGCAGACAGGCATGTCTATATGCATATATATATTATTATTTCGTGTATCACGTGAATGTTGCTATGTTTGCCAGGTTTACATGGTCACAACAGGAGCTAAAATTGTATATTTCATAGTACATGATTCTCAACCCAGTCTCATATTAATGTGTAATGTCTTGTGGCTATACTTTTGAAATATCTCTCATATTGTATTTAACCCACTGGTCTATAACAAATCAGTGATTAAACCAAGAACATTCTTTCCAAAGATGTGGCAACATTTATGTCTCAATTCATGGAAGTATGCACTGCACAATGTACTGCTTCAGCCTTGTAAATCATAATATGTACTGGCAGTCAACCTCACATATTTTAAATACATTTTAATTACATTTACATATTTAGCAGACGCTTTTATCCAAAGCGACTTACAGTGCATTTAGATTATACATTTGTATTGTCAGTATGTTTGTTCCCTGGGAATCAAACCCACAATCTTTGCGCTGCTAACGCAATGCTCTAACCACTGAGCCACAGGAACACTATGAACACAGTTTTATTTAATGCTATAAAAGTGTGCACATTGAGATAAATAAAAAGCAGATTTTCATATAAACAATTTCTTTAACTTGAGCAAACACTGCTAGTACACATATATATATTTGTTAATAAAGTTAATAAAATGAAAACATGAATGTTGTAAAGCTAGTGAATAAAAATTATCCACCCGCATGCCTCTGCTCAATGACGGTGCCTGGATCAGCTGTGATCGATGACGTCACTTCCAGGGAAGCATGCCCAGGCCTGTTGTACACACACCCGTCCCTTGACTCCGCCCCCATGTCAAAACAGTGCCACAAAGTGAGACCCGCAGAAACGTTAAGCGCAAAGGGGAAAACGGTATCGCATGCTCAAACTTGACTGAAACGCAAAATTAAAGCAGTGTTGTAAATAAATTAGTATGTATGGCCATGGAAAATATTTATTGCAAAATCATTGCTTTTGCTCAGTTTCATTTATATTTTGCAACAATATTCATTTATAAGTTTGCAAAACTTATTTTATTTTAGCAATACTTAATTTTCTTTTAAGCACATTTAGGTTTCTCAGTAATTAAATTTAAACTTTAATTCTCTTGCAAATATGGCATTGTTTTGACTCCATACACATAGACTTGTACATAACTGTATTCCAAGAATATTGGTAGACCACTAACTCTCTCACTGAAGATCCAAGAAAACAAAGAAACTGAAGAAGAAGGAGAACGATTTTGACTAGGCCAGAAAAACAGAGAAAAAAAGAGTGAGATACTTGTGGAAGCCGGGAAGCTTTCTGACCTTTAATGAGGGTCAGAAACTCCTCGTGTTTGACTCTGTTGCTCTGCATGTCGATCTTGAGAGTGAGCAGCAAGGTGAACAGGAATTTGTGTTCTTCATACAAACCCCGAGCTGCATAATTGTGCACCTCGAAGGTCATGTGCTCGATGATGTTGGTGATCCGCTTGCTTGTAATTGGACTCTTTGAGGACCTATTCCCCAAGAGAAAGATACAAGGTTACAAATTATTTACTTATAACATTTTATAATCGCCAAGCCAACATTTCATGGTGGGGTCAATGTAAGCACAATATGGGCTTGAGGTATAGGTCTCAAATGGTTTTGTTCACCATGTTGGCCTTATTTTAATTTGTCTCATTTATGCATTTAGCAGAAACATTTACATTTATGCAAACAATTTGCATTCATCCAAAGGGACTTATAGTACATTCAGGTTATACATTTTTTGTCAGAATGTGTGTTCCCTGGAAATTTAACCCACAACCTTTGCGCTGCTAATGCAACGCTCTACCACTGAGCCACAGGAGCACATAGTGTCTCAGTCTGAATTAGCCCATATATCTCATACAGAATCTGACTTCTGTAAAAAAAACATCTGGGGTCCATCCCTCAAGTCTACATTTCACACCATGAAATGATAACTGGGTGATATAGACAAGACAGCAGTTTAGTCTCATGCCATTTTAAGAAACTAATTTAAATGGGGAATGAAATGACAAATGAGTTTTACTTTGCCAAGGATAAGTGGAACAAGCCCAGGAACTGGCGCAGAGAGGTCTGATACATCACGTTCACCATGCTCATCTCCGTGATCAGAAAGTACAAAATGCTTCCTCTTGTGGCAACTACACACAGAAAAGAAGGTGTCAACAAAGGCCCTGTTTACATCTGGTATTAACATCCATCTGAGATACAACTAGACATTGCCCTTTGTCAGTGAACCTCGAAAGAAGAGTCTTGTTTTGTGACTTATTGCATCTGGGTCTGACTGCATGATTAAAACCAGGGATTCTCAAGCAATTTTGAGTCTCTTCAGTGATTTCTTACTGCTCAGAACTCTGAAATACTTGATTCTGATTGGCCATTCATGCTAGTGTCATGAGGTATTATGTGGAAGTGCTGTTATAAAAATCCAAACTTCCATGACAATGTTGCTAAAAAATGACTGAGCATGGACAATGCCAATTTTAGACAGAGTGCAAGCCCCTCGTTTGCTATTCAAATCGATGAATCAACCAACATTTTGGTTGTGATAACAGATGAGTGTTTCCATTGCCTGGATTGCTATTTCACACAGAATAGCATTGATTAGAAAAAACAATAGCTTAAGCTTTTAAACAGATGGTGTGGTCTCAATGACTGATAAGCATGATGGAGTTGGTAGGAAAAGTTTGTAGAAGCATCTGAGGTGGAATTGTTCCACTGTTTTTACACAGCTTTCAACAAACACAATGTCAGTGATAGACATTACTGACAAAACTATTAACCTTGGGAAGAACAATACATTTTTAGGTTAGTTTGGTTTCAGTCTTGTGTCAAATTTGACAGGTGCACACATATCTGAAGGATACATTTAACTGAATCTGCATACCATAATATCAGACTGACAGTCTCAATTGTGACATTAATTCTTCAATAAAATATCTGCTTAATGATTAAAAATGTTTGTGAAATCATTAAATTAATTACGATATAACAAGCAAACGGATCTAAAATGAAGCCTAGACAGTACAGTCCATTTTACTTTAATTTTTGCTCACAAAAAAAGGGAGGGGGTGTAAATCATTTCAGTTAGCAACAAGGTTGATTAAAAGATCAGTAGGCATTTGTTTGCTCATTGTCAGGAGCATTTTGGTACAATATTTCTGACCACTTCTAAAGTGATTTGCCAGTCAATTTGTACACTTGATTGGATCATCTGAGATGTACATTAATTAATAACAGGTGTCAACTGAATCAAAGGTTTCTAATTACATTAAGTTTTATAGCTTGTGGTTATTCTGATAATTGTCACATTGTAAGACTAACAAACTAGAGAGGATGCAACTGCTCCATGTATCACTAAAAAAATCATTAAAGGAAAGACAAGCTCTAAGCCCCCACCGGGTCTATATTCCTCACGGGCCGCATTGATCTGAATCTCAGTCTCTGCAGCGATCTGGAGTTTCTGTGTGACCTCCTCTGCAGTGCGTTTCGTGTTTCCCAGCACTGTGATGAGGCTCTCGTCATCCACCAGGGAGCCCTGCGTGCTAGTCAGCCTAAAAAGCAAATTATCCTCCAGTTCCTTCATTTTACGTTTATTGGCCGTCACATCCTCCAGCAGGTCAGTCCGCTCTTTCTCCAGCTCCTGACAAATACAGAAACATCACACAAACATCTTTTTAATTTGGCTATTAATTGGAATACACATTTTTTTTGTGATTAACGATTTAATTGCTTGTTTTGTTTATGTCACTTGCAGTGTACGCTTATTACACAAACACATTAAAAAACAATTTAATCCTGTGACAGAGGGACAGAATGACATGAACAAAATGTAATAAAATAATATTAACATGTCTAAAATGTTATTTTGCGGCTATACAGCCTTATCTATTTTTCATTCAAACTGATATTTTTGGAGCCCAACCCAAAAATCACATTAAAGTAGTGTACTGTCATATAAATTATGGTTATTTTTATTCTAAAATATTAAAATCTGGTTATGCATTAGTAAAAACATTTAAATCCTACATTATTATTTTCTGCATATTTTAATCAGGGGCTGATTTATTGAGTCTTCATTTATGAATTAATGAATGAATGATGCATTTATATAGTGCTTTATTGTACACCCAAAGTGCTTTACAATCATGCGGGAGGGGTCTCTCCTCAACCACCACTAGTGTGCAGCATCCACTTGGATGATGCGATGGCTGCCACAGGACAACGGCGCCAGTATGCTCACCACACACCAGCTACAGGTGGAGAGGAGAGAGAGTCATAGAGCCAATCAAGTGTATGGGGATTATTAAGAGGCCATGATTGACAAGGGCCAGTGGTGGGAATTTGGCCAGGACACCGGGGTTACACCCCTACTCTTTATGAGAAGTGCCATGGGATTTTTAATGACCACAGAGAGTCAGGACCTCAGTTTAACGTCTCATCCAAAAGACGGTGCTTTTTACTGTATAGTGTCCCCATCACTATACTGGGGTGTTAGGACCCACACAGACCACAGGGTGAGCACCCCCTGCTGGTCTCACTAACACCTCTTCCAACAGCAACCTAGTTTTCCCAGGAGGTCTCCCATCCAGGTACTGACCAGGCTCAACCCTGCTTAGCTTCAGTGGGTGACCGGTCTTGGGCTGCAGGGTGATGTGGCTACCGGCACTGATTTATAAATCAATGTTTATTTTTTTCATGATGATAAGATGTATAATCTTTTTTCAGATAGCACAAATTTGTTAACACTTTAAATACATTATTTATCATAGAATGTTTAAAACCTTTTGTTTAAAACAATATTTTTTTCAATAATTTGAAAAATTTGAAATGACTTTGAACCTTCAGGGTTTACAAAAGGTCAAACATGCATTGAAAAAAATAGAATTTGAATGGAACCCAGCAACACATAAATGCATGTCAACAGCCATTTCTTGTTTCTACTCTATATATACACACACGCACACGCACACGCACGCACACACGCACGCACGCACACACACACACAAACGTCCTCTGTAAAAGGTACTTAAGTGGAAATGTTCTCTGGTAAATTCGCAGTAAATGACAAGCCAATGACTTACATATTTGAATGCAGTTTAGTAAGCCTTGGACATAAAAGCATTGAGATAACAGACCAATGTCAAGGTGCTGAGCCATGAGACCGGAGTTAAATACCTAATTTTCTGTCTTCAGAATAGTATGATAGTATAATGTGCAGTAAATTTTGCTCGGTTAGCTTTCACAATCCTAGCATTACCAGTCAAGTGCTTTTTTGCTTGCTATCCAATTGTACCTTTTCAGTTCCCCATCAGGAAGAGATGACTAACTAGCCTCAGGAGAGGCCATGAAGCTGTTATAATTCAGATCGGTGCTGGGCGGCATGTGCATCTGTACTCTTATTAAGGCTGAGTGTAAAGAGGTGATGTGGGTTTCAGGCCCTTATTCCTGATTGACAAATCAATGTCCAGCAGTGAATATGTTCTGAATGCCACTTTAATTTTCTCTACCTGGGAATCTGCAGGCGCTATCAAAAAACATCTGATTGTGCTAGGCTGAAATGAGCTGAGATGACAGCGATTCTGCATAACAATGTGCAGTACTGCAAAATACCTGTAGCTTTGCTTTAGTTCCTTTTTAAGCTTGACATAGCTGTGGGCTCCAATTTGAGGTGATATGCACATACTGTATATTCTATGTCAAGCACCATAAAACTTACAACACCAGCAATATTAATGATGACGAGATTTCTTTAGAATTATGTTTATCTTTCTTTTCATTTTAAGAATAAACTTCACTAAAATTTGTTCAGCCTTAATAAATAAAAAATTTAATACAGTCAAATTTATTTGTGTAGTGCTTTTCACAATACACTTTGTTTCAGAGCAGCTTTACAGAATATCATGTTTTTTATTATATCACCAACACATTACAATAAGGTCTAACATGAGTCAATGCATTAGTTAACATGACCAAACTATGAGCACTATATTTTTAAGATTAAAAATAATAGCTTAGAACCTAACCCTAATGCTTTATTTGGCAGATTAGAGCTGGGCGATACATACTTTTTGTGACAATCTAAAATGTATTGTATATATCGTCCTAAGCAAGTATACTATATGAATAATATAGCCAATATTTGCTATATATTGTTTTACTTGGGTATAATGTATGTATGCAAGTAAAATAAGAGGTACTATATCTAATATTATACTGAACAAAATTATAAACACAACACTTTTGTTTTTGCCCCTTTTTTTCATGAGCTGAACTCAAAGATCTAAGACTTTTTCTATGTACACAAAAGGCCTATTTCTCTCAAATATTGTTCACAAATCTGTCTTAATCCGTGTTAGTGAGCACTTCTCCTTTGCCAAGATAATCCATCCACCTCACAGTTGTGGCATATCAAGATGCTGATTAGACAGCATGATTATTGCACAGGTGTGCCGCAGGCTGGCCACAAGAAAAGGCCACTCTAAAATGTGCAGTTTTACTGTATTGGGGTGTCCAAAAACCAGCCAGTATCTGGTGTTACCACCATTAGTCTCATGCAGTGCAACACATCTCTTTCGCATAGAGTTGATCAGGTTGTTGATTGTGGCCTGTGGAATGTTGGTCCACTCCTCTTCAATGGCTGTGTGAAGTTGCTGGATATTGGCAAGAACCAGAACCGATCCAGAGCATCCCAAACATGCTCAATGGGTGACATGTCCGGTGAGTATGCTGGCCATGCAAGAACTGGGATGTTTTCAGCTTCCAGGAATTGTGTACAGATCCTTGCAACATGGGGCCGTGCATTATCATGCTGAAACATGAGGTCAAGTCGTGGATGAATGGCACAACAATGGGCCTCAGGATCTCGTCACAGTATCTCTGTGCATTCAAAATGCAATCAATACAATTCACCTGTGTTCGTTGTCCATAACATACACCTGCCCATACCATAACCCTACCATGAGCCACTCGATCCATAACGTTGACATCAGCAAACCGCTCACCCACACAACGCCATATACGCTGTCTGCCATCTGCCCTGTGCATTGAAAACCGGGATTCATCCGTTTAGAGAACACCTCTCCAAAGTGCCATACACCATCGAATGTGAGCATTTGCCCACTCAAGTCGGTTACTGCAGTCAGGTCGAGACCCCGATGAGGATGACAAGCATGCAGATGAGCTTCCCTGAGACGGTTTCTGACAGTTTGTGCAGAAATTCTTTGGTTTTGCATACCGATTGTTGCAGCAGCTGTCTCAGATGATCTTGGAGGTAAAGATACTGGATGTGGAGGTCATGGGCTGGTTCAATTCAAGGCTTCAAGGATTTAATGTTTTATTCATCACATACTCAATTATACAGAATATAATCAAGAGTGAAATGTAAGTCAGGTCCGGTATATCTTACTGCATATAGGAGTCATGTTGATGTTATGAGACCGAGTTTGAATTTGAGTTTAGGAGCCTGATGGCCTGGGGGAAGAAGCTCCTATTAAAGGGGGTCGCACACCGGATGCGAAGCGCAGCGCAGCGCCGCCGCCGTGTCTAGGACAACTCGATGTATCGCACATCAGACGCGCACATTCTATACTAATAAATTACCTGAAGTGTGTTGTAACGGTTGTGTGCTGGTATATCCAGTAAGTAGCAACCGACGACAGTGAATGTAATAACGACAGACAATTGTTACATAGGCCTATACTGTAATATTTTGTGTATGTAAACATTTCTCAAGAGAAATATAAAAGATTTAAAGGATTACGTTTATTATACATTTAATTCTATATGTTTACATTTTATTCAAGCTGTAAAACTAATGTGTACAGTATTTTGCAGCAGTGGTATCTTGGTATAATGTATTAACAACGGTTTGAGGCAAATATGATGTTATTTAATATAAAACAATGCAGATGGCGCTCTGTGGCGCGGCAGGAGACGCCGAATGACGACGCCGGTGTGCGTACACCCATAGAAAACAATGTATTCGAATTTTAAAGACATGGCGCGACGCGGCGCTTCTCGTTCGGTGTGCGACCGCCTTCCTTAAGTATCTCAGTTTTTGCCATCATGCTCCGGAAGCGCTTGCCAGATGGCAGTAAAATGAAGAGACGGTTACCAAGGTGATTTGAGTCTGATGATTTTAGCAGCTCTGCTTTTGCAGCGTTTGAAGTAGATGTCCTGCAGAGAGGGGAGAGCAGACCCTGAGATGCGCTCAGCTAAGCGCACAACTCTCTGCAGACCTTTGCAGTCCTGATTTGAGACGTTTCCATACCACACTGAGATGCACTGAGTCAGTACACTTTCTATGACCCTGAATAAAACGTTTTCAGGATAGCTGGTGAGACCCTGAATTTCCTCAGCTGTCGCAGATGGTACAGTCTTTGCCTGGCAGCGTACAGTCTTTGCCTGGCAAAGGTGTGCCTTAGGCTGGCAAGTTTTTACACATGATTACATGTGGTCTGCGGTTGTGAGGCCAGTTGGATGTACTGCCAAATTCTCTGAAACGCCTTTGGAGATGGCTTATGGTAGAGAAATTAACATTCAATTCACGGGCAACAGCTCTGGTGGACATTCCTGCAGTCGGCATGCCAATTGCACTCTCCCTCAAAACTTGCGACATCTGTGGCATTGTGCTGTGTGATAAAACTGCTAATTTTAGAGTGGCCTTTTATTGTTGCCAGCCTAAGGCACACCTGTGCAATAATCATGCTGTCTAATCAGCATCTTGATATGCCACACCAGTGAGGTGGATGGATTATCTCGGCAAAGGAGAAGTGCTCACTAACACAGATTTAGACAAATGTGTGAACAACATTTGACAGAAATAGGCCTTTTGAGTACATAGAACAATTATTAGATCTTTGAGTTCAGCTCATGAAAAATGGGGGCAAATACAAAAGTGGTGCGTTTATAATTTTGTTCAGTGTATATACAGTAATAGATGCCGTTATTGATATATCAATGGGCAATAATACAGTTTACATTTGATTATACATCAGTTGATTTGTCTATATAACAATCAAACAGTTGAGATTTGCTATATAGTATTGAGTACTGTGTGACTTTGTGTATGGTTGGATATACTTGTAGTAGTAAAAAAAAAAAAAACAATTGAATTAATATTTTACAGGGAATTATTTTTAGCAGTGCTGAAGATGAAACAACAGAGATTTGTTAGATAAAACCCCCGAGTCTCTATGAATATGTTGAGATTTAGTAGTCTTTCAGTGTACAAAGATTTGAAATTCACGCTCTTTGTCCAGTGACCCTAAAAATGTGTCACTCTCTTTCTCTGGCTTGCTGTGCCATAGAAACATGTCTTTGAGATTTTCTATTTTTTTCTCATGTAGGACCATAGGGACCTTCATGAGGAGAGCACCAGGGTATAAGTGAAAAAATCTTTGAATGCACTGCCAAAATGGTTAAATAGCCTTTTCTAAAGCATGGCTTTACACAATTTGACATTGCATATCAAGCATTATCTAAAATTACAGTACAATTAACCTAAGTGACTTGCAAATGAGTAAAAGAAAAACAGTCTATTTATGTAAAAATTAACAAAATAAACACCCACTGGTCATTTCGGCAGTAGACTGAATGATGCTCATGCGGTGAGTGGTAATCTACTTTGGCTAGTAGTGGTCACTTACCTGCCTTTGAGCAAGGACTAAAGGTCGAATGTTCCATCCCCTAATTGCTATTCATAGGTCAAGCTATAAAAGTTTAAAACAGCCCCCAACACACATTTCAGATCATTAGTACGCCGTTTTCAAAGGGCCCACACCTGTTTCTCAGTGAGAATAACTCTTCCAAGTAGCTGATCTTCCAGGCCCCTCATAGTAACGGTGAAGTCGATAATGGATGTCCGTGCGCTGATCTCAGGAGTGTATGCTGGGTTGGGCAGCTTGGTGGTCACATAGAGACGGAAACCCTTCATCACATCCACTTCTTTATCACCTACTTTCACCTGATGACAAGAATGAGTCAGAGATTTAAAACTCCGGATGAAGAGCTGCACTGACATCAACATGAAAACAAAGTATTTGAAGAGTAAAGACACACTAGAGGATGGCTAGAGTTCACACAAGAGTTCCATATCTCAAGATGCTTCTTAAGAGAGCTTTAGGGAGAAGTTACTAAATAGAGCTGTGTTAATGACCTTCCTAACATAAAAGGTGTTGGTGAAGTTGTTTAAAATTATATGCTGATTATCTCAACAGGGAGTAACTCATTTTATTTCCATGCCAATTAGCAGAAACATAATGCACAGGGCTGTGATTTGATTATTATGCAGTGGTTTGACAAGGATAAAACAACGTCAATGTCTCCCACTCAGACTCTGCTATATAAAACGTGTGATCAGGTGTTCGCACCTTTGTATTAATAGAGCTGACTAGTTAAACCTGTCATAGCTTTTTCCGCTGCTTGCTATTTCCACTTCTTTTTTGAACGTGTGAAGCAGCTGCTGTGTGTGATGTTGAAACAGCGTCACAATTTTAGACTGACTGGAAATTTGATAATGAGATCAAGGAAAGATGCCTAAAGATCATGACTGTCACTCACAATTGTGTCCTGCACTAGCAGTAAACAGCTTGAACAGCTGCTGTCATCCCTCGACCAGTAAATGGAACAGCACAGAGGATCTGTACATCTTATGTCCTTTTTCAGGATCTTATTTCTAAGCTTTTGTACTGCTTTTTCAGAGTACTTGCTATGTCCTAATTGTCTATGATTTTGTACATTATGAATATATTTCCAAGAAAGCATGATGACGGAGAGAATGTTGAATACAATCACAACTCATCTGCTCTATAATTTAACTTAAAAAATAATGAGAAGGAGCAGACGTTCTGTACAAATGCACAGCATTTTCTAATTATGCAACGCAATCTTGTTCATTTCCTAGCATACATTTAATGAAAGAGAAGGAAACGTTTTTAAATGACTGGAACTGCTGAGGATAATGATGTTTTCTTTAATGATACTGTGCATATTTTCTCCCAAGCAAGCACTATATTGTTGAAAACACCTGTATATAATCATAATGCTTTTGGCATTTTTCACAAATAAGGTATGAAATAAAACATTCAAACTCTTGTGTCAGTGAAAAGGGGAGCATAACCTTATGAAATTGTTGATTGCGATGCTTAAAATATTCTAAAACTAATTACATCTATAACAGTGATTATAATATTATGATAAATATTACAAAAAACAATTAGTTTTTTACTGATATTACTGATATTAACTATAAGGCTCCGCGTTATCGTCCAGGCAGAACTATTGTTCCAGCCACTAAAAACAGATTCACAAATAACCTGCCTGATTTATCTCAACTGCTCTGTGTACCCATAAATACAAATTAACTAGACAAAATTACTAGAAACATGGGAACTATCTTCTCTAAAACGTTATAAACTGTTGCCCCCATCAAATTAAAAAAGGTGAGAGAAAAACGTACTGCGCCATGGTACAACAGTTATACCCATTCTCTCAAGAAAGAAACGTGTAATCTTCAGCGTAAATGGAGAAAAACTAAATTGGTACTCTTTAGAATTGCTTGGAAAAACAGTATGTCCAGCTATAGACAGGCTCTAAAAGCTGCCAGGACCGAGCATATCCGCAAACTAATAGAGAATAACCAAAACAATCCAAGGTTTTTATTTAGCACAGTGGCTAGATTAACAAATAAACAGATGTCACCCGATCTAAATATTCCCTCACAGTTTAATAGTAATGACTTTTGAATTTATTCACTGATAAAATAGATAACATCAGAAATATAATAACAAATTAAGTTTCTACAGCGTCTAGTACTTCAGCTTCATTCATTGCACCCAAAGAAAAACTTCTGTGCTTTACAACTATAGGACAGGATGAGCTAAATAAACTTATCACAGCATCTAAACCAACAACATGTTTATTAGATCCTGTACCCACTAAATTATTGATATAGTTGTTACCTGTAGCAGAAGAATCTTTTCTCAATATTATTAACACATTGTTATCTTTAGGTCACGTCCCAAAACCGTTCAAGCTGGCGGTTATTAAGCCTCTTATTAAGAAACCAAAACTAGAGCTTTGTGAACTGGCGAATTACAGACCCATTTCAAATCTTCCGTTTATGTCTAAAATTTTATAAAAAGTTGTGTCTGCTCAATTGTGCTCCTTCTTGCAAATAAATTTTATCTATGAAGAATTTCAGTCAGGTTTTAGGCCCCACCATAGCACAGAAACCTTACTTAAATTACAAATGACTTGCTTCTTGTGTCAGACCAAGGCTGCATCTCATTGCTAGTTTTATGTGATCTTAGTGCTGCATTCAACACTATAGTTCATGACATACTCATAGATTGATAACAAAACTATACAGGTATTCAAGGGCAGGTTTTAAGATGGTTTAGATCCAACCTGTCCGATCACTACCACTTTGTTTATTGAAACAGGGAGTCATCTCAATTATCACCAGTAAAGTATGGAGTACCACAAGGATCTGTCCTATAGTCCTCTGCTATTTTCAATATACATGTTGCCCCTTGGTAATATTATTAGAAAATATTGGATTCATTTTCATTGTTATGCTGATGACACTCAACTATATATCTCAACAAGACCAGATGAAATTTCTAAATTATCTAAGCTAACAGAGTATATTAAAAATGTAAAAGATTTTAATGACCAATAATTTTCTCCTTTTAAACTCTGCAAGAAAGAGATATTATTCACTTGACCAAAAAAACAGTACACAGAATCTCTTGGATCACAGTTTGCAACTAGATGGATGTCCTGTTCCATTGCGTTTTATTAGACAGCAACTTATCTTTAGAAAATTATATTTCCCATGTTACGAAAACAGCATTCTTCCATCTTAGAAACATTGCCAAGCTACGGAACATGTTAAGTGTTTCTGATGCAGAAAAGCTAGTTCATGCATTCATGACCTCTAGACTGGACTAATGCACTGCTAGGTGGTTCTCCTGCATCTTCAATAAACAAGCTACAGATAGTACAAAATAGTACCCTGGTTTAGTCCTCGTTTGTCTGAGAGTTGTCACCTGTTCCTAACGTCTCTGTTCCCTTTATATTGTGCTACCTTTCCCTCTTGTGTTGCCAGTTCATCTGACTATCAATCCAGATAGCGTCTGTGGTTTTCCCAGTTCATAGTCTGTAGAGTCTAGTGTCCTTTAGCTGCTTGTAGTCCTTCCTATTTATCCTACTCTTGTTGTGTCTTGTCCTACAGTTGCCCTTGTTTGGTTTTTGTTCTGTCCTGTCTTGTAGGCTGATCTTCCCAGGGCATTCTCTGCTCCTGCCAAGCAGCAAGACGTGTGCA
This sequence comes from Gymnocypris eckloni scoliostomus, assembly GCA_027564155.1. Lineage (NCBI taxonomy): Eukaryota > Metazoa > Chordata > Actinopteri > Cypriniformes > Cyprinidae > Gymnocypris > Gymnocypris eckloni. Next base: position 24,763,676 of record CM050424.1, on the reverse strand, counting down.
GTGCCTGAGAGGCCTCGAGGGTTTAAGCTTGAGCTCTGTATTCTGGTCAGGCCATCGCTGTTCTCCAATAGTCTCGCACTGCACTGCCTTCACTGCTTTCTGGCCTACTGTCATCCTGGGTTGGACTCGACGGCCATTCTCTCAGCTTGTCTGTCTTCTTGTCACATCCCTACCTATTGTTTAGACTGTGTTCACTCCCCTCCTCACCTCCTCTTGTCCCGTCAGCTGTTTTGTTAATAAACCTGTGATAAGTCATTCTGCATCTGAGTCCTCTTTCATAGAAGCCCTGACATTTGCTTATTAGCATGCATTTCACTAGCACATTGACTGTTAATTAGTACTTACAAAGCATATATTAATGCCTTATTTTGTATGACTACAGTTTAAATCCCTTAATCCTACCCCATACCTAAATTTATAACTACCTTACTAACTGTTAATAGTTAGTTCATAACTGGTTCTTAAACTAAAGTGTGACTATGCTTACAAAAATGTTTAATAAATACATATTTTGGACAGCAAAGTGTACTATATTCATAGATGGGGCCTTTTTAATACTAAATTGATGTCAGAAATTTTTGTGTGAAAAATGACAGAGCATTTTAAGTTCTTTTAGCTGTTATCATTAAAAATCCAACCTCGACCCCAGGAGGTTAAGTCCTTCTAAAAATACCTTATATGTGAACCCAGTCTTGATGAAGTTCTTCTCCAGGACATTGTCCAGGGCAGGATCCAGTTCTTCTCCAACATCTTCAATGAGTAGGGGACGCCCAAGAGACAAACTGTCCTCTAGATGGTTTCTGAAGTATTTATGATTCAGTGAGGTGATCTGTGAAAACAGGAAGACCTCATTGCTGACCCAGCTCAAGTTCTGCTACAGGGGAAAGCTATTACCTGAGATGGAGGTGATTTGTTATGAGGTCATACCTCTGAAAGGGTGTCTGACCTCTTAAAAAGAAACCATGCATCAGTGCAATCTGTGTATATTTGAACATGAATCACAAGAATATAGATTCTTTTAAACTTTTAAATATGCAGAGGCCCGTTGCATTAAATTATTGTACCTCTACATATAATAGCAACATTAAAACGTATTTTAAAAACAGTGTAGCTTTTTAGTCATCTAAGTAACAAGCTGCTTTTTACATTGACAGTATAGCATAATAAAGTGTAGTTTATGTAGCATTTTTAAAGCAATATACAAAAACAACATGATATTACGATTTTACAACAAATATATATTTTATATATTTATATAAAAATATTTATTATTAAAAAAAATTACGCACTTACTGTATATAAATTATGTTTTCATGATTTATAGGTGTTTATTGTAACATGTTTTTAGAGTGTAGTTTTTATTAGTATAGCTAATTATTTTTCAGACTGGTATAGCTTAGCTGTAGTTACAGGCTACGTACAGTAATGAGTAGATTTACATTTAACATGGAAAACTCTTTCAACACTGCAATATATACACTTCAAAGTATGTATTGAACCACATTGCGCAAATCATATTCCTATTAAGTGGTCACCTGAAGCTCATTCTTGGACTCTTTGTTCTTGATCCAGATCTTTCCCTGGGTCTGGGGGTCAATCAGCAGGGGATACCTGGCAGCCTTTGTAACAATAATCCCATTCTGGATGGACAGGTCATCATTGGGAAGCCCCTGTAGGTTCCATTCACTTACTGTGGGAGCATCCATTAACATTTCAGTGAGATTCAGATTGGTCCTAAAAGGAATCCGACGGGACTTCATTTCTCTCTGCCAATCAGTGAGAAGGAGGTTGCGAAACTCTTGATTAAAAGGTCCAGAGTAGGACAGGAAGGCTGTAGCCAGCAGCACGTCACCTGCATGGGAAATGTAAAATTAGATTAAGACTTAAAAAATAGGATGAAACTCTATGTCACTGCTATATGGTTTTATGGTTTTATATGGTGCTATATGGTTTTAGCACATTGTCGCTAGGGGGATCTAGGTTGTTTCTAGAGTGTTGTATTGCAGTTGATTACTGATAAAAATAGCTATGTTGAAAGATTGGAGGTACTGTATCATTCATTTCTATACCACAGATGGTGCAAAATGAGGGCATGCTCTATGGAGTTCTGGGTGGTTCCTACAACAATGCTGGTTCCTAGATATGGTCCAGGTTGGTATCTGTATTGCCTGTTTTATCATCTACTAGGTGTTAATTGTGCTGTATGTTAAATCACTTCTGCAACATCACTTTTCATAGTAAAAATTGTAAAAACTATATTATACAAAGCTACAGTAATAGTGATACTTCCCTGCTAATAATACAAACGCTGTTAATAAGCACTCCTGATATAATATCTTGGCTTTGAAGTTTATATTAAATTAATGATATACTGTACATGCAATTTCATTATCAACATGTCTGTGAAGTTTCATTTTGGTGAAAAAGCGTATCTGGGATTGATTACTTACAAAAAAAGTCAACCAATTGTGCAAAAACCCTAAAATACGGTGGCCGAGAGAGCTCAACGCACTGCAACTTCAGAAAACACATGCAAATAGAAAAAGCACCAGCAAATCAAGAAAATATTTTCATCAGTTTGACAGCAGATAGTGCAAATGCTCACAACACAAACAAAAAAAGAAACACACTGCAAATGCTCACAACACAACCAAATACATTTTATTTGCAGCGCGTTTCTTTTTTGGTTGTGTTGTGAGCATTTGCAGCGTGTGCGTTGTCAAATTGACGAAAGTGTTATCTTAATTTGCAGGTGTTTTTTCTATTTGCAGCGCGTTGAACTCTCTCGGCCTCCGTACTAAAAGAGGAAATATTGTCTGAAGGTTTTATGTAAACACATACCAACTAGTCGTTTGGTCTGAGCAGCAAACTCTTTACTAAGTTGTGTCCAACGCTCCTTCTCTCCTGCCAGCCCACTGATCAGACTAGAGGCAGTTTGCATCTTGTGTCGACACCTTTCTGCATCTTCCAGTAAAGTCTGAGGAAAAAGAGGGAGAGAAGGTTAAGAAAAAAAGATTAATTCACTGTGCACACTGTGCAGCTGTGCTTGTTTACATTTATTGATAGAGATTGTCAGTTTATTTTAGTGTCATTTAATGTGACCTAACAAAATTAACATTGCCTTATCATTTAGTAGACAGGTGTGGTTTCAGGACACCCGTTTCAGTGATATATGTCAGGAATTTTTGAGATTTTATGAAAAAAATATATATACCTGTATATACATTTTCATTCCCAGTGCAAATGTGCCCACTTCTTTCAATGTGTGGAAACAGGTAAATTAGAAAAACTACATAAAGTCAATTCATATTTTAATATTATACCTAATAATATACCTAAATGTACAACTACCTTACTAACTGTTAATAGTTAGTTAGTTAACAACTGGTTTTTAAACTAATGTGTGACCATGCTTACAAAAAATAAAAATAAATACATATATTGGACAGCAAAGTGTACTATAATGCCTTATCATTTATTAGACATGTGTGGTTTCTCAGAACACCCATTTCAGTGATATCTATCAGGAAGTATGGAGATTTTATAAAAGAAAAATATAAATATATATACCTTTCTTCATTTTTATTCCCAATGCAAATGTGCCCACTTATTTCAATGTGTGGAAACAGCTAAATTAGAAAAACTGCATACTCAATTAATATTTTAATTCGATCATTGGTAAAGTCGACATCTGTTCTCTTAGGAACGTATGATTAGGCCTGACGTAAATCAACACCAAAGGATCAATCAGTCAATTGTGTTAGTCACTCAATTATCAATGAACAAGGCTCATTATACATTGTGAATGGGAACATTGATGTTTGCTTCAAACCATTTATAAGATTTGTATTAATTTGGTAGAGTACAAGCCTGAATGAATCATCTGCAAGGTGGTTTTAGGTTTGTTTACAAACTTGCTCATTACATTCAATTTTATGGAAAAATGCAAATGAGTGATTGGGTCTTTACTTCAGGCACTAAATGGTAGATGATTCACCATTTTTTTTCAGAATAATTAGAAAAGCGGATAATCTGGATTCATTTTCTTTGGGCTAAAGCAAATTAAATAAATATAAAACATTTTGTCAGTGATTTCTCTTGTTTAGTTTAGGGCTACTAATCAAACCCAATTAAAACCCTTATTTTTAGATCATTTGTGTCATGACGATGACACAGATTTAACCCTAAGCTTGGGGTGTTCAATCTTGCTGCTGGAGAGCGAATGTTCTGCAGAGTTTAGTGCCGACCTTCCCCAAGGTTCAAGGTTCAAGGTTCTTTTATTCGTCACATACTCAATTATACAGGATATAATCAGTAGTGAAATGTAAATCAGGACAGGTCCGCTCAATGGACAGTGCAAAAAATTAAACATAACACAAGAGAATATATATAAATATAGGTAAAAATAAAATAAAAATAATAAGAAAAAATAAGGAGTAAAATGTGCAATAAAATAAAATGTGCAATACAGTATACTGTGGACTTAATAAATAATAATATAAACAGGGATGTGCAAGAAGAATGTGCAAACAGGTTGTACCGGGTATGTACACATAGCAGTAATGCGGCTGGTGGAGAATAATGAATGTTTTACAGTTTATTAAATTGAGTCCTGAAAATGTTATTTGACTGAGTTTGAGTTTAGGAGCCTGATGGCATGAGGGAAGAAGCTCCTCCTCAGTCTCTCAGTTTTTGCCATCATGCTCCTAAAGAGCTTGCCAGATGGCAGTACAATGAAAAGATGGTTACCGGGGTGATTTGAGTCCTTGGTGATTTTAGCAGCTCTGCTTTTGCAGCGTTTGAGGTAGATGTCCTGCAGAGAGGGGAGAACAGACCCTGAGATGCACTCAGCTAAGCGCACAACTCTCTGCAAAGCTTTGCAGTCCTGATTTGAGTCATTTCCATGTCACACTGAGATGCACTGAGTTAATACACTTTCTATGGCCCCTGATTAGAAAGTTTTCAGGATAGCTGGTGAGACCCTGAATTTCCTCAGCTGTCGCAGATGGTACAGTCTTTGCCTGGCTTTCTTGACCTGTGTTTGAATGTGTGGAGTCCAAGTCAGGTCCTCAGAGATGTTTACACTGAGGTACTTGAAGCTGCTCACCCTCTCCACAGGGATCCCACTGATCATAAGAGGAGTGTAGGGCCGCTGCTGTCTCTTCCTGAAGTCTACAATCAGCTCTTTAGTTTTGTTCATGTTCAGAGAGAGACAGTTGTCCTGGCACCATGATGTAAGTCTCTCTACCTCATTCAAGTATGCGGTCTCATCATTGTTTGAAATAAGGCCCAGAACCACAGTATCATCAGCAAATTTAACAATAGAAGTGGAGCTGTGAGAGGACACACAATCATGTGTGTAGAGAGAGTAGAGCAGGGGGCTCAGGACACAGCCCTGTGGGGCTCCTATGTTCAGGGTGATGGAGTTGGAGTTGAACTGGCCCATTTTCCCCACTTGAGGTCTGCAGGTGAGGAAGTCTTGAATCCAGTCACAGAGTGAAGTGTTTAGGCCGAGGTCTGAGAGTTTAACAGCTAGCTTGATGGGGACTATAGTATTGAAAGCTGAGCTATAGTCAATGAATAGCAGCCTGACATAGTTGCCATTTTTGCTGTCAATGTGTGAGAGGGACGAATGCAGGACCTGAGAGATGGCATCATCAGTAGACCTATTTGGGCGGTAGGCAAACTGAAGAGGGTCCAAAGTAGCAGGAATGGAGGAGCAAATGTGGTTCTTTACAAGTCTCTCAAAAACCTTCATGACTGTTGATGTGAGAGCAACTGGACGATAGTCATTCAGGCAAGAGGGTTTACTGTTCTTAGGCACAGGGATGATGATAGATTTTTTAAAGTGGGTGGGAACCACAGAGGTAGCGAGGGACTCATTGAAGATGGATGTAAACAAACCACCAAGCTGATCAGCACAGGACCTCAGAACGCGGCCAGTAATCCCATCAGGTCTGACTGCTTTCCTGACGTTCACTCTCTTTAGTTCCCTCCGAACCTCGTCCTCCGACACGGTGATTACATGATCATCGCTGCTCTGTCTGTTGTTTCCTGACGCGCTGATCAGCAGAGTCACGCAGCCACCATTACATTCAAAGCGGCCGTAGAAGGTGTTTAGCTCTTCGGCCAGCAACGGATCTGATCTCACCTCTGCGGAGGATTTATTTCCAGAGGAACAGATGGTCTTCAGTCCCTGCCACATGCGTTAAGAGTCATTGAGCTGAAAATGTGACTCAATTCTCTCCCTGTATCGGAGTTTGGCAGCTCTAACTGCCCGTCGGAGAGCATAGCACGATGCTTTGTACTCGCTCATGTTTCCTGACAAAAGACCGGCATTGTATGCCAGTGCGATGGTTAACCGCATCACGGATTGTTCTGTCCACCCACGGTTTTTGATTAGAGAATGTCCTTATTGTTACCGTTTCAGTGGCTTGCTCGGTTAGCGTGTTGACAAAGCTTAATGCTACCTCCATGAACTCGCTGACGTCAGATGAACTCGCCCGGAACATGTCCCAGTCGACGTCATCAAGAACCGCCTGTAGCATAGCTTCAGAGTGGGAGGACCAGCACGTCACTTCCCTCTCCACCGGGGGTTCCTGAACGATCCTTTGTTTATATTCCGGTGTGAGGAAAATGGCGGCATGGTCCGATTTGCCAAAAGCCGGCAGGGAACGAGCTTTGTAGGCATTCTTAAACTTGAGTGTAGCAATGATCCATTGATTCCAGCATGTCTCCCGCGGTGTGTCTTTCGCTTCCTGCGGTTATTCAGGTGGCCTTTGTTCACCTTGGTGTTCCGAAGTATCTCCAATGGCCACGCTGGATCCGTGGCAAAAGTGTCCTGAAGCAGGTTAGTGCAGCGGTGTCCAATGTCCAAAAGTGTTCTTTTGTCTTATATAAATAGTGCAGACGTTATGCGTGTAAAAAGAGAAAGTAAAAATACGTAACAAAGTAGATAAAAGCACAAATTGAGCGGAGCCATCGTAACGTCGACTGTACAGTGCAGCGCCGGGACTAGGAAGTCAAAACACCAAAACACCTGCCTGGAAGTTTCTAGTAATTATGAAGACCTTGAGAAGATGGTTCAGGTGTGTTTATTTAGGGGTCAAACTCTGCAGGACAGTGACCCCTCAGATTTGAAGCTGGATTGAACACCCCTATTGTAATCTAACACAGTTGTTTACCTGTTTTTCCATCAAGGCCTTCTCATACTCAGCTTGAACTACATCCAGCTCTGCTTGCTTAGCATCTAGTTCTGCCTGGGCTGTCTGGAGGTCCACATTAGCTATGGTCAGCCTGTTCTCCTGCACTGCCAGATTAGCCTGAGGATGATGAAGAAAGACAGTGTTGAAGAAACCATAACTGCTTGTGCAGCAATAGAAAAAAAATAGGGTGTGATAAACTGCATTTGCATTACTTCATTATAAATATGCAGTTCTAAATCAAATTTTGATATTTCTGCTAAAATTGCAATAACAATTTATTAAACAATTAACTTTTTGTTTGTCTTTTTTTTTTCTCCCGGTCTTCTTGACTGCAGGGCTGCACAATTTATTCCAATAATCATAATGCCATGACTATATACATTTTTCATATAGGTTTTCACTCACATTTGGTGTTAGTGAGTGTAAATTGTTGGACCCAGTATACAACTATTCATGCACTGCAATCGGGTTACATGCAATGGTCCACATACATCAATAAATAAATCAAACTCACAGTTGCACACAGTAATTGTGATTGCAATATGCAGGCCTGACTGACTCTGGGTGTTTTATTTATTTATTATTTAATATTTTTTTTACAGTTCACATTGTAGAGCATCAAGATTTGAACTTTCACACTGACATTACAATCTGTTTATTAATTAAAATTGCATGTTTGATTAGTATTATTTTTGTGCTAAATATGTATTTATAATAAATATAAATGTATAAAACATGCATCACAAAAAAAATAAATGAATAAGTTTCAATACATTGTGATCACAGAATTAGGGATCTTGTGTATTTGTGCATCTGCAAAGTTGCCAATGATAACTTCAATGATGCTCTTGAACATCTGAAAAACATTTACAATTTTAAAGGCCACATGAAATGTTTGATATTTTTAAACAGCCATCATTTTTACTTGCTGTTACTAGTCCAAAGAAGGTACATTTTTCAGGGGCAGTGGTAGACAGAATTGCAAATTTAGAGCTCCTTAGTACAAGAGGCATCAAAATCTGTTTTCCCAAGGGAAAAAATAAGTAATTGTTACATGCATGTATCTGCTAAAGGTTAACTTGTCAACTTGTACTAGAAGTATACCATTGAAGCTAACAAATATGAACTAAAACAACTACATTTGAGAATTCTTGTGTAAGTTATATTTGAAAGGCATGCATCTGAGGCAGCAATCAACTGTTTAAAAGTAAACTAATACATCAGAACATGCTAAAATAGTCATGCCCAAAGATAAAGAAAATCAAATATTAAAAGCAATTCATAGACTAATAGATTTGACAGTTAAACCATTTTTGACAGTTTAAATTAGGGCCTGTTAATAAAGAAATCCGGTAACACTTTACAATAGGGAGTCATTTGTTAACTTTAGTTAATGTATTAACTAACATGAACACTATTTATTACACTTTTTATTAATCTTTTTAATGTTGGTTACATTATGAAATACAGTTGTTCATTGTTTATTCATGTTAGTTCACAGTGAATTAACCAATGTCAACAAACACAACTTGTGATTTTAATAATGCATTAGTAAATGCTAAAATGAACATTAATTAAGATCAATAAATGCTGTAGAAGTATTGTTCCATCTTAGTTCATGTTTACTAATGTTGTTAACTAATGAACCTTATTGTAAAGTGTTACCAGAAAACCTAATAACTTGACAAGGTTGCATCATGTAAAACAATCAAGTGATCTGACCTTCAAAGGAAGCACTTCTTTATTGATAGAGAAGAAGGCAGCCATTGCTTTGGTCCAGGAGCAAAGCCCTGCAACATTGCCACACACCCTCTTGGCTGTTTCTATGTTATAGTCTGACATGTCAAAGTATGGAGAGAGAAGTTCCACCACCTCCTCGTTGATGGTGTCTTTTGGGAATTGCTGGAGTACAAAACAATAGATGGAGTAAAACAATATTGGTGTACAGTATATGGAACATATCTGAAACTATGCTCTATAAAATGGCAATATTATTTGATATTTGTAGCTCAGCCTTCTGTAAAAGTCTGTAAACAGACAGTTTTTAAAATATGTTCTACAAAACATATTGCTATAATTTATGTGTGTAAGATGATGTATTGATTAGCTGTCAGAGCTGAACTTGAGTTTTGTCCAAGGGCTTTTCTCTTTACTAAAACCTAATTACCTTCACACCATCTGTTGGCTTTGAAAATTAACGTTTTTCTCAGTCACTTTGGTGCATTTCCCGAATCATCCTTAATATTTGAAAAGAAGTATGTGCATTTCACGAAACAAATCGTACGAACAGCACCACACAACAGATTACATGCAAAAGCCTGTAACTTACTCAAAATCTTTAGTTCATCTCTCAAAAGTAAGTATTTATGTCAATGAACCTTTCAGTGCCATCAGAATGAAAAGTCCTTTTGTGATTGTTCACAAACAAAATAGTCAAAATGCTTAGTCATATTGTTAATATAACCATGCACTCTGTTAGTGTTACCTGATGTAAACTATGGCAACAGTTTGGATGACAGTTACTGTACTGGAATGCAGAAGGCAGCGCTTCTCGTGCATGGCATATGCATTTCAAAAGTACAAATTTACACATTACTGTAAGCGGGATATTGATTGAAAGAGACTATTTCAGTCGGCGCAGATAGCCCAGAGGTTAGTGCACAACTGTGTTTACGGCGAACTGAGTTCGATTCCCGTCTCTAGGTCCTTTGCTGATCCTGCCCCCTTCTCTCCACCCAATACTTTCTTGTCTGCTCTCAACTGTCCTATCCAATAAAATAGGCATAAAAGCCCCCAAAAATATATATTAAAAAAGAGACTTTTCGAAATGTTTGAATTAATGAGGATATGATCGATCTCCTTTTGGCTGCACCCTTTATCCATTTTAAGGCCACGAATTACAACATGGTCCTCAATAGTGGCCACTTTTCATCTAAAACGTGCCTCTGTCCTTGGCCTCTTCTGCCTCTTCCCGTTTTGGCCTGTTTTGCCTCTGTACCCTTGCACCATGCATCCTTACTACTCTTCTTCCTCTTGGCTGTTGACCCTGATCATTTCCTGGATGTTCATCCATTGTCAGAATTTTTAACTCTTGTGTTGTCTTCTGTCTATATGCTTTCCAATTGAAGGTTCATTAGATGCACCTTTGAGCTATTTCAGAGAACTGGTATATAATTGGTTGATCTATATTCTCTTCATTAGTGAAAGTCAAGATTCACCTGAACAATTCATGGCAAATTTACAAAAAAGACTAATAGAAATGTGTAGAAATATGTTCGACAGTTTATGACAACTAGATCAACCATTTTGCATTTAATGACTTATACGATTAACTCATGACTAGATGTTTTGAGGGGAAGACTATAGCACAGAGAACTATATGATTGATTTTGAGCAACATGATATTAGCAACTGAAAATGTAGGAAACCGCAGACAAATGTACATAATCAGTTTCATGAATGTACCAAAGCAATCACAACTAGTTCAAAAGAATGAGAAACTGCTTTTATATATGCACAAGTGACTATATGATGTGGAGGTTGAACAAGTAGTTTAGATAATTTCATTTCTGATCTGAGAAATGCAACAAAGCGACTGAGAAAAACTGTAATAATATATCTTAAACTGCACAGCAAATCTTTTTAGATTTGAAAACTATTACTTTTTCACATGTTAAGAAGACATTAAATAGAATTCAGAACAGAGAAAAGTCCCTGTTTAATTGTGTGGGTGACAGAGAATTAGTTATTTAATTAGTTATGAAAACTAAAATATCACTGTTTTGGGGTAATAAACCTTTACTATATACGACAAGAGAAACATGCAAAGAATGTTCTAGTTATCTAATATTAAGGCTTGTACCTGTAGACTGCCCATGAAGTTACCAGCAGTCATGAGTTTGAGTGACTCTTGCCAAGAGGGCATGGTGCAGTTTTTCTCAGGATCAATTTTCACTGTGTTCACTCTCCTCTGGAAGAGCAATAACACACAGTCCATAATACGCATGATGAGGTGGGGCGGTCTGCCCAGTGTTCGCACTGTGGCAATATCGGATGGCTTTATGGTCTGTTTACAGATAAATAGAGAGAGAAATACAAAAAGAAACAGAGTGAATTACACATCTTGTTAATGTTCTGACATACCAACTAGTTAGTCTGTGAATAACTTAATAATCCGAGTGGCAGCTGTTATGGCTCATGGTTGACAAAGTTTAGCGACATACTGTAAGCTTAATGAGTAATGTTTTATTAGCAATGCATGATGGATTTATCTCATCTCATCTCATCTAAATAAATCAGGAATAAGTATAAACCCAGGAACCAGTGGAAAGGAGTGGGATAGTGCAGCAAGCTGTTTGGGGGTATGCTGTGATGTTAATAGCTGAGGATGGGGTATTTATGGTAATATAGAGGGCAAAGGAGAATGTCAGTGGGAGTAGATAAAAGGTATGTGGTAAATAGCGATGTGATAAAAGACTGAAAAGGAGAAATAAGAATGGAAAAACAGAGATGACAGATGTGAAAAGACAGAAGCGAAAGGCATAGAGGACAGACACCAGACCAAGATATCTCAAAGTGTCACGAAAACACTAAAACACATTTTGTGTTTTATACACATTTTAACAGATGCATGTGTTCCAATTTATGGAAAACAATGATTACATGCCTTAATGTTTAATATTAAGGGGTAAGTGGTTAATATTGCACGGTTACATCTGATAATGGACACAATAACATGATGGCTTATTAAGTCTATTACGAAAGATGAAAATGCCGATTGGACAGAATGCTAGACATTGCTCTTATTGTCCCTGCTTCAAGTGCTAATCTATATACATATATTTTATCTAATTTTAACATATACCACAGTTCAAATATCTGTATGTTTATATTATTATTGATATTTTGGTGGAAACGGTGATACATTATTTTTTCAGAATTATTTAATGAATAGAACGTTCAAAAGAAATTTTCTTTTCAATTTTTTTTTACATTCTTTTACAATCTTTTTTTACATTCTTTATTGTCACTCTTGATTAAATTTAATGCATGCATTCTCTAGAATTTAATGCACTCTTGATTAATAGAATTAGTATTAATTTATTTCATAAAAAAATTGGTAGTGGGTTTTGAAGGGTAGTGTAAATGTAAATACTATTACAATATATGCTATATGTCCCAAACAATTTAGTTTTTTTGTGAAAACATTTATTTCTCATATGCATTCATCTCTACAGTGTGTTGTTGGTCTGGAAGTAAGTGAACCATTATGCTTCAAAGACCTCCCCTGAGCTTTTCTCTCCCATTTTGTTTAGCCTTTTTCAAAACGTAGGTGTGGCTGGTGCCAAAATGTGTGTTAATGTGTGTGTGTGTGTGTGTGTGTGTGTGTGTGTGTGTGTGTGTGTGTGTGTGTGTGTGAAGAGATAGTTCTAACTTCTTTTCACCCCTAAATTAAGAATGGAAAATAACTTTGCTGTGAGCATATCAGCGCTTCTGTTCATTTTGTGTTTAGATCAGAATGTAAATATGTTTCTTCTACTGTAAAGCAGTGTGTTTAAGTTCTCATCTCTGACCTCAATGGATTGAATAGAAGAAATTAACCAGAGAAGATTTCCAGATCCTCTTCAGATTTTGTCACTCCCTCTAGCACATTAGTTTGGAAGTAATTGCGTGGTTGCAGCACATTCCTTGCTAGAACTGAGTAAAGAAAGTGAGCCGACATTTTCTTGTCTAGCTACTGGCCCTAGTCTAAGGACTGGAGGTGGCGACTGAGAGAGTGGGTTGCAAATAGCATCCTACTACCTCTATGCTATATAGCCCTTATTGACTTATGGTTGCTCATACTTAAGGGACCTGCTTATACAAGCAGCACACTCCCTTTGTGGGTCGGTGGTAAAAGTCTTTTACTTCCCTGTATTAAGGTGATGCTCAGGAAAAATAATGTACAGAGAAGAAAGTGGCTTTGATCACCTTTAGCATCCCACATTCTCTGTTGCCCCCTCCAGTTTCTTTAGCTTGGAGGTGATGGTGTAGATAAGGTACATCAGCACACTTTCCTAGTGGACTATGAGGAAAGGTGGATTGCACCATTGGTGTGGGGACTTTGGAGTGAGCAGGTCACGTGGGTGCCATTATGTAGTCGTTTGAAATGCACTTGGCGAAGGGAGCAATGTAATTTCTTCATTATCATCAGCTGGCATGTTCCCGTGACAACGCAGCATGTGTCCGTCAGCAGATTCGCAGTTTTAATGTCATTAATGCCTTTTTATTTTTGTTAGCATAACTGTTGTAAATAAACATACATTTTTATGTTAAAAAGTTTTTAAAATATGATAATCTATAAAAACTAATATTTATAAAAATTATAAAACAGCAGATTCGCTGATGGACATCAGCGAATCTGCTGAACGGTATTGATACGTGTACCGAGCCATCCCTACTAGGGGCTCTAGCAGGCATTCCTCCTTGGAAGATTACCTACAGATTTGTACCTACAGTCTTAGGACAAGTCTGGGTTCAGGAACGTATTTTTTTTTACACAAATGATGGGTTCAGCTTGTTAATTTTATTGGGTTTTGTAAAAAAAAATTACCCAGGTGCTGGATAGTTTTTCTGTAACTAAGCTGCTGTGTAATTTTTAATGCTTTTTATTTTTTTTCTACCTAACCGCTGGGTTGAGCCTGTCTTTAACGAACCAAACCAGCTGCTGAGTTACAGTCAGATCGCAAGCTTTTGCGTCCGCTACAGGAAAGAGTGGTTCTCATTGCCGCCGCCACCGATTTGGTGCACTTCTTCAGCAAAATAAAGGTTAATATACATATTATTTCATTTGTAAAGTCTTTACTGAGCTATAAATTATATTATTTTATGCAACGCAACATACAAGAATGAGATGTCAGTCAGTTAAATGCATCAGCAGCTATATCACCCTGTAGCCCTAGACCGGTTTCCCACTGAAGCTAAGCAGGGTTGAGCCTGGTCTGTACCTGGATGGGAGACCTCCTGGGAAAACTTGGTTGCTGCTGAAAGAGGTGGTAGTGAGACCAACATGCTCACCCTGTGGTCTGTGTGGGTCCTAATGCCCCGCTATAGTGAAGGGGACACTATAAAAAGCACCATCCTTCGGATGAGACGTTAAACCGAGGTCCTGACTCTCTATGGTCATTAAAAATCCCAGGATGTCCTTTGAAAAAGAGTAGGGGTGTAACCCCGGCATCCTGGCCAAATTCGTCCACTGGCCTCTGACCATCATGGCCTCCTAATCATCCCCATACACTGATTGGCTTCACCGCTGTCTCCTCTACACCAGTAAGCTGGTGTGTGGTGGACGTTCTGGCACACTATGGCTGCCGTCGCATCATCCAGGTGGATGCTGCGCACTGGTGGTTGATGAGGAGATATCCCCCTTACTATGTAAAGCACTTTGAGTACCTAGAAAAGCTAAAATAATATAATTATTATCAGCAGTGGCTGTTTTTCATGGTGGAAACGTCTTTTGACTTGCATAACATAAACTGATTTTATTCATGATAAAACTTAATTTAATTTAATTTGGTGTTTAAATATATTCTGTAATCTCAGTACTATTTATTTTGGGAAGGTAATGGAGTCAGTCACGGCATCTTTCAGCTATGAGTGAGATGCGAGGCATCGGTCTGAAGTTCACAGTTCCCCCAAGCGAATGCTTGTTAAATGAATGTAATACTGTAAACTATGCTGTATTCAACCAAATAAATTCATTATGTCTTATATTTTGTCCGTGAGTGTTATTGCTTAATAATAAATGTGTATATTTTAATTATAAGGTTTCCTGTAGTAATTATGTGTGTGATTTTTAATTCCCAGCCAATTTTAGGCCAGCAACCTTATATTGTTCAACAATAGTTGACTTAAATAAAGCAACTCAGCATGTTGGGTAAAAAAATTTAACCCAGCCAGCTGAACTATAACCCAGCATGTGTTTTGTCCAATATTTACCCAGCACTGCATTGCCAAATAACCCAAGTTGGGTTGTTTTTAAACCAGCATTTTTTTAGGGTGTAGGTAAGTATTAAGGAGCAGTGAACTGCAGCATTTATTCAGTATTGAATAGTGGGTATAAACGTTCCTGTAATGTCAACACCATGACAAATTGTTGAGTTCTCTCTAGGGTTGGGTATCATTTGAATTGTATCGATTTCGATTCCGATTCTGCTTATCGATTCCGATTTTTTTTATTCCCAGTTTCGATTCCAATGTGATTAAATAATGATATCAAACATTTATCCTGTGTATCTTTTTAGCAAACCATTTATTGGAGCTGAATACCACGAACAGGCTACATCAAAACTGGACTCTTTAAGAGCTGTTTGTGTGCAAAATAGAGTTGCATGATTCTGGATACATTTTTATTTTTTATTTTTTTCCCAATGGAAGTTGTGGTTCTCTCATGATTCTGAAGAAAAAAATATTAGAAAACTAAACAAAATCACATGTAATTTATGAATTACTCACTCAAGATGTACTTGTTTCATTACTGGATGAATCAGCATCCTTTAATGAATCTCTTGTATGATTCAAAGACAAATCAATTTTAACAGACACTTTTCGCCACCCACTGGCATAGCAATGTAATTGATATATATTAATTTGAAGTATCAAATTACTTTCAAAAGGAGATTTACTCTATTTTAATCGCTTCCGTACATATCAGAGTTTATATCTGAACTATAAATATGTATAACAGTGCTTCTGTAAATGTAATGATACTGTGTGGTTGAAAAGACTGTGAAGCGGTTTCATTCATATACATGACAGCTGCTCTCTTTAGGTCAGCGGCAGCGAGAATGCAGGTTTAAATGTTTAAATCACACTGACTGATGTGATCGTTTGCTGCATGGCAGTGGCGGAGCCAGGATGTGTTCATAGGGGTGGCCAGGGAGGGGCCAGCAACCAGCCTGGGGTGGCACAGAAATCTACATTATTTCAATATAAAAATGTGGTTGACTATAAAATACTAGACTATTTTATTGCCTAAAACACAGCTGAATACAATTAATTTATACTTGATTGTAATTGACATATTTTTAAATTATTATATTAAGTAATACTGAGTGAATATGACAAATTTGTGTATTATTCCTCACCTCCAGGTATTTTAATAAAGGGGCTCACTATAGCTAAATTGCTCTGTGTGTTTGGTTCTGGCTCTCAAAACCTCCAAAAACTTGTTCTCTAACATTACATACTCATGGATGAGACATGCAGTTAATGATACGAATGTGAAAAAGGCTGGAAGAAAACAGCACATAAATGCCCGATTGTAAAATTAGTTGTTTTATGCATTTAAATGGTTTTATTTTCCTTTGTACTTTTAAAATAAATGAAAAAATTGTGCATGTTTTCTAGTATAAATGCATTGTGCTCACATTTACTTGTGCATGAAATTACAAATTAAAATACATATCAGCTTGCACCTTATTGTGATCTGGAATCACACGAGAGCCTATATTTTAGTATGCATTTGAGAGACGTTCTGAAATGTATTGCATTCACACATGCATGCACAGTTTGCAGCTTTAATCGCCTTTTTGGTAATTTAATGACTTAACTGACGACAGACTCGTATGCAGTTTCTTGTGCGCTTATTTATGATGACGCGATCAGAGCGTGCGCCGTGAGCACAGTGGCGGCTGACAGGACAGGAAAGTTTGTTTTATTGACATACAGCCTGATAGCATCTTATTGTTCTACTGAAGCTCATTTGGCAGGTGTACCTTTTCCGCGTTCATTTGACTGCTCATTTAGGCAAAGCTGAAGCAGGCGTCTGAAAAATATGCCGTTTGATGTGGATGCAAAAAAATACACCGGTTCCGCGTCTTAATAAAGGCTTTTCTTGTTAAGAAAAAGGGGACAAAAACTGAACAGAAAACAAATAAAGGGTCCCAGGAATGATGGGATGCATTATAGACAGATTCATGGGAGGGACACAGTGGGCAGGTGGTGGAGGGAAGAGGTGGGGTATGTGTTTGGGTGGTTATGTGATAGAGTGGGTGTGTGGGGTTGGTTAGAGGTGGTTGCTGTCAGACCCCTGCTCGCTACTAGACCCCCTACAGCAAACCTGCCATCACACAGTCTATTTTTACAGCCTCACAGGCAGCATGTAATTACACGGAAGCTGCAGGCACCATAATGCCCCACAAACATCACACTCCTCTCCTTCTCTCCTCTACAATACTGCCATGTAATCGCTCCATATTGTTCCTGACCTGCAGTGCTGCCTCAGCCTCTTCCAGAGCAGGCCTTGCTGCCTCTAACTTCTCTTTAGCGATGGCCTTGTCAGCAGAGATGCTGTCCACTATGGCCTGTGCTTTATCTTTGACCTTCTGAACTTCGACTTTGACCTTTTCAGCAGCCTGAGCCTTCACAGTCACCTCCTTCAACACCTGAAACAGAAATGAGAAAAAAATGAAAACACTAATATCAATGTTGTAATACCTTCAGAGAATGCTTCAGATAACAGTATTGATCGTCTAGGTTACGTACGTAACCCCCGTTCCCTGATGGAGGGAACGGAGACGTTATGTCGTGACGACATAGGGGATTTACCTGGAAGCCCCGAACATCTCTGACTAAGAGAAAACGCCAATGAAATTGGCTAGTGGATTTGCATACCTGAGCCACTCCCGTGCATACGGGTATAAAAGGCGACAGGTGCATCCACTCATTAGGTTTTACGCTGAGGAGCCGAGTCCCTGGCAACCAGCGATGGTTCAAGATTGTGGCATGGGGACATAACGTCTCCGTTCCCTCCATCAGGGAACGGGGTTACGTTACGTAACCTAGACGTTCCCTATCTGTCGGTCACTACGAGTTATGGCGTGACGACATAGGGGTCCTATGGAAAGCGCCACAAGCTGAACCCTGTCACAACCTTGTGGCATGCAGATGTTGACAAGCGAGTGCGTGACAGACAAATGCCATGCAAGAGGTTGCAACCTTCCTACCGCTCCAGTGCAAATTCGCTAACCTTGGTGCCCACCGGGACCACTGAGTACATCGCTGCTGGAGATAGCCAAGCCGCTGTTCCTTTCCCCACGGAATCGGAAGGGATTTCGACCTTCAGTGAAAGACAGCTTCAGGTCTTTCCTATTTGTTGTTACAGCTTGTTGTAACGGCAGGGAAGCGAGCCTTCCATAGAAGGGCGCTACGGAGGCCACATCCTGCCCAAAGAGAGGTAACATGTGGAGACACTGATATGGACTGGCCCAGGCTTGGGGCAGTACTACATACGACTGGACTCTGGGGCAGATCCTACCTAGGAGTAGGGAGGAGGGCTGCCAGCAGAACCTGACAGAAGCTCTGTCACAGGAAGACACGGGTTTACCATGAGGAAACCTTACCGTGGAAGAATACACATATGGGATTACCCGAGAGAATCAGGCCAACGGACACCTAGCCCAGTACAGGGGCTGACCGGAGACCCGGGCGAGCTAACACCAGTACTGGGCCTGGCATCAGACTGCTCCGCCCAGTCTGACTGCCGGGGTGCTTGGAGGATTCCACCAGGGTTCACCGTCCGGGAACTGAACTGGGGAGAAAAAGGCGCTCGTATCCCGGGTGAGGGGAATGGCGCAGCAAGCGTGACACCGGCCAGTTCTTCTCGCCCATTACTTACCCAATACACGGGAAGAAACTGGCTCAACGCCAAGATTGTAGAATCTTGTGAAGGTGTTCGTGTCGCCCAGCCCGCAGCTCTGCAGATGTCTGCCAAAGAGGCACCGTGCGCCAACGCATGGGAGGAGGCAACACTCCTGGTGGAGTGAGCCCTCACCCCAGGGGCATGGCTCGCCTTGCGACTGGTACGCCAAGGCGACGGCCTCCACTATCCAGTGGGCCAACCTCTGTTTGGAGACAGCCTTCCCTTTCTGCTGCCCTCCGTGGCAGACAAAGAGCTGCTCGGAGCTTCTGACGCTCCGGGTGCGGGTCACGTATATGCGCAATGCTCTTACGGGACACAGCAACGCTAAGGCTGGATCTGCCTCCTCCGAGGGCAGTGCTTGCAGGTTCACCACCTGATCGCGGAAGGGCGTGGTGGGAACCTTGGGCACGTATCCAGGCCGGGGTCTCAAGACAACGTGAGAGTAGACCGGCCCGAACACAAGGCACTCTTCGCACAAACGCCTGGAGGTCCCCGACCCGTTTGATGGAAGTGAGCGGTCAGGGCGCTGTCTTTAAGAGACAGGAACTTCAGCTCGACTGACTCCAGCGGCTCAAAGGGGCCCCTCTGAAGTCCAGCCAGGACGATAGAGAGGTCCCAAGAGGGCACAAGGGGAGGCCTGGAGGGATTCATCCTCCTGGCCCCCTTCAGGAACCTCACGATGAGATCATGCTTTCCCAGGGACCGGCCGTCCACTGCATCGTGGTGAGCCGCAATAGCGGCTACATACACTTTCAAGGTGGAGGGTGACAGCCTACGCTCCAACCTTTCTTGCAGGAAAGAAAGCACTACTTCTCGCCGAGAAGAACACCAGGTCGCGAACAGACTCCATTTCAGTGCATAGGTTTGCCTTGTTGAAGGAGCCCTAGCCTGAATGATGGTCTCTACCACCGCCGGTGGTAGACCACTCAAGTCTGCAGCGTCCCATCCAGGAGCCACACATGGAGGTTCCATAGATCTGGACGGGTGCCATATGGTGCCGAGCCCTGAGAAAGGAGGTCCTTCCTCAGAGGAATGCGCCAGGGAGGTACTGTCGCGAGGGAAATGAGTTCGGGAAACCAGGTCCGGGTGGGCCAATGGGGCGCAACCAGCAGGATCTGCTCCTCGTCCTCCCTGAGCTTGCACAGTGTCTGTGCGAGTAGGCTCACTGGGGGAATGCCGGGACACTTGTTCTAGGGGCACCCCGGCCCGTACCTACTCGCAGTGTACCGCGGCGCCATGCCCACCTCGGGACCCGGGAGTGTAGCCAGTGCTGAAGTGGTCTCATATGAAACAATCCGAGCGGCGTGACTGCAGCTGCGAATGCCATATGCCCCAGGAGCCTCTGAAACTGTTTCAGTGGTACCACATTCCTGCCTCTGAAGGAACTCAGGCAGTTCAGCACTGCTTGGGCATGTTCCTCCGTGAGGCGTGCCGTCATACTCACCGAGTCTAACTCCACACAGAGAAAAGAGATTCTCTGCACAGGGGAGAGCTTGCTCTTTTCCCAGTTGACCCGAAGCCCCAATTGGCTGAGGTGCCGGAGCACCAAGTCCCTGTGATCACCCAACTGCTCTCTGGATTGGGCTAGAATAAGCCAATCGTCGAGGTAGTTGAGGATCCTGACGCCCACTTCCCGTAGCGGGTAAGGCGCCCTCTACAACCTTCGTGAACACACGGGGAGACAGGGAGAGCCGAAGGGAGGACCCTGTACTACCATGCCCGACCTTGACGCAAACCGTGAAACGGTCTGTGTCGCGGAAGGATCTAAACGTGAAAGTAAGCGTCCTTCAGGTCGATCGCTGCAAACCAATCCTGGGGCTGAACACATTTGATCATGCGCCAGGCGTCAGCATCTTGAACGGGAGCTTGTGCAAAGCCGGTTCAAGACTCGTAGATCAGGATTGGCGAAGGCCACCACCTTTCTTGGGTACAATGAAGTAAGGGCTGTAAAACCCCTGCCTCATCTCGGCTGGAGGGACCGGCTTGATTGCATCCTTTGCCAGGAGGACAGCAATCTCCTCGCGCAAGACAGGCGTTCCGGACTGCCACCGGCGTCTCGAGAACGCCGTTGAACTTGGGAGGTCGCCTGGCGAACTGAATCGCGTGGCCGAGTCGGTGTGCGCGTGAGCCAGCGAGACAGGCTGGGCAGCGTGAGCCATGCCTCCAGACGCTGTGCAAGCGGCTCCAAAGGCACAATCGACGTACCTGTGGTGGTGCAGCGAAAGGGAGTAGGGGTGGATGGCACAGAAGGCGGTGCGTTCTGAGGCATCCTCACTGAACTCCCTGGGTCCCGAATGGGACTGGCCAGAGGTGCGTGGGGAGGAATGTCGTCCCCGAACCGTACTCTCTTGGCTACTGGCAAAATGGGTCGTGGGCGAGAGTGAGGAGGCAGGGCGTCGCACACTGTTGCCCCATGGACCTGAGAACCCGGAGGAAAAAAGGAATTTGCTCTTTCTTTGAGAAGGTGGGTACCACTGGCCCTTGGACCAGCGGCGGAACAGAAACAAAACGAAACAGAAGATTCTCCTCCCGGCCCTCCACCGGGGGAAGGAGCGGCGCTGTTCTCGCCGTCTCCTGAGAAAGAGCAAACTCCAACATCTCCGGGTTGCCGCGTCAGGGCCGCTTCGTCGACTTCCTGGACGACTTGGGGCCTGGCTGGGATGCGGGGGGCGCCGCTCTCCTGCGAGAGGCTCGACGCACTGGCCTATGTGTCGATTCGGCCTGGGGCGGAGCGGCTCTGGAGGACGCAGGAGGGCGCCCACGGCGACGGGCAGACTGAGGCCTGGCCCCGGGGGCAGCGGTGGATGGTGCATCACGCCGGGGTAGAGGTCTGCACGGGCTCAAAACTGAAGCCCGAACCCGGCCCGTACCCGAGATTGTCTGACCCAACCCGACCCGACCCGAGCGGCACGGTTAAATTTAGAGCCCGAACCCGACCGAGATCCCCCAACGAATAGCCAACAAAAAAGGAAAAAGGCTGCATTTCACGATTGCATGCAAAGAAACAGATCAATCAAGGCTCTGCCATTTCACAAACATTTACCAGTTATGAAAGTTTGTGAACATCGGGTCTGTGATCGCATACATTCTGCCGAGTTTATGAATTTTGTATGGACAAGAAGATAATTCTTCCACCGTACAAATTATGGTCATTTTTGTCAGTTAAGGCTCGTTAGCATTCTGTCTACTTTAAATCAGACATAAGATCTTAAATAAGATTGTATTTATTTGAATGCATTAATAATTTATTTGAATTAGCGAGAGAGAGAGAGAGAGAGAGAGAGAGAGAGAGAGAGACCGAGCGAGCGAGAGAGAGAGAGAGAGAGAGAGAGAGAGAGACCGAGAGAGAAGGGGAATGTTGCGCGTGCATGTGAACCTGCGTCTGCGCGTCTCTCTAGCAATGAGGCTTAGTTACTTCAAAAACAGCGATTTTGCCGCCTCATTGCAGATAAATATAATGTTGTGACTTGCGAGTCAGTAGCCTGTCGAAGCTATTTTACTAATAAAAGTGTCCGTGATGTTTGTGCTCTGCGATCTCTGATATCTGTGTGCAATGTGTGTGCGTCTATGAAAGCAGCAAAGCCTCTGCATATAGTTTTGGCTACAAACCCGAACCCGACCCGAGCCGAGGCTATCCATTAAACATTAACCCGAAACCCGACCCGAAACCCGACAGTATTTCGGGACCCGCGGGTTCGGGTCGGGTAGCAGACCTCTACGCCGGGGCAGGATGTGCTGGATCGCCTCGGTCTGCTGCTGTACCGCCGAGAACTGCTGGGCGAAGCCCTCGACGGTGTCGCCGAACAGCCCTCCCTGGGAGATGGGGGCGTCGAGAAAGCGTGCCTTGTCGACGTCCTTCATCTCTGCCAGGTTGAGCCAGAGATGGCGCTCCTGGACCACCATGGTAGACATCGCCTTCCCGAGGGACCGCGCCGTGACTTTCGTCGCTCGTAGAGCGAAGTCAGTCGCCGTGCGCAGCTCCTGCATCAACCCCGGGTCGGTACTACCCTCGTGCACCTGTTTGAGCGCCTTGGCTTGGTGAACCTGCAGGATAGCCATGGCGTGCAGGGCGGAGGCTGCCTGGCCCGCAGCACTGTAAGCTTTGGCCGCGAGAGCGGCTGTCAGCTTACAGGCCTTGGACGGGAGACGCGGACGGTTCCTCCAAGTGGCGGCGTTTCGTGGGCACAAGTGCACCGCTCTCCACCTGGGGAATGCCCGCGTACCCCCTGGCCACTCCGCCATCGAGGGTAGTGAGGACGGAGGAGGCGGACGAGCGGCTTCTGGCTGTGAAAGGGGCCATCCACGAACTCGTCAACTCCTCATGCACCTCCGGGAAGAAAGGCACCGGGGCAGGGCGCGGTTGTGAGCCGCGCCTCGCTCCGAGAAACTAATCGTCCAGCCGCGAGGGCTCGGGACTGGGCGGTCTGTTGACCTCCAGCCCGATGCTCACGGCTGCCCGGGCAAGCATGGCCGTCAGCTCTGGGTCCGGTGCGGCGGTGGCGACAACACCCGAGGGGGGCAGCCCCACCGCACCTTCATCCTCAGAGGACGTGAACCCATCCCCGATGCTGCGATCGACATCCTATCTACAGATGGCGCACCGAATGAAATGCTGGGCGCCCTGTGGGACAGACCAGCGAAATCACCCGGGAACCGGATGGGATGTTCGCTGCGTGAGGAGTAAGAGGTCAGTGGGGGCGTGCACGGCGGAGAGGCTCTTACAGTAACCCTCAGATCTCCCAGAGCGTCAGTCGGCGATCCTCTGCTCGAGCCAGAGAGATCAGCACGGGTGGCGGCAGAGGGTGCCAATCCTTTCATAAAGGAAAGGCGAGATCGCAGCGAAATCATGCTCATACGCCCACAACAGACGCATGAGTCATCCACGAATGCAGCTTCAGCGTGTCGGCGGCCCAGACACTGAAGACAACGATCGTGTCCGTCATCCGCAGACAGAAAACGGCCGCAACCAGAAGGACACGGACGAACGGCATCTTGAAAGACGCGATCGCCCGTGATTTGCTCTTTTAGAATTTGCTCTCTCAGTTGAAGTGCCCAGGGGAATCGCTGATGAGAGGGACTCCGCTGATCGCACCGTTACGCCAACCGGGAACAAAACAAAGATGAACGGCTTTGTGGAGATCAGCACTCTTCTCATCCACTCGGCTCCGAAGCAAAAATCTAATGAGTGGATGCACCTGTCACCCTTTTATACCCGTATGCACGGGGAGTGGCTCAGGTATGCAAAATCCACTAGCCAATTTCAATGGCGTTTTCTATTAGTCAGAGATGTTCGGGGCTTCCAGGTAAATCCCCTATGTCGTCACGACATAACTCGTAGTGACCGACAGATAGGGAACTTTAGTTAGCCTGTGACTGGGAGGCAGTTCTTTCACCGAAAGTATACTTTCAAGCTTTATGCAGTATGATGAATTTAATTTAGAACAGAATAGAATGAAATAGATTGCAACATTCCATACAAACAGCATAATGAATTCAAGTCATGATGAAATAGAAAACAGAAATAGCAACAGATGTTTTCTTCTGTATTGTGATGTACCTCAGTGTGTAACAAACTATCGGAAAAGAGAAAACTGTATAGTTGGCACTTGGTTCTATGTATCGGTTGTTGATTGGATTTTGATCCATTCAAATCGATTTCGTTTGTGTATAACACTCAACAGTGGAGGTAGATGAATGTAAGTTTGCAGAGCCATGGTTTAAGCGGACTAATTGATTGGACAAAGTTTTGCATACATCACTGTTTTCAATGGAAGGTCTAGTTATGACATTTTAATTAAACTTTACAAAAATATAACATTTAAATAAAATAAAGCCTATGCACTGATGAGTTGCTGACAATAAGATTTATAACATGCATTTAGGAAACAGTGATTTTAGGACTCTAGTTTAGTCCTCTCCTGGGGACACCTGAATCTTCTACCAGGAGATAGTAATTGAAAATCAATAATTATGGAGAACTATCTTCTGAGCCTATCTAATGAAAGACTACTTGTAGATTAGCTGGAGAGAAGGGCAGCAATCAACACAGATCTTCTTTAATAGATCATTAATGACAGTTTTTGCAAGGTGAGATATCTGTGATTGTATCAGTTCTGACAAGCTACTGCAATAATCTGTGACGCAGATCTGATTAATTGCTGTAAGACTGCCAGAAACACTTGAATACATAGGGCCTAAGTGATGAAAATAAAAGCAAAGCAGCCATGTTTTTAAACAGTATTTCAAATTAAGTTAAACATCCCTGAAAAAACCCTGCTTTGGCGAAGCCCGTAACCTTCAGATTCAGCGGCTGGGTTGACAACTTTTTGTTGAATTAATCTAAATGAATGCATCAAAATAACAGAAACTATAGAGGCTTTGAAAAAGGGGAAAAAATTGAACAAACAAACAAACTGAATCAGTTTAACTGATTTACTGTCAAAATAAAATGAGATCTTACTTTTACCAGCAATACATTTAATTTGTGATCAGATTAATTTGTGACCACTGGGCATCCAGTGTCAGGTGTTTAGCCATGTGTTTACCTGTCAGTTGTTGTCGATTTACACTGTCTTATTCATTATCATCCTTACCTGATCCTCACCTGTTACCACTCTTCTTCATCCCTCTTTCAGATTTATATTTGATTTATTTCATTTTATTTTAAGTCTTTCGCCATGGTGGTTTACCTTCAGTTTCAGTTTAGTTTATCACTTTTTATTGTATTAATTTATTTTTTCTCCCCAGTTTCCCCAGCTTCCTGGGTGCTGTTCCCCCCACTGTTATCTCGCTCTCTCCTTCTCCCTGTCTCACCTGCCACCATTGCCAGCTGCTCCTCTGCCTCATCAAACGCCATCCCTATCCTCCTGTGCAGTCTGCTCTCCCTTTAATGGCTGTGTGGACTTGATCCTGTCTAGCCCTTGTTTCTCCATGTCAAATACATATTATTTTACCCTTCAACTTGAATCATCCTCTCTCTGGAACCCTGGAACAGTAGGAACACCTACAAACAACCAACAGCATAGTGACCTAGCATCTGAATATTGCTGTCAGTATGAACAGTTTAAAAAGTCTGTGGGGAAAAAACACTTCATCTAGTGCAAAGATGGGCAATTTAAGACATGTTTTGCAGAGTTTAATTTCCATCCCTATTTAAACACACCTGCTTGTAATCTTCAAGCAATCCTAAAGACTTTAGTTGGATTTTTCAAGTGTTTTGACTAGGGATTGAGCTAAAGTCTGATGGACAGTGGTCCTCCAGGAGCGGAGCTTTATATCCCTGATCTAGTTTAACCTGAAAAAGAGGCTATTCAGTTGTGCGCTGTCAGTCTGAACAAGCTGACCTGCACAATATGTCAAAAATAATTACAGGCCTGTAGTCTGTTATTTCTGTTAAGGACAAATATCCTTTCCCTCGTTTTGTCCCCAGGACACAAACATGTTGATATTGGAGTAATAAGCCTTTGTACTCCTGTCCCTGTACAACAAAACTAGAACTTTGATATTGCCTGGAAATTTCATTTTTGGTGTGATAACTCAAGTACTCAGTCGTGTACAGAAGGAAGTGGACACACTCCTGAGGGGCCTTTGTTCAAATTGACCAGGACTTTGAGAAAGTTTTGTTGACCTTTACCAGCCAACTATGGTTAGAAATAATAAGTAACATTTTGAAGTAGTCCGACTGAATTGAAAGTTATATTGGGAGGTACACAAGCATTAACACATTTACCATATCAGCTTTCTCATTGGCTATTTGAAGTTCTTTCTCCTTCACCTCCAGTTCTTTGCTGAGGGCAGCAACAGACTCAGAGGCCTCCTTGAGTTTCTGAAGGCCAGTGTTCATCCTAATGAAACAATACACTTAGAAATTAAACATGGTTCCAGACTCTATAATTAATGTTTACAGAAAGTCAGGGGGAATCCACTAAGAATAAATTGTGCCTAATGATAGTGCTGTTTATTTAAATGGACTAAATTAATTATGCAAATTGGGTAACAATACAATTTCACCCACAAACGTCCATGCACAGCACAATATCAGATATTGCAGTAGATTGTGGAGGATGCAGAACATTGCTGCAATCTGACGTACTTTAAGAGGATTTTACTGTATTACACCTCAGCATCCAATCTACCACCTTATTTCGTTGGTCAAAAATACTACAGTAATAATACCAGGCAAATATAGTCTGTTTTTTGCATGAAGTGAAATCTGTAGTATAATTTATACAGAAAGGTGGCATGTGTGGGCTAAAAAGATTGACAATGTCTTTATTCAAATATACAAAGCGCAGCACTATTTCAACACGAGGTTTATCACCTGGTAATATTAATTTTTTTCCCCCTGTTTAAATGCAACACACAAAAGTGGCATGACATTTTAGTGAATCTTTAGTGAATTCACCCCTCAAAGTCAGGACATTATACAAAATATTTTTTTATAGATGTAATAAAGACAGTATAAACACATACATATTATGTATATACATACAGTATATATATATATATATATATATATATATATATTTATATGGGTAGTTGACGTACCTGTATCAATGTGTCCTATGGTGTGACGGAAAAATGTAAAAAAAAAAAAAGATTAACCTGTCTCATGCAAATGTAACTCTAAAAAATAAGACTGTCCCCTTTCAGTCGGTCACTCTCGACGTCACGTCGGATGACCGATGAATTGGGATCTCGCTTAAAAAGACCAATCCACTTGCGATTATTGCAACCAGCTGCTGCTGATCACAGTGTGAGTACAAGTAGGCAGCAGGTGCATCGCATATTCAGCTTTTCGCTTCGGAGCCGAGCAGTTACATCGTTCTGCTCCTGACTTCTGCTGACTCTCGTGCTGGTGGTACGGCAACTACAGGTGGTAGTGTTAGTGGTGGTTCTTCCCGTGTCGAGTGGACTGCACACATCAGGCTGCACTACCCCCTGTTTGTGTTGCAAGCGACCATCTCCCCTGTGCACTTCAGCTCACTAAGAGAGTTTTTTTCCCTAAAAGAGCATTCACGGGTGTGTCTTTTTAAAGACGACGTTGCATCTGGCAAACTCAACGTTACGTCTTTGTAAAGACGAATTGGGTCTTGCTTCAGACAACATGTCACCCGTGCGCTTCTGGATGCGGTCATTACCTGGCGTTGGGTGATGGTCACAATCGCTGCCTCATGTGCCTGGGCAGTAAGCATGCTGACGTGGCGTTCGTGGATGAGTCATCTTCTCATTGTGGATGCTTATCCACAATGATCCACAGCTTAATTGCTGGTCAGGCTCCTTTACCTCGACAAAGGGGTGGAGCTCTATTTCCTCCGTCTCGATCTAGTTCTCATCCTGGCAGCAGACAGGCGAGTCTACTTCAGGCGGTAGCATGGGTTGTCTGAGGATTACAGTGGTGGCAGACCCTCAAGGGTCCATCACTCCTCTTGCGCTCCGCAACCAGTTGAGCTGCCAATGCTTTCCCGGGCCGCCGAAAGTGTAGGGCTCTCGTGGAGACCTCCACCGTGTCCCGAACCCTCGAGGTTGGACGACTGGTTTCTCCGGGTAGCTTGTGCTTGTTCTCAGCGCCCTGCCCTGGGTGCCTCTCTCCCGGAAATACATGGGAAGCTTACAGGTCGCGGACGGCACCTTTTACTTCCAGAAACCGACCTACTAACTCCTCCTCACTCACCACCCTCAATAGTGGTGCAGCTAGGGGGTATACGGGGGTCCCCCCGGTGGAGCGGTCGGTTGCGATCAGTTGTGTCCTTATACCGTCTCCACCTGGCAGGGCAAACCATGCCTCCTCTTCCAGGCCTGTAGGTACTCGTCTGGTCTCTCAGGCGATGCTTATGTGGCCTGTGGAGATGCTGCCTCCACCTGACGCTACGGCGTTACTGCAGGTTCTTCAGGCTAAAAGCACTGAGGGACATGCACGGGTGTGGTCACGATCCGGAAGTTCTGAAAGAGCTCCGCGACCGCTCCTGACCTCGCGCAATGAGCGATGAAGGTTATGGCACGGTCTCTGGGTCATGCGATGTCCACACTTGTGGTCCAGGAGCGTCACCTCTGGCTGTACCTGGTTGACATAGGGACACCGACAAAGTTCGGTTCCTCAAGGGTCCTGTGTCCCAGACTGGCCTCTTCGGCGACGCAATCGGGAACATGGCCCAGCAGTTCCCAGCTGCGCAGGAGCAGACTGAGGCGATCCAACACATCCTGCCTCCACCCGTTCGCCGGTTGCAGCGCCCCAGCCTGCTCATCGCTCCTGTGGACCATCTGACTCAGCTATCGCATGCCAATGTGCATTGGCTTGTTTAGTTTACACTCGAAGTGGATCGGTCTCTCCAAGCGAGATCCCAATTCGTTGGTCATCTGACGCGACGTCTCAGTTCTCTCCTTCAGGGAACGAGGGTTACATACATAACCATGGCCGTTTTAACCATAGGGCTAGGCGAGGCTGAAGCCCTGGGGCCCGAGCACGGAGGGGGCCCGTGATTGGCTGTTGGGTAGATTGACTAGCGTGCTGATCGCCAAAGCCACCACGCCTCCCATTTATTAAAGCTGTTATTTAGTTAAACTTTTCCATAAATTCCATGCATCACCATTTGAGATTGAAGCGTAAAGTCTTAATTTGGTTTACCAATCAAATGCATTGATTCTATATTTGACTTTTGAACAATATGTGCGTGCACGTATCTATCAGGTGATCGCTGCCCACTATGTCAGCATTCACCTTCACTTTCGTTCTGTAGTAATGGAAATGGTCGCACAAAGAACAATATTCGATAGGTAAAAATGTCAGCAATTCTGAGAGAGAGGGGCTAAAAAAATGAAAAACTAAAAAATACAAAGAGAAAAAAAGTCATTTTTGGGGCCCAGTGCAGTCTTAATGCGGCCCTATACGTAACCGAGATGATTTTTCTCATGTTATTTGAATGTTAAGTTTTTTTTCTACATTTTTGCTATGTCACACCATAGGACACAGTCCAATTTTTTCAACTACCCATATATACATATATATATATATATATATATATATATATATATATATATATATATATGTGTGTGTGTATATATATATGTATATATATATATATTGTTTAAATATATTCTTTATTTTATTTAAGCTTTCATATTTATATTTCTGATTATGCTGACCTGTCGGCGAGAGTCTGGACCTCTGAGTGCTTTTCTATGTAGATGGCCTTGTAGTCATGGATGAAGGACAGGTATGATTTTGGTGTGACATGTGTGGAACGTCGGTACCTCTGAAAATAATCTGCACATTTTTCTGCCACCCCATCCTGAAAAGAGCCCATGCACTGAACTACTTCCCCCTTGACCTCAGGAGTGCAGTCTATGTCATACATAGACAGGAAGTGCTCTGACACTGAGGAAAAACAAACAAACAAAAATATTTTTCTTATTTCTTTGCACAATATGCATATAAACTGTTTATCTAGCAATAGCTAC
This sequence comes from Gymnocypris eckloni scoliostomus, assembly GCA_027564155.1. Lineage (NCBI taxonomy): Eukaryota > Metazoa > Chordata > Actinopteri > Cypriniformes > Cyprinidae > Gymnocypris > Gymnocypris eckloni. The sequence goes on along the minus strand of CM050424.1, from coordinate 24,733,334 downwards.
AATCACATTCATTTTGCTATGGCTGATTGCTGTGATGCTCTTCTTGATTGCCTTTCAATGTTTAAATTATTGTTTCCTTCTCAGCTACATTAACCCCCATCAGTTCTAACAGAGCAGAATGTTCTCTTAAATGTGATTGATTTAAATTGTTTGTGGAACATTTTGTGTCATCCCTACATTACTTGTTTTCTCCATTGAATTGTACATGCACAAACATTTAATCCGACAATAAATCATGGTGACTATTTTCAGAACAGACTATTAGCATGATAAGACCTTGGTTTGAGTGTTGATTTTTTCAGGTAAATTTGGTCTGGGATTTGGGCGATTTATACATTGTTTGTAGATGCAGGGGCTCTGGAATAGTTTTTATTATATTTTTTTATTCCACAAGCAGCATACGCATCACAAAAATGTTATTATTTTGCAGTAAAAGAGTCACCAGTAAAAAAATGTAAAGCTCCCAATGGTTTTAAACAGCGCCCCACCACCATAAATAAAATTCCCTTTTTTTCTTCCCATCTGCTGCAAAGGACATCTAATATACAGTTCACTTGGAATTTGTTATAAATCTCTGGATGTCTCTGAGTACCCATGAAGCAAATGGGGTCAAATGGGGCCAAAACTGTTTGAAATAACAGTATAATATTGCCACTATATCAAACCAATCTGCTCCATTCAAAATTTAAGTTTGATCCAGCACATGTTTTCGTGTAAATGCACTCTCTCACAAAATGTGCCGCATCCCCTCTTAGATATGATATATTTTCAATATATTAGGGCATGAGAATCACCAGATTACCACTCTTCTCTGGGATATATTGATCCTTTATGGGTCTGATGTATCAAATTACTGACCTGCGATTAGAGCATCTTTGGGCCAGCGGCTAAACCAGTCCATGGTGCACCCTGAAATGAGAGCAGGAAACTTCAAAGCTCGATTACGGAACCTCTCGCCAACTGGAGAAAAGCACAGAACCACGTGAAGGTTCTGCCTCACTCTGCTCATAAAATACTCATGTAGGTTTTCATTTGTGGGCGGTCGCCGTGGAAACTCTCGCTTCATGACTGGAATGAGGTCACTGATAATCTCGTCGATCTCATCTCGAGCAAACAAATTGGACACCTGTGGCAGAAAGAATATTTCACAGCTCATTAGATTAAACCTATCTCTACAATTGTACAATTTATAATAACACACACAATCTAGACAAAATGACACAAAATGAAAATTATTCCTTCAATGGAGGGGAGAAGACATTTAAATGTTCTTCTCTGAATCACTTAAGGGATAGTTCACCCAAAAATAATAATCATTTATTCATACTCATGTCTTTCCCAACCTGTATGACTTTCTGTCTAACTAAACAGCTATCTGTTTTTGCAAATTAACTCTTCATATCATAGTAAAATGCAAGCCTGTATAGATTTTTGTGTCAGAGAAACTATTTTGTTTTTGAACTTTGGTTTTTGCAGTAGCTCTAGTATATAGCATCACTAAGAGTAATAAACTGGTGAAGTGGATTTAGTTAATAAAAGATACTGTGCATTGTAATGTTCGAAGCGAATGTCATAACAAATGTCAGTATACAGGGAAGATTTTAAAATGAGCGTTTCATTCATAAATTTATACAACCCTACCTTAATGATGTGAAAATACAAACAGAAGACAGAAGACAAGGAGCGCGGCGCTGAATGGGGGGGGGTGGGGGTGGCAACATAAGGTCTATAACTAAGCATATAGTATTGTTCAAAAATCTATAACCAATAATATAGATAAAGTACTTCTATGTTGTGTTTTGCCAATTTAATCCTTAAAAATTATATTATTAGGAGGAAAAAGTTGGATGTGATTTTAGTGTGCTCCTTTTACTTACAGCAGCACCCAAGCTGGCATGGAAGTGATTTTTTTTTTATCCCAGTATGATTTGAGTAAGTTCCAATGAGTATTTTGTGGTCATCAATGGAAGTTTTTTGACATGTTAACAGCCAGTGTCACACATTTGCTTGTTTGATAAGAGACCTAGGAATAGTGTAATATCTTATTTATTTATTTTTAGACCTAGTTCTTAGTTCTAAATATTCAGAAACACTAAAACAGTTTATTTCCAGGTTTTAAATTACATTTTGAATCCCAGATTGTCAATGTTGCCTGATACTGCTGGGCCTCACTAACAATGCTGTTATATTAGACTATGCTACAACAGTCTGTCAGTAGACAAAAAAGCTCTCAGAAGGACTACAAATGCATTAGTGCACGACTGGAGCAAGGCAATATATTTCACTTAAGTTTGGCGACTCTCTCAGTCTCACAGAAATACAGCAAATTACCATGAAATAAAAATACTGGAGTCTGTCTCGTCATGTCATCTAAAGACTCATCTTGCTGTTCTACTCTCTTTTCACAATCTTGGATAATAACTTTCACTAAACTCCATTTGTTATTGCCTCTGTCTTCCACATCGACACATCAGTCTCGCCTCATCAGTTTCTCAACTAAAGCCTGAGATTCTCAGTATAACTGAGAGCTTGTGCGTTTCATTAATATTCTTGAGCAGGGCCATCTCTCCCCAGGTCCTCGAGTGCTCTTCTCCTGTGCAGTCAATTCTCTTTATGTACTTAACAGCATAATTAATGAAATAACAACCTTCACCAAACCCGGCTGACCAAAAACCTTTCTAAGACTTTATGACAGCTTAAAAAACTCCAAGAGGTGCACCCTGCAGTTTAAATGATAGCCAATTATTCTCAAACCTCTTTATTTATTCAGGGATGGTGAGAAAGACACATTGGAATATAGTGTTAATTAAACACATTTAGTAATTTGTAAAGCTTTTTATTTATCTTGGTAGTTATTCTCTGACTGTCTTCCCTGTGGCTACCTACTCTCTCTCTTCCTCTTTCTTGTAGACCCACATGGAATCTTTTCACCCGTTATTATTCACACAAGCTGGCAAAATTTTAGCATTTATCAGGACATCTACCACACAAAAATGTATGACTTTTATAGTTTTTTTCTCCTATTAAAATTATGGTTTAAATTTGAGTGATTTTCCCTTAATTTTATAGGAAAATCACTAAAATAGCTAATTGTAACTTGTAGCTAGTTGTAATTGTACATTTCTAATTGAAGAACAACTTCTCTTTTTTTAAAGAGAGAGAGAGAAAGAGAGGAAGCGAGAGAGTCTGACATGTAGCGCGTCAGTTCTGCATGGTATGTAAATTATATTCTTTGTTGCATTTTCCTTTGGAATTCTTCAGCTTTTAAGAACTGCCGGGTTAGTAGGCGAGCTAATGCACAAACGGCATTCTCATTGGCTGGCGCTCGCCTATTATCGTCCCTGTTTTGATTTCAGCAAATCAGTTCGAGTGAATGCAGACAACGTGATTAATATTCATAAATCCAGCTGCTCGTTAATCCATAGTGCATTTTATATTGTTTTACATTTACATTAGCACATTAGTGGCCTTTTAGTGTGTCCAGCCTAAGGCACACATGTGCAATAATCATGCTGTCTAATCAGCATCTGGATATGCCACACCAGTGAGGTGGATGGATTATCTCGGCAAAGGAGAAGTGCTAACTAACACAGATTTAGACAGATTTGTGAACAATATTTGAGAGAAATAGGCCTTTTGTGTACATAGAAAAAGTTTTAGATCTTTGAGATAAGCTCATAAAAAATGGGGGCAAAAACTAAATTGTTGCGTTTATAATTGTATTCAGTGCATATATATATATATATATATATATATATATATATATATATAGGGTTGTGTCGATAGACGATAGTATCGTGTATCAACGATAGTCAGAGATATCGACGGAGATATCTTTATTGAGAGTCAAGACGATATTATGCTCATTCTCCTATTAATGTATAAAACTATTATTATTATTATTATTATTATTAGGTGGCCTATCGTCGGAGATATCTTTATTGAGAGTCAAGACGATATTATGCTCATTCTCCTATTAATGTATAAAACTATTATTATTATTATTAGGTGGCCTATTATTATTTTGCTATTAAATTGCCCCGCTATTTCAACTCAGCGCCGCACTTCACACACACGCGCAAATGAGGATTAAGGCCAAAGTATACTTCGGCCATCAGCATCCGCAAACCGTCTGCATTACGTCATTTTTGTCATCAAGACGGCTCGTGGACAGCCACGCGCGGACGGTTCGTCCGCACTCTTCTGCGGCTGAGTATACTTTAAAAGCTGCATGAAGCGGAAAGTGAAGTATACCCGGGCCTTTAGGCTTCTCCTCCTCATTGGAAATGTTTTAAAAACGGACTCTAGATGCACTCTTTATTTACAAATTAGGACAAGAGTGGAAAAAGAACCATCTTCTTGAACAGCTTCGAGCTATGAAAGAACATGAGGAAAAAACCCTACTGGCAGCATTTAGTTTTCTTTACAGCACATCAAAAAACAAACATTGATGCTTATTCTTCATCATTGTTATTATAAAAAATATGCAGTTAATAAGTTATCAGTCTAAAACAGGGCTCGTCATGGGGCGTGTGGTCTGGAGCGCTGTATGACTGATGTAGCCTATCTATTTAAATTAACTTTACTCCAAAAATGTGAACTTACCTGAAACGTGTTCGTTTATGTCAAATATTTAGTGTGAAACTGTTGCTCTTTAAAATAAATCTACTTTTGTTTTCACCTTGACTGATGTTTAGACTGATAACTTCCGCACTGATGCGGCAAACTTGTCACAGTAGTACGTGCGGTCCTAATAGAGATGTATGACTGCTGCATCCTGTTTGAAAGTATATAATTGTTTATTGGTACTTCCAGGCTCTCTCTCTCTCTCTCTCTCTCTCATGCACACGCGGTTTAAAAATCACCAAATAGTTATGAAATAGCATAAGACAAGTACAGAGAGTCTCTCTCTTGCCCCCACCCACCCATGTACGATAATATCATGTATTGGCGATCTCACGTGCTGGCGATATGACGATATGAAAAATGAATCAATTCATACAGGGATAGTTGTATATAAAGCTGTATAACCAGATACACACCCAGGTATCGGATCAGTGCTCGGTATCGGCCGATACCCTGAGCCTAGCTAGCGATCGGAATCGGCATCGGGAAGGGAAAAAGGGTATCGGAACATCTCAAATTAATAGTTAGTAAGGTAGTTAGAGATGTAAAATAGGGTCATGTAGAATAAGGCATTAACATGGGCTTAATTACTATTAATAAATGGCTAATATTCTAGTAATATGCATGCTAATAAGCAACTAGTTAAGTGACCCTAAAATAAAGTGTTACTGTAACACTTTAGTATAAGAACCAATGCTCATTATTAACTAGCTGCTTATTAGTATGCATATTGTTAACATAGTGGCTGTTTCTTAGTACGTATAAAGCACATATTCTGCATAACCATTGTAGGACCTTATCGAATGGACACACAAAAGTACACTGCAGAATCAAAGCAGTCCTTATAGGAAATTGAGAAGTCTCCTCTCCACATCTGCAAGTTGTAAAACTAGTTAATGATCAAACCTAACATCGATTGTCTGGACCAATTCCTGTCAAGGCCTTGTACCTTATCCCTTAAACTCACAAAAACAATGATAGATTTCCGAAGAGAAGGACCGATGCATCTGGACGTATTTAAGAACAGAACTTCAATGTTGTTCCTGACTGGCTTACCATAAATAAAGTTCAAATAAACAACAGAACAAAGAACGTTGTATCTGGAAAGATAGTCCAGCGACAGACATTCCGGAACCCTTTTGACCATTTATCGACTAAATGTATAATTTAATCAACAAAGAGATAGATATGCGTTGATACAGACACTCAACAGATCTCCACAGAAATGACTTTCTAACCCCCAGTATATCACTTTCCTTCCCTCTACATTCCAGAGGACACTCGCTCTGCCTCTTCTACGCTTCCAAATCACCCTTGTTGTGTCTCTTACAAACAAAAAAAAATACAAACCTTTATTGACTTTCTGACAAAAGACAATCAGAAATAAATACTGCTGCTATTAAAGCAATATACTCAATAGACAACATATACTAATGTTATATACTATGTCTTTTATTTGCTTGGTTTTATCATAATTTAGGATATTTTAATCTATGCCTTAATCCCGTGTAGTAGATTAAGCTAGTGTACGTACTCTGCATATGCCAAATAATTGATGTTTTATGTTGAATGAAAGCTGGTTTTACTAGCAACAATTTAATGTGAATGAAATGTTGGCCTTCAGCATCATACGCATGATTATAACACTCAATAGAAATATGCTAGGATATTTTCTTCATGTGATAAATCGACTAGCCTATAATGTATGCACAGAAAATAATCTGTACGGGGCGGGGCTCTGCCCTACAGGGACAATTTGATTGGACAGTCGTCGTTGGATGAACCGAAATCAGCCTGCTAAAACGGGACACGAAGGCTCTGCCCATTGCTTGCGCGCTGCTTACACACACTTGAACTGTTCGCCTCACTGGTCGCACTGTGAAGCGCTTACAGCCATAACATCAGGCCAAATGACTTCAGAGCTACAAACACTTCATTGGAACTTCGTTGGAACCTCTGACCGAAGAGACTTTCAAAGTTGATTCCATACAAACAGACTTCATAAGAGCTTATAGAGCATCATCACGTCACAAAGAAACCAACCACCAAAGGGCTTTCCTAAAAATGCGTCACGCAACGACAACATCAGCAGCCAATAAGCAGCCCCGGAGTTTTCCCAACCAGGAAAGGAACGAAACCGGAGATCAGTTGGCAACTCAACTTGAAAGCAAGTAACCAAACAAATCTCTATTTTGCTGGAACTGGTCGAAATCAATCTTTAAAAGTAAAGATAGTAAAGTTCTCTGCTGATGACTTCCTCAGGTTGTATTTATGAAATAGCAAAAGAGTGTTAGACTTAAACTTTATGCAAACGCAAAACTCCTGAACTGTGCATATGTGTATGTGTGTGTATGTGTGTATATGTGTTTTAGTTAGTTTAGTAAAGGTATCGTAGAGTAACAGTTAGCAAATAAACTTTGTTTCATTTATAAGAATCCTTGTCTCGTGTTGTGAAATTTTCAAGTCTAAACATCTGCAAAAATTTCGTGTTACCTTGCTCATGGTAAAATTATCAATGTGTTCAACTACGACGCCGTCTACCCAACTCATCCCTCTTTCCACCTTCAGCTGCAGAACTGCAGTGTTCTCCCCTGAGGTGCAGTCATGTTAATGCAACACCTCCTCAATGCTGCTCTGTTAGTTTCAGTGTGATGGATGAAATCCACAACAAGTGAGTACAGCCAATGCTCTCTGGCAGGTGTCACATTCCAGGATGCAGAGCTGCCATTTTTTTCCCTCTTTGACAGACCCATCTGTCTCTCTAATATGAAGAAATGCATCTCGTGCCTCGTAGATTCCATTTATTTGTGTGCTGTTACCACACAGAATGACCTCTGTAATTTGGGCAGGTGATTCACTCCCTTTGTTTATATTTCATTGTAGTGAAATAAAGGTTAAGTTATTAGGGGGGAATACGTTGTAACCTTGGGAACACATGTAGCTTGGTTGTTTTAGCGTGTGTTCTAAAACATCATAAAACAGCTTAGAATGGGTGCTGTGGGGCTTGTGGGGGACAGTGCTTCTATAAGCATGATGTCAGAATGGTTGTCTGACCTCTCCTGATGAAAGGACGTTGTTCATATACTCCAGGAAGGATTCATCCTTGATCTCGTTGTCAGTGAAAATAAAGCTGATGCCTTTGCCCTGTTGTCCGGCAGTCCTGTACAATCCCTTCAGGTCCTCCATCAGGTTGAAGGTGTTGTAGGAACTAAAAACAAAGCATGCAAAACAGCAGTCCTTATTCCTCTGGCAGGGTTTCCCAAACTGGGGTTAATAAAAAGCTATTCATTAATTCATTACATTTGTTTTTTTTTAAATAAAAGAAAAGAAAACAAAAAAGAAAAGAAAAACTAAATAAAATAAAATGTTTACTAAAAATATATTTGATTTGTTTACATGTCATGTGACCAATAAACAAACAAATAAAAAATCTAATATTCATGAACACGCAAATGTGTTATTAATATGTTAACTTAAAATCACAGTGTGTATACAAGTAAATATGACAAAATGATTCAGTATGTGTAGTTTTTTTATATTAATTTATCTTATAATTAAATGTATGTTTTTGTATGAATTTAAACTTTTATGAACTCAAAATAAATAAAATCATAATAATTTATCCTTTAACATTGCTATGAAACCTAGCGCATGCTCAATTTTTGATTCAATTGCACACTTTTCTTCTTGGCCTACTTCCTGGCCTATAGCGGTGTTCTTTTTTCTGAACGTATGAAACCATATGATTATTACAACAATTACTTGATTTCAAAGTATATGCATTACTGCAATTTATTTGTATTACAATGTTGCCATAAAGCATTCATGTTCTCAATTTACTGTCAAACTGTTAAACAAATTTGATCTGTAAACTAAACATTTATTTAATTATCATGCTGTAGATGCAGCATGAATTTAAATGTATTAGAAATGTATATAAAACAGCAGTCTGAGAATCAGTAGTGTCTTCCCTGTAGGGATAACTCCAGAAACTTGGAGGGAAAAACAAATGACAAGTGGCTTAAAAGCAGCATCATTTTTTTTTGTCAACTCTCTTAAGAATGTCCTTTGAATTCCTGCAAGTTTATTTTTTAGTAAGTGTTTTTTGTATAGCGAGAAAGTGAACAAAACTGACATGTTGCCTTTTTACAACACTGTACTAAACAAAAACGGTATTGGGTGTAAAAAAGACTGCCTGAAAGCAGAGAATTGTGAGCAGCTTGTGTGTTGTAGGCAGCAATGTGAAATCCGTTTGTTTTCTCTGAGGACTCTCACATATAGTCTGAGATCAACAGCAGATACATTCATATAATTTTCAAATATAAGTGGCAATAAAAAACACTCTCCAAATATGCTACGATCATTACAAATGCAAATGAATAAAAGTGCTGTGGAATTAGGTGGCCACAGGCAAAAATATTCCATTCCACAATCAGAAAACGATTCCCTCCAAACAGAGTCAGAAATAAGCCAGTATAAAAAAAAACATCACTTGACAGATTGTTTTTTTTTCTACAAACTTTAATGATTAGCAGATATTTTCACTTTCTATTTTACCACTGAATTGTCAATTGAATTTGAAGACGGATCTGAATTGAAAATGGTCAGTCTTGTTGTCTGAATCAGACTGCACAGTTGATTGGATATATGTTCTTAATAGTCTGCAACAGCAGAGCTGAATTGGAAAGTGAAGGCCAGGACACTCTTATACAAAGATACCATAGTGTTCCTGTGGCTCAGTGGTAGAGCACTGCGTTAGCAGCGCAAAGGTTGTGGGTTCAATTTCCAGCGAACACACATACTGACAAAAAAAAATGTATAACCTGAACGCTTTGGATAAAAGCGTCTGATAAATGTAAATGTAATACCATCTACTGGAGCACAACTAAACTGCATTACACCAGAAAAACAGCTTTTTTATATATATTTCGTAGGAATCAACGATACAGGGAGTGGTAAAAAAAATTTGCAAACTGGATTCAAGCTAGTGTCACATGAATGCTGTGCCATGAATCATGAGCAACGGTAAAAAAAAAATGTTTTTAAAGAAAACAATGACAAATTAAATCCATGGCTACGGTTTGTTCAATCAGTAGTATTGGTATTATTTTAATAAGCTACTATATTTGTTTTTGTAATTATTGGCTTTTGATAAAGGGGAAAAAAGAATACAAAAACACTGCATTAACAGTGACACATGTTTATTACTTATTATGTTATGAACTAAGTTATTACTGTGTAATAAAAAGAGTTGCATTGTAAAGATTGCCTAGACATGTGATGATGTAGATATATTACTCAAACAACAGGAGACAAATTAAATTTCCCCTGTCTCCCTGGAGGGGAAAAGTGAATTTGAATAAAAAGGCTATAAATGATTGAGTATGTGAAGGTGACTCACCGTGTGAGTGTGATCTGGAAAGTCTTGTAGCCAGCGATGAAAGATGCTAGTCTTGTCAGACTCTGTTTTCCAGAACCCCCTACACCGACCAGTAGGGCATTTCCCCGAGGGGTTCTGATGATCCGAGAAATCTGGGGAAAGAGTGTGCAAGAGAGAAAAGAGGGAGAGACAGATGCCACCTCATTACCATGTAAAACGTTTATGCACATTACATAAAGATACTCAGAGCACTCATTTGTACTCTTTAAAGTAGGGCATGTGTTGATCCTGTAATCAGCATGGAAGGTAAAATGGATTCATCTAAATTATTGTGAGAATTACATGTATTTTTCTCTTTCACGCTAGATGCTAATATCTTGTAGCAAGGTTATTTTTTTCAGTAGAGAGATTAATTATTGAAATCTTTTTTTTTTCTTGAAAACATGATAACAAGTGCAGAATTATCAAACTGACCAGCGTTCAGCCCTGATGATAACATCCTGTCAATACAGCGATACGAGAAACATCAGTGTTGTAAGTTACTCAATGTACCTTAACCAGATGAATCATGGCATCCCTGAAGAAGACCATATCCATGCCTGCTCCTCTGATGCTCTCGTTATAATGACTCAAAAACATGTTCAGCCTCTCCATTAGACTATCAAAGGATTCGATGGCCTCATATACTTTTGGCATGTCGAAATCAGTTTCCTCTGGCTCTTCACCTGTATATAAAACAATACGTCAGTCCTAGATATTTCCTTTCAATTCAGAAGAGAAGCTGCTAATCAACTCTCTACTGTACACTTTATGAAAGCAATGTTAATACATGTCTTTCTTATATAAATTGAAAATTGTATTAGTTTAATAAATTAAAATGTAATTAAATTTAATAATTCAACAATTTAATAATTTAATAAATTAAATGAATACATTAAAATAATATTTGGGTGTGTCCTTATTTGGCATTTTCAAAGTGGTGGCCATCTTGGTTACACCCAAAAGCAGTTATTTGTTACCATAAAAGAAAAATGCTACTAAACAAATTTATTACACTAAACATTATCAGAAGTTAACTAACATAACTGGCTCATTTAACACAATATAATAATAATAATAATAATACTAATAATAATAATAATAATGTTACATTTATATAGCGCTTTTCTAGGCACTCAAAGCACTTTACATAATAAGGGGAGAATTTCCTCATCCACCACCAGTATGCAGCATCCAGCTTACTGGTAGAAAGGAGACAGAGTGATGAAGCCAATCAGTGTATGGGGATGATTAGGAGGCCAATGGGCCAGGATACCGGGGTTACACCCCTACTCTTTTTCGAAGGACATCCTGGGATTTTTAATGACCATAGAGAGTCAGGACCTCGGTTTAACGTCTCATCCGAAGGACGGTGCTTTTTACAGTATAGTGTCCCCTTCACTATACTGGGGCTTTAGGACCCAGACAGACCGCAGGGTGAGCACCCCCTGCTGGTCTCACTAACACCTCTTCCAGCAGCAACCTAGTTTTCCCAGGAGGTCTCCCATCCAGGTACTGACCAGGCTCAACCCTGCTTAGCTTCAGTGGGCAACCAGTCTTGGGCTGCAGGGAGGTATGGCTATAATATATATATATATATATTATATATACACATATATTATATCTCTGTCTCTGTGGTTGTAAAATGAGCCAGTTATGTTAACTTCTGCTACTGTATAGTGGCAAATTCTTTGCTGTTTTTTTTTATTTATTTTGTAAAAAAAAAAATGTATTTTTGGGGGGATTTGTTTTGAATTTGTTTCTGATCATAACCTGTGGCCTCAGGTGCATCTCTGAGAAAGTCCACAAAGTAGGAATCCACCCCAAGATCCACCACCATTCGTTCTTCTTCTCTAAGCTCTTCTTCCACTAGCTTGGCCAGCGTGTAGTCAAACCAGACCACATCCTCTGGGGCAGTAAACCGGTCGGCAATCACACGTTTGCATTCATGTTTCCACAGCCGCAGTAATACCTGGACCAATATATTATACTTTATTTTTTCTTCTGTTTAACCAATGTAGGGTTTCATTGAAAGTACTAGAACCAAAAATGAATTTGTTTATTTATCAAATTTCATTTGACATTTGTTTACATTTACATTTTATTCCATTAACAGTTAATCTGAATGTATTGCAAGTAACTGTATTCATACTGAAAATATAAGAGTAATAAGAATAAAATAAAAACTCAATGTGGTAATACTAAAAGTAGAATTAATGAATTTAAGGAATCAGAATAATTAAGAGTAATCACAATCAAAAACCATGTCAGGATGGATGGATGGTAGTTAAAGTAATTTAATTATTTAGAATTTCCATTGCTAGATGTGTGTCAAATTGCTTAATATAGTGTAATAACTGTAATTATGTCATTTCATTCAGATTGTTCACTGAGTGTCTGAATAAGAGCAAAAATACAGTTCCACTCACATCTGACGAGCTGATAACCTCTGCAGTCACGCTGAGCATTCCTTGCCAGATGCGGGAGAGGTCACGCAGGTTAAAAATGTAGTGGAAGTTGGCAGGAGTGGGAAGCATTTTAACCTTTGTCAATTGCCATAGTTTTCGGGTCAATGGAACAAGCCTGACCACTGTGTTCCGTACTTCTTCTGAAAATCCCCGATGGGAACAGTAATGACCGGAGCCTATCACGCCTGGAGCAGAAAAAAGATACATACGCCATGTGAAAGTGAATGAGAAAGGATTGCGTTGAGCAGACAGGAAATTCACAAAAGTGAAGGACAGAATGAGCAAATGTAGCCTTTATAAATGACAGAATACTGAGCTGAAAAAAATGACAATAATTTACACAAATTACAATATTACACACATAGAGATTGCAGGCTAACCTGTATGTAAGCATGAAATATAATTTCAAAAATGGTCAATATAAATATGCAGACTTTCAGTCAGAGAGAGAACCACTAACAGCAACCCATAGTCAGAATCAATATGCAATTACAAAATCAGATCTGCTTAAGCAAAGCTGTTGACAACCTTGACCGAATTAAATGAGATGTGATAAATCATATTTCTCTGTGCCAAGCCAAGAAACATGTTCAACATGCTTCTTTGGTTTTTCTGCCTTTTATAACATATTCAAATGCATGTCTAAGTAGCTCATTTGATGGATTCTTTTAAAATATATCTATACCACCTACCATCAAACCATCTGTGAAAATTCACCAAACAATGGTAAAATTGTGACATTTTAAAACATACTTTGTGCATGTCCTATAGCTCTATAGTTAAAGAACTGCAAAGATTAGAAGGAAACAATGACACAACCACAAAGAGCAAAATACTGCCATATTTAGAATAAAAATTCAAATTGGACTGAACTTTGCAGTGTGCTTAATAGTGACTGCCTGTGATTGCATGTTATTGCTACAATTTTGAAAAAATGGGGTGAAACAGTTGTGCCTCAAATTGACCTTCAAATCTTTAGCTTTTTTTACTATTATCCTGGAGCAATGGATTTTTCAAATGGTAGACAATGATACTAACCAAAGATCTTGTCTATGGAGGCATTGGAGGGAAGAGTACAGTTGAAAATAGAAAACTGTCTCTTCAGTCTCTGGGGGATGTCATTTCGTCCCCCTCCAGGGTGGATCATAGCCGCCAAGAATTGGATATCCACAATGTTGGTGAACTCTCCTGGTTTCTCCAGGTTAAATAAGCCATTTTGCTCCATCAGCTGTCGAACTATCTCATTGGTGACCTGTGAAGAAAATAAATGGTTTCTGTGAATATGTTTCTTTGTTTAAACTTTGCAAACAGAGTCCACATTGAGAGAGTAGATGTTTTAGCACAAAGGAATTATGCAAATCAAGCATTTTGATTTATAATCACAATTTATTATATCATAATTTGATAAATGACTGCACACATGTCTGAGAGAAAATGTACACAACTGTCTCCTTTAAACCAAATAATGTCTACCACCTGTTTTGCAAAGGGAAATTTGTATATAAATTGTACATAAATTGTACAAGGTAAATAATGCTGAATTTGGGGAATAATATGAGGGGGGGGGCTGTATTTTGCGTGGTTAGTGAATAGGATGCGAGATTTCATCTTGAAACTGTTTAATGAATAAATGAATGAATTAAGTATTTAATTAATCAATGAGGCATTTATAAAGTGCTTTATTTTGTATTGCTGTACATTCACCTGTGCTTCTTGGGAATTAAACTTTACCACACAAAGAAAAGTACAAACATACAAATAGTGGTTGTTACATCCTGCAGTTAAAAGCAACTATTTAGGCAGCTTTATCATATGCAATTTCTTACCTGGTCACCCCACTCATTGATCACAGGCATATTGATGTCGTCAATAAAGATGGACATTTTCTTTCCTGCCGGAGGGCCGTAAGTGGTTCCCATTCGTTTATCTACATAACTCTCCACAGAACGCTAAAAATTCCCAGAAACCAAAACAATCATACACATGAGAATTACTCACAAACACATCCAACAGCTGCTCATAAATTATGAGATTTGGATCAATAACGCTATAGTCAATAACGAAGCAGGGAATGTGATGGAGCCATTAGCCAGGCTGAATAACCCTTAAAGGGGTCATATAATGCTTTTTCACTTTTTTAATTTTAGTCTTTAGTCAGTGTAGTGTGTATGTTTGGGCCTAAAACGATCTGCAAAGTTACAAATCTTAAAATCCCACTCCAAATGGAGATATATCGTTGTTTAAAAATCCCTTTTCAAGAACTACAATGAATGGCTTGTTTGGACTACAAAGTAGTTTTCCTGCATTTGTGATATCACAAAGATAATGCCTACAGAAATTTGAATGGTTGGGTTGAGCTCTGTTTTGTGTACAGCGTTACCGACCTCGATCTCTCCTGCTCCAACAGCGTCTCCCACTGGCAGAGAATTAATTTGCATATAAATGCGGCCACAAATAGTGTAAGTCTATGGGACTATGATATAAATAAATTCAACTGTATAACAGTTTCCCTGCAATTCATGTTATAATGTTAGAATTAAGGAACAATACACATAATATATATTACCATTGCACTTATCTGTACATAGTAAATGCAGTTATTTTTAAGCTGTTGTTGACATCCTATCTAAAATGTGATTTAGCCATAAAACAACAACAATAGCATTACCACTTTAATATGTCTTGCAATATCCATGCGTGCAAAGTTTCTGCACGATCCTCTTGTTCAATATTCTCTAGGTCTGTATTGATATAGCAATATTGATGAACTTGCTGTTTTGGCAAGGGTGGGATAGTAACGCCGTCTAAGCTGTTTGCCAATCACAACGAACTGGGACAGCTAAACAATCACAACACATTTCGTTTTTTGGAAGGCAGGCCTTCATCAAACCTGAACTAATCAAGTTTTTGTGCCAGGTTTGGGAGAGAGGTATTGTAATAATGCCAATTATGTGAAAAATAATGCGATTTTTCCCCCAAGCATGAGAGCATGTTCTAGTACACCCCAAAACAAAATCAAGACTTTGTAAAAGAGTATAGTAGGACCCCTTTAACAAAGCCTGGGGAATGCTATACACACTGATGCTTTCAGGTCCTGTTGGGTTTCTTGGTGTACATTTTGCCAAAAGATAACACTTTCTATTAAACCTGTAAATACAATGTAATGCTGTGAGTTTACACATATATTTCACACTACCATTCAAATTAGTGGTCGTTAAGTGTTTATTTTTATGTGTGCTTTTGGGCTGCATTTATGTGATAAAAATACAGTAAATATTACGAAATATTATATATATATACAATCCAAAATAATAATATTGTAATTATACAATTCAAAATAACTGTTTTCTATTTTAATATGTTAAAAAAATTGCCTGAACTGAAAAAGCCAGCATTAACACAGTCAGTGTCACGTGATCCTTCAGAAACAGTTCTAATATGCTGTAAACAGTGATAACCTGCAACTGATATTTTTTTGTAGCTATTTCTACCCGATTTAACCCATACAATTTAGTAAAAACCAGTTAACTTAGACCATTTTAAGTTAACATTTAGTTGTTGTTGTTTTTCGTCAGCTTATGCTAAATTGGAGCTCAAGTATGCTATGCAGCTTAAGCTAAATTGGTGCTGCTGATAAAAGACAAATACAGCAAAATACTAAACATGTTTTGGAGGAAAACATATTCTTTATGTACCTGAAACATAAGAGGTGTGGTGGCAGAAGAGAAGTTGAGACTCTTGGCAGTGTCAGACTCTGGGTCATATTTAGACAAGTAGCCTTTGACGATGACGGTTTTGGCAGTGCCCTGCTCTCCTATCAAAAGCACAGCCTGAAACACGTGAAGAAAACATGAGTAGACTCCAGAGAGGGTGACCATCTGTCCTTGTGAACAGCTAATCATAGTGCTGGCAGCACAGGAAAAGACTTGATGACAAACAAAGTAGCCGTCCATTTAAACAAGCCTCACTCAGAGGAATACAAAATGAAGCGCTACAGGGTTTCATTGTTGAGAACCTACACTTTATAATGCATTTAAAAGATCCAGAGGCTGTTATAATATGATCTACAATTGCAGTCCAATTCTCAAAAATATAGATAACAGTCCACCAAAATGATGCTTGTTCATTTGTCAAAACTGGTGCTGACGGGTGTTGGGAACTATGTAGTCTAACAAACATAGCATATTGCAGTATTTTAATGCTTTTGAGAATATATTTTCGTAACACAATGATTGTCACCATTTCTTGACAATATGAAATATGTAACAGGCAGATAAATGTGAAATGCCAGACATTACAAAAAGCTTTATCAATATACACAAAATAATGAATGTGTCAGTGCTCTGACAGCAAAGGTTCACGTTGCATGAGTTTCTGAATTCATCTCTCATGAAAACACTTGCTGTAACTCAAATTCGGCATGTTGCGTATCTCTCTCTCTCTCTCTCTCTCTCTCTCTCTTTAGAGAGACAATGCCAATTAGCATCACTGCTGCAAATCTGTGTTGTAAATTGCTTGATGCACCCAATTTTGAATGCTAAACAAAAGCAATATTGAATGTAATAATAGATAGGGACAGTTATCCATGCATAATGAATACATTATGGACCTTTTCCTCACATAGCTTTATCATTTATTCTGAAGACTTGGAATCAAATGCACAAAACAGTGGACAACGACTACGGTTGGTTTATGGTGCGCAGCAGTCCCACAGCAAACAAAATAGGCGATGATTCATTTATGACTCATACTTTATTCATACTTTAGTAAAATGATGTAATCCCTCAATACAATTTGCAGCAAGTTGTCATGTAATCTTGCAAAACGATGCAGTACAAGAAATCACATAGAACTTTAAATAGCTCTCACCTTGCCCTGCTTTGCAATGGTCTGGATGAGAAAGTCAGTGCGAACATTGTCTACATTGGGCACCAGTATGGATCCATACTCTGGTGTGGAGTCAGGTGGGTAAATATACTCTTCCACTCTGGTATTCCAGTGAACCCAATGGCCTGCAAAAGAGACAATAGCTAAATTTCCATTGTCAGCACTCTGAATAGAGCATCATGCAAGCGCCTTCATTAAAATTCCAGAACAAAAAGCCAACGTGTTCTATAATTAAATAGGGTTATTAGCCCTGGTTCTGACTCACAAGCAGAGTTTTTGGCATGAAAGTGCAAGGGCTGGGAAACTTTATCTTGTTAAGATATGAATGCTGCCAATTAGCGGTCTATTTGAATTGCAAAGTGTACAACATTTTGCTGGCAAAGTTTCTAAATGACCTTGTGAACCAGAAACTTTTGGGTCTAATCTATTTTGTTATATTCTTCAGCTGTGAAAACAACTAGTCGACCTGGAATGTGCTTATATTATGGCCCACAAAAACCACCCAACAAAGACAGAATCGATTTTAAACAAAACTGTCTTTAGACTACAGATTCACTATTCTCCATAAGTCCAAATTCGCCTCTCTATACAAAAATGCAAGAGAAACTCTACAGAAGTTATATATTGATTAGTTAATAATTGGCCTAATTACTTTTGATAAATGGAAAATCTATAGTCAACAGAAACATAATTTACAAAGATAAATGTATTGATTGATGGTTGGAAAAATAACATTGGGAAGAAGGAGATGTGTAAGTGTATATACCATCATTAGTGACGTAAAAGTCGAACATAGTGTCCTCGCTGTGGGGAGGGATGTTGGGAAGGTCCAGGCGAATGTTGTCATGGTGACGGAGCCATCTCTAATTTCATTCGATCATCCAGTTCCAATAGGGCTCCCACACTCCACATCAGCGCAAAGACATAGAGACGCTCCATGTGCTCACGATACAGCTCCCCTCCCTGCTCCTGATGGGTTACATCAAAAACATCATCAAAAGTCTGTCAGAGCACACAGGCCTGATATTTGTATTTTTGCACAATAAGCCAAGAGAACAGATATTATACTTAAACTTATCCAAAATTCTAACTATACTATATTCATGTTTTTTCTACTTTTCTAATATATTTTAAAATGTAATTTATAACTGTATGCAGTTATGCTGCTTAATAGTATTTTAATGAAATGTAATAAAAGTTTAATAAATTAAATACAATTTTCAGAATATTTTCATGAATATAAAATTCAAAACAATAAGCATTTATTTGAAATATAAATGTTGTAGAAAATACAGTTCAGGCCATGCAGTTGGGCGTAAATGTTTATTTTCGACAGATCGAAGTGTTAATATTCTTCAACATTCAATTCATAACAACATTTTGACTCTGTTTGTGTTATGGTCCTATAATCATTTGCAAGTTGTATTGTTGGGGCTCCATACACATTGTGCAAAAGTAAATTACATCAAGCCCAAAATATTTTGAAGGTTATAGGTACTTTTCTTTAGAGCCAGTTGGTATAATGTATATTCAGCTCATGTATAATTGAGCTAGAATTCTCACAGAATGATAGTGTGGTGACAATAGGGCTGTATAATGTGTATCTCTAACTAAATGCTTTACGAATGATAGTGCAAGGGATAATGTGTGACATTTCCTGGGAACAATTCATAATCATATTCATGACTTTTAGATAAGGGAAAATCTGCATGGGTCGAATATCAAAAAGACATGTACTGATTAAAATTGTTCAGGAATTCATTATATTCATATTTGTAGACTGATTTATGCTTTTTCTGCATCATATAATAACAATAACAATAATAAGTTGACATATTTGATTTTCTTAAGCTGATCAAATTTTTAAATATTTAAATTTGATGATGACCACTGTCAAGATAAATAAAATCTCACTGTATTATTTTGCAGTTTTGTGGAAAATAAGGTTGCTAGGTGTAAAGGGTTTTGGTTTAGATAAAAATATTTTAGGATATAGTGCCAAAAGGTCATAACTGCAGTCTGCTAGTTTGTGACCCCTGGTATATACTGTATGCAATAAACAACTGGACTATAGCTGTTCTTTAATGACAGAAGCTGAAGTTTAAAAACTTATTTTTGATTGACAAGTTAGTAAGCAGTCTTTCATTGTTGCAAAATCTGAGTTAATGAGGACTACAGCTGTTGAATCACAACCTTGGGCTGAATGAGTCCTTGCAGCATGTTTATGCACTGCATAATGATGAAGGCCTCCAGCATGTCCATTTTATACTGCAAAGATTGGGTGCTGAACCGATAGAGCTCAGGAAAAGAGGAGGAGAAGAGCTCCCTCAGGATCACCCCTTCCTGAGGGGAACGATTCTTCAGCCAACCCTAAAAGCACACACAAAAACACACAAATGTAAAACCTGTAGGAAGGACACACACACAGAGTGGGAGATAGACATCCACACAGGGAAATTAAATGAAGTATCTTTTGTAGCTCAAAATAGTTTGTCTTTCTTTTCTGTCTCTCCTTCATTTACTCTTCGTCCATTGAACAGTTGAACACTTTGAAGTCTGTTATAAAGACAGAGAGAAATACCTTGGGGATTTTAGACTCCATTAATTCAGAGGGAGTATAAGGAATAACTAGCAGAACCACTGGTTTCTACATTCAGGGTTCTGCAGATGCCTTTCTTCACTTCTATGATGCAAATGTGGAGGGACATATTTGTAGATTTGTGTCCCTCCACTGAAAGTCAATTTCCCCTAAAACTTTGATGCTTCAAAATACATTCAAATCTAGTTTTTTATATAAATTCTGAGGAGGCATTTATTGAATCATATGATGAAACCAATGACTGAAAGCTTTATGGATTTGGATTGACATGATGGTGTGTAAATGAAGAGAGAATTATTTTTTTTGGTTGAATTAACCATTTAGGTCAACCACAGAACAGAATAGAATAGTTCACCAATAAATTAAAATCTGTTATTAGCTGCTGACCCTAAATTAGTTTTAAACCTGCATGATTCCATTATTTATTTCTTTATTTGTTTTTTTGTATTTTTTTATTCAAAGAATATACTGAAATCTATTTTGGTGTAGCTCTAAAGTCTCTTTCACCCTTAGGCTAATTTAAAACTGCACTTCAGAATGTTCATTGTGGTGTCTTTTGGTCAATTGTGTAGCAGATTTTCAGTTAACCTAAATTTGGGTCTATTCCTCGTACAAAGCTAAAACTATATTATAATAATGGTTCAGAAGGCCATGGCACACTCATGGATTCTGTTTTATTATATGTTGTCCTCTTCTTCTTTCCCTTTTTAGAGCTAAACATTCACTTAGACTTGAAAATATGCTAAATATCTCGTTTTGTTACATGGAAAGGGAAAAAAAATGAATTCAATTCATTTTCAGTTCCACTTTATATTAGATATCTTTAAACACTATGTACTTAATAATCAAATACTGAAATGGGTAACACTTTATTTTATGGTCTCTTAACTAGTTGTTTATTAGCATGCATATTACTAGAAGATAAGCCATTTATTGGTAGTAATTAAGCACATATTAATGCCTTATTCTACATGACCTTATTTTACATCCCTAATCCTACCCAATACCTAAACTTAACAACTAACTTATTAACTCTTAATAAGCAGCAAATAAGGAATTTATTGAGGAAAAGCCGTAGTTAACAGTGAATAAGTGTTACCTTGAATTGCTAGGTACAATTATATATTGTGTTTGTGTTAAATTGCAAAACACTTTTGCTGCTATTGAGGTAGGATATGGGAAAGGCTAGGGGCAGCTTTGGTATGGTTACCTTTATGGGGTAGAGGTAAGGTAAACAATGTAATTATAGATGTAATTACAGAAATTAATTACAAATGTAATTACAGGAGAGTATTTTCAAATATAAGTACACTGTAAAACATGTATGTACACAATAAGTACATTATATCAAATGATGAATCATATGTAATATATTATATACTATATGTAATAATATACTATATATGATTCAGTACTTGTTCCTCATCACCCACCTCCAAAATAGGGCTCCAGTTAAGGACAGAAGAGCTCATAAACACCATCCCATTACGAGACACTGTGGCTGGGGAGGCGTTATCGATGTTGTGTGGCTCAAACACAATCTTGCAATTGGGGGCCATGGGAATGCGGTCACCATTGGCCAATGTCAGTGTGCGGTTATCATCCAGGACTGAGTTTAGGTTTTCAATCCATATTGCATCAACTGGCCCATCAAGGACAATCCATATGTGTTCCCCTATAAACAAAACATGAAGTACAAGTGAGAAATGTAACAGATACAAATACAGATACAGATACACAAAAGCATAATGCTGTGGCTTCTGTCAATCATTATGATCAATGATTGACATCTTATGAATGATTGCTTTGCCCATTATTGTCTAAAGGCCTGTTTGATGTCTGCACTTGTTCATTGATTTGAAAACCCTAGTCGATATGCTTCAGCATGTTTTTCCCATTTAAATGAATCATTCTCTTTCATGTGTTATAGATCTTACAGCCTTTTATGTAATGGGAGGGAATAGTACACTCTTGCCTGTTTGAGAGGTTTTTTAATCACTTTGGAAACCATAGGCTTTTTTGCACAACTGACCAGTCAAAAAAATAGCAGTGTTTTTGTACATTTCAGACCAGACATGTTAAGTCTGCTTAATAGTTTTAATGTTCAGTGCTTTAAACTTTGAAGTTACTTTGATATTAATAATCTCAGGAAATACAGTTTTCAGAGTTGAAAAAAGCATCATGCATATTCTATTCTCTTTAAAAAAAAAGGGTGATCTACCTTTCTTTGCTCTGAGTGTTTTCCTCCAAAGAGTGGAAAAGATTCCATCAGTCCAGTCATTGGTTGCCACATCAAGTCGACCAAACATTTGAGGTGCAGTTATTGCTTTAGGGTTCATGCGCATCTCTCTGTGAGGCAGGCCGCAATCTAGAAATATTTTTTTACAATCAAAATCACAAATTAATTAATCATCAATAATGACATAATAATGGTAATGGCCTAGTTTCTGTGCTGAATGTCTAATTCTCACCGGTCATGGCCTTCATTAGAGTATGAATGCAGGTTGTTTTTCCTGCTCCGCTGGGTCCTAGTGCCATCATCCCGTGACGGACTCTTTGAGTCTCATATAGCTGAATGACCTTTAACCTCCATGGTGAGTGATTGATCAGACCAGCCTCATTCACCTAGTAGAACAAAAACAAAGACAAAATTGTGATTTACACTTTATTGAAATTTTGTTGTTATAGTTAATTATCAACCAAATAACCTGTTTGTCAATGGCTGACTCCAAATCAGGGTATCCAGCTTTATCCAACTGAATTCCAGGGAAAAGATCCTCAATCAAACTCAGGAACAATGGCTCATCCTCATCAATCTTGAATGACAAATACAAATTTCATTGTTATGACAGATGATTTCAGAAAGGAATTCTGATACTGAACTGCAAATTGAGAGAATCTATTATCGAAGATAATATTCGAAACAAAGAGTGACTTTTTTTTTGCTCTGTTTCGTTTCTCTCTCTCGTCCGTTTTTCACGAGTTAATCAAACAACAGTGTTAAGTCGGTATTATTGATCAATCACGGTGAGTAATGGCTTCTCCTGCTATTGTTGTATGCACTGTCTGCCACATGCACAGTTTATCTATCTCTGTCGGCGATGAGGGATTCACATGTGATAAATGCAGGGAAATAGTTAGGCTGATAGAGAAGATTTGAAGAACTAGAGACACGCATCCAAACTTTAGTTGGATGAGAGTTCCCTTTGAAAGGGAACCCATAATGTTTGGCACAATTTAGATTTTTAGAGGCTTGAGGATGTTATAGTACCTAACATCCTCAAGAATCTAATGATTCTTCGTCATCAGTCAGGCTGCATTCATTAGGTCAACCGGAACCGGGAACACTTCCCATAACACACGATGCACTTGTTACATCGTAAGAAGATTGACATCAAAGCTAATATTAGTATGTTTCTTTCTTATTCAGAGGTCACCGTAGCTACCCAGATCCAGTCCATATCTAGACCAGATGTTCAGTCCGTATCCAGATTAGATAGTGGATCAGCACCTAGAGACAACCTCTACAGCCCTGAACGTCAGAGGAGACCAGGACACCTAGATGAGCCCCAGAGACCGATCCCCAGTGAGGACCCCGTCACCTAGACAGTCATTGGGAAAAGACCACTGGAACCAGTGGAGCCCTTACAATCTGACTTTGCTGCAGTTGGAAGAACTGGTCCCCCGACTGAGCCTGGTTTCTCCCAAAGTTTTTTTTCTCCATTTTGTCACTAATGGAGTTTTGGTTCCTTACTGCTGTCCCCTCTGGTTTGCTTAGTTGGGGACACTTCATTTCCAGCAATATTGTCGACTTGATTGCACAGATACTATTTAAACTGAACTGAGCTGGATGATGCATCACTAAATTAAATAATGAAAAGCCTTTAACTGAAAATTGAGTGTGTAATCTTGTCATTTTACATTATTGACACTATTTTTCTATTTTGATATTGTGCAGTTGCTTTGACACAATTTGTATTGTTAAAAGCACTATATAAATAAAGGTGACTTGACTTGACATGAGTCTGTTGACTGTTCGGACCATTGGTTCCTCATACGTGAAAACTAAACTATGTAATGAATGCATGCTGGCAATCTTACCAGTTTGGACAGGTTCATGTCTCGCAGAACTCTCATGACAATAGTGGACTCTGTGTCATTAGGATTGGCCCGTTTTGCTGCTCCAAGTGTGCGCAGGACAGACAGGATATTGCGGAGACCGAAGTCATAGTGGACCTAAGAGAAAAAAAAAAGATACTCAAATCAAGCTCAGCAATAAATAAACAAATCAATCAATAAATCAAAAAAATACAAACATAGTTCTCTGGTCTAAAATTACCTAAAATTGCTGAAAGTGTAAGTGAACGGATCTATTATTAACATGCCTACAACATACTCACAATGGCACTTTTTGCTTTAGTAAACTTTACCTCTACCACAACCTTATTCAAAATTTAAAATAAGTTATGCATAATTATGTACAAGTTTATTCAAGAATGAAGGCTGACACTGACACATTTAATCCACAGCATACACTTGTCAAGATTAAGTTAAAGATTTGGAAGCAAGGAAAAAATACCATGTTTATCCTGTGGGTACCTGGATACTGTCATTGTCTCAAGTTCCTGAGCAACAACAATTTACTGTATTTTCTAGCATTATTTGTTAATCTAGTTCACACTAAGTTAGGCAGAGCTCAGTGAATATCTGATTGTTAATTATATAGTACATTTCTACTAATGATAGTCACCTGTTTAGAGAGCTGCTCCTCGCACAGTTTGTATAGAGTGAAGAATTTCCTGGCTAGTTCAATATTGTCAATAAAGCCACAGCTGGCCAGTTTCACTCTGATAATTATCTGTCTGTCAGGAACCATCATCGCCACTGAGCGGAAGTTAATTTTCAGATTCTCTGGAAGTTCCTGCCTCCCTGCATATCCAGGGTTCTGTACGGAGAAAAAAAATAAAAAGTCAAAATAACATATGGTACACTGTTTGCATTAGGGTTAGTGTTAATATGTGTAACTGAAACCATAATTTAATTTAGTCTTTTCTCACAGATTTTCACAAGCAGAAATGATATATATGTATATATAAGTAACTGTATCTAAATGATAATTAACTGTATCTAAATGAGATATCTGTAAGTAACTGTTTCATGTGTTCTATATAATATGAAATAGAAAATAGGAGGAATTGACCAAAAATAAATAATGTTACTCTGCATCTCATTGTACTGTAGTATACATTTTACATTTACTATTTACTTAGATTGACAATATGATAAAAAACACCAATTAATAATGATGATGTGCAGTCAAAGTTGTGTGTATTATTATGTGTTTATACTTACAGTGAACATTTTTTTATTTTAAATAATTTATTAGTTCCTGCTTCCTAGTGTTAGGGTAAATCTTTGTGAGATGTGTCATGTGTGATATTTTAAAGAAGACATAAAGACACCAGCCCACCATGGTGAGGAAGATGCCAAATTCTGGGTTCATCTCCACGTTATCTCCATCTGTAAAGATGAAGTTCTTCCTCCGTTCTTTCTTGCAAGTGAGTACAATGGCGATTTGCTGAGCCGCTACAGAAAGCACTGGCAGGTCGATACGGTTAAACTCATCAAAACAACCCCAGGAGCCAGACTGAGCAAGACCTAGAGACACAAAAAAGAAAAGAAAAAATAATCTTCAAGTGAGCAATAAGAACATGAACATCCTGATAAAAATGAATGAAAATGAATAAAAAAAAATCTAAGAAATGGGTTACTCAATTTCACACACCATATCACTCGAATATTACTTGCGTACGGGTAATAAATCAGACATAATTGCTTACAAGTTACAATGAATGACAATACATGTGCTTACAAGCTCACATGTATTGTCATTCATGATTATATTACATGGATAGGATTTTTGTTTTAACTTGGAATAATAAAGTTGAATTTGTTTTTATAATGTGTATTGAGCACACTTGATGCACCTTTGAAAATTCTGCCCAAGCCTCTGAAGTCCATCTGATCGGAGCAGTTGAATACCACCACGTATTTCCCCAGGCAGCGGCCCATGTCCTTAGTGGTTTCTGTCTTTCCTGTTCCTGCCGGCCCAGCTGGGGCTCCACCCATGCTCATTCCCAGAGCTTGAGCTAAAGTAATGTAGCATCTGAGAAATGTATTGAAAATTGTGCAGAGATGAATATATTTAAATCTTCATCAAATGTAACATTTGCACTGTAAAAAAAAAAAAACATTTTCTTAATCCGTATTTCCATCTGTTGTCCAGTAAAAAATATCTAAACAGTCATAACATCATGTACTTCTAATCAGGTGTACTTGATATTATTATTGTTGTTATTGTTGTTTTGCTGCTGTTATTATTATTATTATTATTGCTGGCATACATGCATTAATCATATTTACAACAAAATTGTACTATTTAATTCCACATTTATTCTCTGGAGAAAAAAAACATCTCAGGTTACACATGTAACCATTGTTCCCTGAGAATAGGGAACGAGACGCTGCATCCTCTTGGGGTCGCTATGGGAATGCCTTCAGCGTGACCGGTGTCTGAAGCATGAATGAAAAAACACAATGCACTTGACATTGGCATGTGGAAGCCTATGACGTAAGCAAATGAGTGGAATAAATGGGCGCCTGTGGCACATGTCATCCTCTTTTTTTCAAAGGGGATGCAGACAGGAATGCCCGAAGCATGGCCAAGAGACGTAGCGTCTCGTTCCCTATTGCCAGGGAACCATGGTTACATGTGTAACCTGAGACGTTCCCTTTTGAATGGAACTCTACGCTGCTTCCTCTGTGGGTTGCTATGGGAACGCTATACCAATGCCGCCATGCTGAGGGATGAGTGTCCAAATAGCTGGATTCCTAAGTCACAGACTCGATGAACACCATCCCTTTTTTAGCAGATCTAGAGACAAAACCTCTCTACAGGCAAGTTCAAAGCTCAAAATCATAGACTATCTCTTAAAATATGGCTCTCAAAGTGGAGGTCTCAGGAAAGCGACTCTCTAGATTGAGCAGGGACCTCTACACATGACGCTATAAACAGCTAGTGAGGCTCAAGAAAGAGCCTGCGCATAGTACTGCCTAAGCCAGGGGTCGGCAACCCGCGGCTCGCGAGCCACATGCGGCTCTTTCATCCCTCTGCGGTGGCTCCCTGTAGCGTGGGTGTACAATACGTAGGGGTCAATTTTTCAAAATTGAGATTTATACTTCATCTGAAAGCTGAATAAAGAAGCTTTCCATTGATGTATGGTTTGTTATGACAGGACAATATTTGGCACCCTTTTATTCCCGCAGACGCTCATTTGCTTACGTCATAGGCTTCCACCTGTTTTTTCATTTATGCTTCAGACAACGGTCACGCTGAAGGCGTTCCCATAGCAACCCCTAGAGGATGCAGCGTAGAGTTCCCTTTGAAAGGGAACCCATAATGTTTGGCACAATTCAGATTTTTAGGGGCTTGAGGATGTTTAGATATTTTTATGAGAACACAAGGCAAAATACTACATGCAAAGTAATTAAAATGTTCTAAATGTAATAGGTATATTTTACTTAAAAACCATTGGGTCTGTTTTTTGTATATTGCGAAACCACTAATGGCTCAACATTATAATAATAATAATGTTTAGCCTTTAATTTATAAATATTTACATTTTAAAAACCATAGTATTACAACATGTGTTACAGTAATGATAATATAAAGAAAATATTATGGTTCGGCTTTGGGTTACTTGCATGTAATTATACATCATTTATAGTTGTTATGTATACATGTGCATGTAATTATACATCATAAATTGTTACTATTGTTAATCCATATACATTTGGCCCCACAGTGGAAAAATAGAGGCAAACAAGCTTGTAATTGCCAGCAGCACCTGTCAGTGAGAGGGGTGATGACCAGCCTGTCGGTACAGCCTAGAAACTCATTCTGGTACACGAAACCCACATCAGTGATGTTGATCCTCATCTTATCCGAGTCTTCATTAAAGTAAAAGCGACATTGCTTCAGCCATTCAAAGTCTGTGGGACTTTTAATGTGCAAACGACACTGTGTGACAAGAACAGACATTGCGCTGAGATTAATTTTTGCTGTGTGGTTATCTTTTGGTTTTGCCTCAAAGACATGTCTACGAATGCTTAGAATTGCCTGAGCACCGTCTGGCACTCAGTCATGAGATATTAATACATCCAACCTTGCCGGTTGACATATCCACATTATGAGAAAGCTTATTTAAATTAAAAACCTTAAGAAACAAATAATTTGGGTGCCTGTCATTAGCTAAATTGCCTTTGGCTATTGTAAAGCTATAAAAAAAATGGAGGTTTGTTTACCAACTAGGTTTTTCCTGAACAATCGTAGCATGACAAATATAAACTGGATTAATAGAATCTGGATTAAAGCACTCACCAAATCATCAAAGATGTCCCTCTGGTGTACATGAATGGTGATTAGTGTCTCATACTTTGTTCGTTCAACAGCTCCAAGGTCCTTTGTAGTCATGTCAATCAATTGGTTGAGGAGCTCAAGAAAAAAATGGTTGGTTTTAGCCATGATCTTACGGTCATATCTGGCATTGCTCAAAGCATCCTCGGAATCCTTCGTCCAGATCATCTGGATCCCCAGTAAACCAACCTAAACCATAGAAAGCAACAATCCCATTAATGCACTGTACCATGTTACTTAATTTACAGCACAATGTGCTTTCACTGTATTGAATACCTGTGCAGGATAGGAGTCCAAAAATTCGATCAACTCAAAGCCAGGGTCTTGAATGGCAAGTGCAGCCTGACGAATGACAAGGTGCAAAGACCTCTGGGATTCTTTCAGTAGTGCATTAAGCCAGACCTCCACATTGCCCTCTGCCATGATGGTCCTCTCCAGCTCAACTGTCTCACCTTCTCGTGATGATATCGCCAGAATCTTATCATACATCTTAAAAGCAATTTGTTGCGAAAAGTTGGTTTAATATCAAAAAGCAGATATTATACTGTTAAAGCAAATATTTTATAAAATAATGATCCGAAAACATGACAATGACATGAAGCAACTATTCCAGCATTTCTATATTATTGGAACATAAGGTCACCATATACTGTAGAAAATCATAGTTATATTTGCTTATTTAAATTAGTGATCACCTTTTCATGGAAGCGGACACGTTTGATGTTGTCAAAGATGTTGAGTAGGTGAGCCTGGATGGTGTGTGAGTCAGACGCTTGGCCCAAAATCTCCAGCAGGGCAGGATCTGACACAAAGAAGAAACGTGGAAAGAGCAATCGCTTCTTCTCCAGATACCTGTAAAGCAGAAAAATAAATTGCTTCAATCAGCTGCACTATGAAGAGCTCTACTCCACCTGACAAAAAATGCAACTCAAAAATATGAGATTTCAAAAGTCACATACAAATTTGTTTACCACTGATTGTATTTTCCCTCAACCTAGTTCCCAAGTCCCAGGTGCATCTTGCTATAGAAACTGCTGAATCCTGATATAAGGACTTTAAGGATAAACAGTTGTGATACATACCCTGTGAGGGATTTTTGACACATCTCTAGCTGTTCCAGCAAGTGAGGCAGCAGCTGACCCATAGTCTCATCTCCAACACACGATTGGACTACATTGGGCATCTCATGAGCTCGAGTCATTATTTTCACCCAGGATTTATCGATGTTGGAGAATCGTTTTGCCTCCTAAAACAGAAATATTAATTTGACTTTGTTAATAAGATTTCACATTAAATATACAATTTTTCAGAACGGCAAAAAATATATTTGGCAAAAAAAAAAAACCTCCGGCTGAAAATAAAAGTTACAAAAATGTAATTACTGTAATGGAAAAACAATATAATTGTTTCAGTGTAAGGATATTTTATTTCAATCGCAAAGCGCACTTGTAAACCATTTTAAGTATGTAATTATAATTTGTTTCTGTTTTTCTATTTTGGGGAGAAACGTCATATTATAAAATTGATCTAATGATGTCTTTTAACATTTAAAAAAATGTATAACAAGGGAGTTTAAGACAACTGTTAAATAAAACATTTAAATATGCAGAAAACTGAACAATGTTAATTTTAACATTGAGCTATGTGGATTTAAAATGAATCATCAGTCTTGCCCTGGTCTTGTTTCTTCATTCTTTTCCCCATTGTTTCTTCACTTTCTGTAATGACTTAAAACAAGGTGTCAATGTTTGGAAGCGACATCGAATTACTGACATTACCTTCGGCAGCTGTTTGGCTATGTCTCCACCAACAAAAACAGCCTCAAGGTAAATCCAGAGGTTCTGCACAGTCATCCAGTTCTCAATGATATCTGTTGTGTTGGAGAGGTTCTGAACCCACTTCTGAATCTGAGCTTTGAATGGTGTGTTGTATCTATAGAGACACAAGGTCAGGGACATCAGAGGATATGCAAGATAACTGGGTTTGATTGATTCCATTTGATAGACCTATGCCTTATTAAATGTACTGAACAGAAGACATAAGTCACAACATGTACATTTAAATGCAATGCCACAACACAGTCAATTTGCAAAATTCACAATGAATAATGTTACACTTTATTACAATAGTCCACTTTAGACATTCTATTAACTATAAGTAACTTTGCAACCATGTCAACTAACTCTCATTAGAGAATTATTAGTAGACTGTTGAGGTTAGGTTTATAGTTAGTCTAAGTAGAATAAGTTGACATGTACTTGCAAAGTTACTTACAGTCAGCAGAACGTCTGTTGGGGGAGCATCAAAATAAAGTGTTAGTAGATATTACGCAGACAGTCTACTAATACGCTAATGACTTCTAGTTGACATGTAGGTAAAATTTACTTATAGCAAGTAGAATATCTAAAGTGTAAAATAAAGTGCTACCCAACAGACTATTATAAAACTGCAGTGGATATTTTTATAGCCATAAAATGTTACTAGAAATAAACTACGGATAGTATGATTTTCCAGAGAAATTAAATGGTGGTCTAACGGCTCACCTGTTGCTCATAAGTGAGCCAAGCACCATTAGGCTATCCTCCATGTTAGCAATGATCTCTGATGTGCTGTCGCCTCTCAGAAGGAGCTCACCTCTGGTTTTAAAGTGAGCAAAAGTAATGGTCTTGTTGTCCCATTCTGCAATTACTTGCTTGAGTTTCTGCTCGATGTCACGCTCCTTCACAGCACTAATACAGATGTCCTGCACAAATGGGATGTTAAAGTTATAACACAATTTTGTGAAATAAAGAGGTTAAGGCCAAAACTATGATCAAATCTATCTACAAGTATCTATAAAACTAAATTCTGACCTCAATTTCTTCTTTGTACTTTAGCAGTGGGGCTTCCATGATGTTGCGGAGCTTGAAGTTATCAGTTTCAACCTCAAATGTGTGACCTGTGACCTCAGTAATCCTCTTCCAGTGACGTGTCATCATGGCTTTGTTAGTCATTAGATCCAACAGGGGGCAGCACTCGCTAAAGTCATCAATAGTTTTTTTGAGGTCCAGAAATGCCTGCCACTCTTTAAGGGCTCGTGGCAGCTTACGGCACCTGCAAAACAAAACAAAACAAAACAAAAATGTACCTCAGTAGAGTGATGCATATACTGAATATTGCACTGGCTGTGTGGTTGAAAGTTCATTGTTGTGCCTGCTTCATGTTTTAAGATAACTATTTTTAGATTTGAAAACTTTTGTCCACTATAATGTTGTGTGACTGCATGTAAAGGAAATCTTGCTGACAGCAAATTACTTTGTTGTAAAGCAGAAACATGTTTTTTTCCAATTGTGTTGAACTCAAGCACACTTTAAATTGAATCAGACAGAAAACTCTTCATCCATCCTATTATTCTGCAAAGATTATTGTGTTACACTGGTACTTGCTCCAACACAGCTGACTTTAATTTCAGTTCTTGACAGGCATGGAGGATGATTCAATTCACTGAGAAGCTTCTGTGATTACCATGAACAAAACAGCACAATTGAAATGCCCTGGTGCTTTCATGCTTTTCAGTATATCTTATTATACGACTGCCAGAAATTGGATATTCAGAAATTTAGTTTGACTTCTGTAACCTTCTCACCTCGACTGAAACTCAAGTAGTTCATTGTTGATTCTGTCAATATTGATGTCAGCCCATGAAATTTCATAGTAGCCATTGACTGTGTCGATCACACTGTTGTAAAGTCCATAGAGCTTTTGGAGAAGTGTCAATTGTTTCCTGATCTCAAGCAACTGAGGATGCTGGGTAACGGGTAGGCCAAAAAGCTCCTCCCCACCTGTGTATGTGATGTACTTGCGGAAAAGGTTGTCAAAGTGATTCTGTGGAGCACCAGACCATTTTAGTAAATAACTTCAAACAAGAATACATTTTTATGCACGTAAAACAAAATAAATAACATTATGTAAAAAAAAAAAGAAAAAAAATGTATGTTTATGGAAATAGACAAGATAAATGACAGGATACTTTACCTGAAACATAATAAGCCTGTCGCTGGCATCCTGGGGAGCCAACCCAACCACCATGGGACCATCCTGAGAATTTGTAGTGCGCAGAACCAGAAAAACATGTGCAAATATTGTTAATTTATGATAAACAACCACTTTGTTTTCCCTGTGCAGTGGAAGCTTCAAAAAATCACTTTGATTATTTGTGGGGTTTGATTTCTAGCATTTTATGTTACAGAACACCCATAGGATTATAAATGCAGGAAAACAACTGTGTTTGGGCTTGTAACTGTAACTGCCAATAGGGAACATCTCAAAGTGAAATAATTGCATGGATAGAGTTTACCTGCCCCTCAGGACTCACCCTGTCATAGTCCTGGTAGAAGTGTTGGCAGTCCTCTACAAAGATCTCAACGTTTCTGATGAGTTCTCCCCTGAAGTTTGGTTGAAGGGACACCAGTTCATTCTGCACCTCTGTGCTACGGGAAAGCAGTTTCTCCCAGGTGTACCGAAGTGTGTCCACTTTGTCTGCTTCCTCTTTGGCAATCAACAATCCATATTTATGTAGCATACTGTATGATTCCTGCAGGCCAAAACCAGAGAAAAAGACATTGAATGTATACCAGAGGACAATATAAGCTATATTCTGTCCCTATTTACTTTCTCAATACATTCAAGTCTTCTGTACAAGTTGTATGGAATTTTTGGGAATATATGGATACATATTTGTATAGAATGTTTTTTATCCTAATAGGAGTTTGACAGGTGTCAGTTATAGTGTACATACACAGCTGTTTTAATATTCTTAAAAAAAACTAAAAATTAAATAAAGACCCCACATGCTTTATTTTTCTTTATATTCGGATGTACCTCAATTGGACCAACTTGAAAGTCTATGGAGATCTGGTGTTCTCTGATCTCTTTAAGCGTTGCCATGGCGATACGAATATCATCCAAGTCCTTAATCTGCCTGTTGAGTTTCTTGCTCGCCTCATCTATAAAAGTGAAGATCTCTTCCATCTCCATAAGATACTTCCTGTTGCAGTGGTGACCAAAGTCCACCATCCAACTCTTTGTCTCAGCAGTAAGAGCCAATTTCAGATCCGCTGTAGGTAGGTTCAGCAACACACAAAGAATAAAGAGGTCTTTAAGATAACACAGATAATAATAATCCAATTAAATAACCAACTCTTTCCTCCAGAAATCTATCATAAGTACACTGCTACTTCCATAGAAATTAATAAATAATTTAAATAATTAATAATTAATTAATCTAAATAAAATGTATTTAAATAAATGTAATATGCATATATTCCAAACTAGAAACAAGGACAGTCATATTAAACACTATTTGTGCCATTTAAATAAACAAACCTCTTATCTGTAACTTCTCTTTCAATATTAGCTTTCTTAGTTTCTACTGATTCAGAGTCTATCTACCTGTGTATAATGCCAGAGATCCTACTGAGATAAACTCAGGCTCTGTATTAATTTCTAGCTCCAGATCCCTGTAGTACAGAATCTGAAATTCAAATTCAGAAAGTAGAGGGTTCCCTTGGATGAATTTCTGGATAGTTTCCTCTCTATCTTTCTTCCAGATGTGGTGATAGAGGCTGAAGCGATCCAGAGCGTGCATTATTTCCTGTGTGCAGTACATTACAGTATCATACATTACATAAAATATCATAGTCATATCATAAACACAACCAACAAAAAAAAACCAACATATTCTGTTAAAGCTATACAGACAGCTCCCATGGGACAATCCTATTTCTGACTTGAATATCCAGATTCAAAATAAGTTAAACTCCCAAGTAAGAAAGTAATTAAAAAATAACAAACTGAAACAGACCTTCTTAGTGGTATTGATGGACGTACTAAGCACAGAGACCAGCTTGACAATCTCTTTGTTCTCTGAGATGCTCTTGTGATAGTTCTTAATTTGGGCAGGAATGGCCTGGTTTGCAGATGCTGATATATCTGAGGTACTGCCTTCTAGAGGAACAAAACATTAAATTCAAAGATGAGAAATCAAAGTTAATAAACAAGAGCAGAGAGGAGCTGTGGGAGAAGGATTCTGTAATATTATCTTTTTGCCTCAAATTAGTTATATGAAGGACCCTTTATCTCTAATCTTTTTCAGAAGATGAAGGGTTTTCAGGCAGAGCTGCTCATTAGAGTAAGAAGAGAGATGTCATTGTGACACTGCTGTACTGTCAATTTTGTGTCAGTTTCCCTATCTGAGAGCAAGCGATAGAGAGAGAATAAATGATGTGGATAAGATTGTTACCGTGACACTAGGGACATGTCACCACTTCACAAAATCACATCCACTGTCTGGATTCATTATCATAATTAACCAGTTTTATTTATCAAATGATTGGAGATTAACTTATCCATCCAGAGCTTCAATTTTCAACCATTATAAAGAGAAATTTTAAAGTGACCAAAGACCTGTTAGTTCTTGATTTGCTCTGCTGAGCTGTGTAATTAAAGAGAGTAAGTAAGAGTCGTACCGGGTAAGCTGCGATAGGTCGATTCGCCGTCTTCTGATTCACTCTCTTGGCTGTTCTGTTTCAGAGCAGCCATGCGTCGCTCACTCATTTTCCTCTGTGAGAGCAAAAAAACTCCAGTCTGACATTTAGCATACATTACAATCAAACAAGAACTACATTGATGTTGTAGGCTTATAGCAACTTTTGAGTTCATGTCAGTTCAAGAAAACCAAATAATTACAGATAATGATAATAAAATATTAGTTAAGGTACACTATAGGCTACTTAAAATGGCATTTGAAACCCATTTTACTTATATAATATGACATTTTGAAGCTAAGTAGGATTTTTCACAAAAATGAATGGCAGGTGGGACTTTTTAATCAAGAGGATTGGTTAAAAAAATAATAGGCCTTGGTGACCTCAGCTGAAAAGGACGTGTTTCAGGGCACTGCATTTTGGTGAAAGACTATAAAGAGCAACATTCATGAACATGTTAGGAATAACATGCATCACATGGTATTCTTAAACAATTTTGAATGGCAGTGAAGATTTTCCTCATGAAATGTCTTCAGACACATACAACAGCTTCCGTATACATTGTATATTTTTTGTATATTCTCGAAAAAAATATATTATTTATTTTTCTTTCGACTATATTTTTTCATTTATTCTATTTTTAATGTTGTTTCATTCTCCTGAATGGCTATTTAGCCTAAGTGTCAATTTAGAGTATATAGGGATCAAACCAAGTATACAGTAAATATGAACAAACAACATCTTATTTAAGTGTAAGCAGTGATAGATGCTATCCACATTTAAAATATAACTAATATGCTATTTGTTCTAATGGTGTGCATAGTTAGTGAAAAATTGCCTTTGCCATCAAGGTTGGCAATTTGCACTCAGTTTAAATAGACACTGTCTGCTTTTAAATACGTATTATCTCTTACAAGTTAATTGAGTCAGATGGTCTTAATGTATGAATACAAACCTTGGAAATTCTTTCCTTGCTCCACTGTCCAACTCCTTTACTGACGCTGACCACACAGTCCACAGCTCTGTTCAAGGCTTGCTGAACCTCTTCTAGCCCTGGAACCATGATGATGTTGGGAATGGCTAAACACACTCCCACCCTAAAGATTGGCTGTTGCCCACTTCCCTTCTGCCGACTTGAGGAGTCTGCTTCCGCTGAATGGGAAGTGAAATTTAAAGGGTTAGTTCACCCAAAAATGAAAATTCTGTCTTTAATTACTCACCCTCATGTGGTTCCAAACCCGTAAGACTTTCGCTCATTGTTGGAACACAAATGTAGACATTTTTTATTAAATCTGAGAGCTCTTAGACCCTGCATAGATGGCAACGCAACTGTAATGTTCCCAGTCCTAGAAACAAAACAAGGACATCGGTAAAACCGTCCATGTGACATCAGTGGCTCAACTTCAGTTTTGGAAAGTTACAAGAATACTTTTTTGTGCTCAAAGAAAAAAAAAAACATAATTTATACAACAATTCTTCTCCCAGAGTTACCGTCTTCTGCCATTTTGGAGAATACCATGACACATGTGCGTGCTTTCCCAAGAACATAATCAGCATTTTTTACGTTCTGGGGAAAGCATGCACATGCTGAACGTAAACAACACTGATTATGTTCTGGGGAAAGCATGCACATGCTCCGTGGTAT
Organism: Gymnocypris eckloni scoliostomus; assembly: GCA_027564155.1. Classification (NCBI taxonomy): domain Eukaryota; kingdom Metazoa; phylum Chordata; class Actinopteri; order Cypriniformes; family Cyprinidae; genus Gymnocypris; species Gymnocypris eckloni. The sequence continues at coordinate 24,696,690 of CM050424.1, read as the reverse complement.
TCTCCAAAATAATTGTTGAATAAATTGTTATATTTGTTTTCTTTGCACACAAAAAGTATTCTCGTAGCTTCGCAAACATGAAGTTGAGCCACTGATGTAACATGGACTGTTTTAGCGATATCCTTGCTACGTTTCGGGGACTGGGAACATTGCAGTTGTGTCTATTCAAGGTCAGAGAGCTGTCAGATTTCATCAAAATTATCTTAATTTGTGTTCCGAAGATGAACAAAGGTCTTACGGGTTTGGAATGACATGAGGAGTAATTAATGACTTTTCATTTTGGGGTGAACTATAAAATATATAAAGGTGCGTTCACATTTACTTTTATTTGGCAAAATAATTAATTCTAAAAAGAATCCACAAGATCAAGAGTTTGGTGTGAGGGCAAAAAAAGTTACCCCACTGTGATTTTGCACATTTTCAAATCAGTTGTGTGAATTTGTCATGCTAAATAACAGAAGGCTGCCTTGTTTGAAAGTAACTTATGTGTGAGCAGTGCGCCTTTAATTGACAATAGTCTATAGGCCTAAAATTCCACTGAAATGTTGCTAATGTGAACACAACGTAAGAAAAACTTCCTGACCTAATTAAATAAAAATAGACCAAAAATAAATGTAATAAAGTATTATCAGTAAAACCATGGAAGGAAGTGACTTCACAAACCCAGGAAATTAATCAGTGATGTCGCATGGATGCGTTTACGCAGAGTCTCCAGCGTGTTACGGGTGAGGCGCAGTAATGCATCCACGTTACGATGGTTAAAATGAGACAGTAGCTCCTTTGCCTCCTCCTCCATCCCCTTCATCAGATCCTTCTTTTTCTTCTTTCTAATCATTGGAGAAGAGGGGCCGACACTAGGGGCCATGGTGCTACGTGACAAGAGACGGACCTCAGATTTACGTTCCTCCTCTCCTTAGGATAAATAAACAGAAACAATCACAAAATATTATTTGAGAAGCTACAATGAAATAATAAGGCCTAGTATTGTACAATGTACATGCTTTGGTTTTTCATCATTTCTGCATATTTGAACACTTTTCAAAAGTGATAGTAATATTTTGAGATCCATCCTTTCACACTGAGGACCACTCAGGGAGTCACACAAAAAAGATGCATTCACTGATGCTCAAGGATGATTAATTGTGATTTTATGCATTTGGCAGATGCTTTCATCCAAAGCAAATTGCATTTCATTAAAAAATTATTTAAATAATTAAAAAAAATATATATATTTCTGGATGATGAACAGCAGTTCTTACCATCACTGTCCATATGTTCAACTTTGCTCTCTGTCCTGCTCTCATCCCGGTTTCTCTCTTCTTCCTCCTTCTGCTCAAATTCCAGTAGCATATTAATCAGCTCATTGGCTGCCTCCTCCACCAATGAGCTTTTAGTATGCAGCATTTGGGCCCCTTTGATGCAAAGCTCCTAAAATGGGAAATAAATTGAGTGTGCATGATTAGACTGATTATTTCGTCATTCAGAAACTTTACTGGTGTAGTTACAACAAGAAATTAGGTTTTTAAAAAGACGTAATAGCAAATGGCAGCAGTAACAAGAAACCATTGTTTTATTATTTCGGTACCACTGCTATACTAAAATGTAATGAAAAATAAAAAAATGCTAGTCTTTGTACTTTATCTGAAGTACAGACTCAATTCAGATCCCAAACAGATCTCCCTAAAAATCTGGTGTGCATTCTGACCAAATAAAAAGCTCTACCCGCCTGACAAAGGCCCTCGTGAAACTAAAAGAAAAGTGAAAGTGAATAAGAACAATTTTTGCTGTCACATTTAAATTGAGAGTCAAACTGACACCAGTTAAGTGAAATGGCATCTAATTCATGTGAATTTTTTGAAATACATAATTCTTACATTTTCATACAGTTTTAGGGGTGGATGTGCATGCTTCTTTTAAAAAAAAACGTTTCCATACAAATCATACAAATTCATACAAAACAACCACCTCCTCAAATAGTTTTCTGATGAGATCGGGTTGTAAGAGCCCACTAATTTTACTGATCTAAATTAATATATATATTTAGCAAGTGGAACTGGTTCTGTCTGAATATCCTTTGAGAAATAACAGCATGTTGCCATGAATACAGAATAGGAAATATTTTATGTATATGTATGTGTGTACCTTGGAGGTCTGTACAAACTCCTCACAGGTGCATGGCTCATCTTCAGGCAACACACACAGCATAGTCGTGCTCATTTCCTGGAGAACAGCATCGATTCTAAACTCCACCAGGTCATTCACTCTTTGCAGCAGAAGTTCAAGGTCCTCTGTGAATCAGGAGAAAGAACCCTTTCATTTCAAATATATAATCATACAGGGCACATTAACAAATGTCTTATGTACACAACGAGGCTGTTAAGTAAGTGGGCACCCCTTTGTCCACACTAATGCTTGTTTCTGAATGGCAGCAAATCCTAGCAGGCATGTTCCCGCATTAAAATTGAAAGCCTTCCAAGAAGAGGGGAAGCTGTTTTAATGACATTGTGAGAACCAGCTTCCAATAATTTGCAGTGGCCCTGACATTAAATGTTCGACAAGTATATAATTGGGTGTCCACATACTGAACTTGTGGCCATTTACTGTAGCGTATGTTCCTAATGTGATCATGGAAATCAGCTGTAAAGTGGAGTCTCTCACCAAGTGCAGTAGTGATTCGATTAAGGTATTTATCTATGTTTAGAGAGGTCCAACTGAGGGAGGTCAGACCGGGCAGGATGGCCTCATCTACTTTAGCCAGATGTGGCTTGAGCAGTTGTTCAAAGGCTGGCTGGATCTTAGACCTCACCCTGGAGTTCTCACTCACCATCAACTGAAGCAAGGAACAAACAATGCAACAGCACACAAGCAAAGGAAAATACCTTGTTAGTGAAGCTACACATCACAGTATGTACATCGACCTTATGGGGTTACTTGAATTGTTTGAAAAAACAAAAATCGTCATGAAAAATCAAATAACTTTAACTGTTAATGACACAGAAAACTAATATAAATATTATAATGTAAAGATTCAACAGAAACCAAAGATAAAATCTTTAAACAAATGTTTAAAGGTTTGTCTTACAGGTTTGGAAAAAAAAAATGTGTGGTGAAATATCTATTTCAGTCATGAAACTCTACATGGCGCAAGCTTATAGGTTCTTAATGCAATCTGCAAACAATGACATCCTCTAGCATGGCACGTGTAGATTTGCCTGTGATGATACTGCTGCCAGTGAGCTTGCTACTTGGTTTGATTTGGTTCAGAAACCCTCCACCTCTCCCAGCTCCACCCATACAGATCTGCCACAAATAAAAAAAAGGCTACAAGAAGATATACCTGAAGATTATTGTAGTTCTTTTTTAAAACATCCTTTTTCTGCTGCAAGATGGCTGCAAATGGTGGGATCTCCAGCCCGATTCCTAGAATGCAGTCTGTTTCTCGAATCTGGGTCAGGATCTGGGGGTCAAAGTTCACGTACAGCTCCCCAGTTTCTGGACTCTTGACGAGCAATGAGGCTTGCAGGCCCACTTTAACTGCTTCAACCTACAGACAAATAGATAAATACGATTGGTTCTTTTGTTAAAAGAAAGATATGTAATTCGTTTAATTATTGTATATCTGTAAAGATGACCAGAACTGATTTCTATAAAAATCTATAAAATATTAATTAAAAAATGTCCACAATCTAAAAAGAGAGGAAATAAAATAAATTAACAATTACAGTGTAAGAAAATTAATTGTTTAAAACAAATCACCATGTGAAAGTGGCATATGAGCAAAGAGCCAAACGTGTGTGAAGCAAGTAGTCAACAGTACCTTATTTTGACTCTACAAGACAACTGACCTGTGCCATCCAGCTCTGATGATAAAGCACCTCAAACTCCAATAGCACCTTGGCCACCCGGTTGTAATTTCGAATGATGGGTTTGGCATCTGGTGTGCTGAGTAGCCCAGGCATCTGCTGGAAGAGATCCATGGGCTCCTGGATGCAACTGTACAGCTGCCGAGCCCACAGAATATTTCCTGCCATTGGAGGGAGGTCTGGAGCAATGGGGGGGTCTGTCTTTTGCTTGGTATAAATTCGATAGATCATCTCAATGTCCTTTCCGAAGTTTTGTAGAATTTTCTGGTACTTCTCACTGATGCCCAAGTCTGGGACGCCAAGTCTGGTTATATGAATACAGTTATAATACAGATATGAATATGTTGTGCAAAATGTGGAAAATAAATAAATAGTTTTTAAAATTCCAACTAAATGTTGTTGTTTTAAACATTCACGGAAACAAATCAAATAAACCATAAAAATATATGTCACGATACGTAGGAGTCAGGGAGACGTGAAGTTCTTCAAAACACACAATCTTTAATGATTCAAAACATAGAACACATAAGAGGTACAAAATGACAATTAAGACTGGACACCAGAGACAGGAAAACAAGGCTTAAGTAAGGGAGACTAAACGAGGATGAACTAGATAATGAGGGACGCACACCTGGAACTAATGATGAGAACTAAACGAGAACAGGAAACTGACCAAAAATGGGACATTTGTATGTACCTTACTGCACGTTTCGCAGCAGTTTCAAAGAGAAATGTCCACGGAGTGGTGCTAAAACACAGGTTCAATACGTGAACCCTGGCACATTTTTATTATGTTGATAAAGGTACGTATTGTGACGATTCAGAATTTAAATATCCGGGGATCGTCACTAAAAATTTGTTCTCTATCGTGCTGGAAATATGCCTTAAACCAAACCGAACCCTAAACCTACCCGATAGTGTTGACAAATGCAGAACTGATATAAAACGTATTTGTTGATGCAGTCATACTATTTTAACTTCCTTACAAGCAGATTTAAACTGCTTTGTCGAACCGTAGTTACATGGGATTCAACCAGAGCTCCTCATCTCTCAAGTACGTCTCCGTACTCCGTGAGCTACCGAACAAACCTACCATCTATGAAAAACCATATGAAGCTGGATATGTGCGATGCTAATGTTCAAAAGCATCAGGTTTCAAATCTCCCAGCATATTAATATTGTTTTGAAGTCATAACATGATATTCTTCAAGTAATTGTACGATAATTATGCTCTTTTAATAGAAACTTAGTAAATTTGTGTGAAAAGAGTTTTACTGCCTCTAGTGTTCATCTCTTTTGGAAACTGCAGTGATAGATATACTTATTGGTATGAATTCCGCATCCGTCTAATAAGTGCGCCCAGGTACTTAAATGCTATGAGACCAGGTAGAATCAAACATACCTGCCTGTAACTTTCTAACGAAGACATTGATTAGCTTCTTTAGGTGTGTTTGATTAGGGTTGGAGCTAAACTCTGCAGGACACTGGCCCTCCAGGCCCGAAGTTGCCTATCCCTGTTCTACATCCTTAATCCTATCCAATAACTATACTTAAAGGGGTCATATAATGCGATTTCAAGTTGTCCTTTCTCTTTGGAGTGTTACAAGCTGTTCGTGCATAGATAAGATCCCTGAAGTTGCAAAGACTAAAGTCTCAAAACCAAAGAGATATTCTTTATAAAAGTTAAGACTTGCCCACCTAAAACGACTCATTCAAACACGCCCCCACATGTCTACGTCACGATGTGGGGGGATTTTCATAACACCGCCCAAATGTATATGCAATGAAAGAAGGTGGAACTATTATTCTCACTGTAGTATTGTTGCTATGTCCTGGAGATGCTGTGTTTCGTTGTGAAAGAGAAACTATTGAGTTTGGGCTTCCAAAAGAGGACACAACTACAAATCAGTGGTTCAGTTGTACACAACACTGTTCCAGAGCAGCACAATGCAAATATTTGAATGTGTGTGGCACAATTTACAGAAGACTATTTCCTGAACCTGGCAGCAGAGTAGCCTACAATGCTTGCTTGCACGAAGGCTGTTTCTATAAAGTGGGGTAATTAAATCTTTGCAAGGACAGTCTGATGCTTCTGACTCACAGCTTTTAAGTAAGGTTTTGCTACTGACTATTCAACCACGAGTTTTGAGCAGTGTAGAATAGTGCCTGTTGTTTGTCTTTTCTCCAATCACAAATGCAGATATGGTAATGTTTACGTGGCGCGATACATAAAAAGACAGTATAAGTCATTATAATCAGCAATTATGTCCCCACTGGATGCAACAAATGCCTCGTTTATAATGGGTTTTATTGTTTTGGTCTTGTCTCGCTGGGACACGCCATCACAATCCGCTGAGGGGCGTAACATTTCAGTCTCAAGCTTGAGGTATTTCAGAAAGGCGGGGCAACAATAATGTACAGTATGTGAATTTTTTTTTTTTTTTACTTTAAACCACAAACACATTGCATTACACCAAATATTGTTCTTTTTAACAACGTCATATGACCCCTTTAACAACTACCTTACTGACTTTTACTAAGTAGTGTTTAGAAGTTTATTAAGGCAAAAGTCATAGTTAATAGTTTGTTAATATTTAGAGCTAACCCTTAAAAGAAAGGGAGGGAAAAAAACTCAAATATATTACCTTTCGAATTTCTTGAGCACATATAAAGCCCGCTCAGTATTTTGAATTCTGTCAAAGGTGTTATCCATGAAAGTTTTCAGTTGGTTCTAGAAGGAAATATTTAAAGTATAAACAATTTTATAGCAATAAATAAACGTTACAAAACTGAAAATTTACTTACATGAAGTTCACTTATTTGTTTACACAATTCATCATAGTCCTGATCAAAGTCTGTCCTTCTTTGGTCCAGGAAACTATACTGTTTTTTCTTCATGGTCAACACAATCGCCTGGATATACAGAGGACAATATAATCACTAATACTCACACATAAATCACATAAATATTTATTGCATGCTGAAATGTGCAATAGTTCACCTAAATTGTTTATTCAACCTCGTGTTGTTCTGGATTATTTGTTAATTTGCATATCCATCACAAAAATAAATGTTTATGAATGTTCACACTGCTTTTTCAATATGATAAATACAGTAAGTGGCTGTCAAGCTCCTGTATGGACAATAAAAAGTCCATAAAAGTTGTCCATACAGCTTGTGCTATACGTCTTCTGAAGCCATGTGTTCCTTAAAAGTATTAAACTATCACAAGCTTGGAATAATATGAGAGTATGTAAATTATGATAGAATATTCATATTTAAGTGAGGGGTTCCTGCAAATGCCTTTTGATAGAACAACCATGAACAGATATTGTACCAAATGCATTCCCAGTTGGAAAGATAAATATTAAGAAGTTTGCTAGTTTGCCACACTAAGCTGTGTAGCAGAACACCTTAAATGCCCAGAGGAGCAGTTTGCTGTAAAATATGAATTGACTGCCAACTTTCACAAAGAGCAGGAGTTAGTGATAGATCTTTATCAGCGTTTGTTCAATTATTTAGTACTCCTGGCACATGGGGCCCTCAGGGTCTGGACATTGTTTCCATGGACACAAACATGAATAAATAAACTTGTGACAGTAATAAAGAGATGCAATGAATGTTAATGGACTTATAACGACAATACTAGGTTAAAACTACAGGTAACATATAATGCAAATCCAGGACCGCCTGCCAACTTAAATCAGGGCCTTTGTGATTTTAAAATAAACCACAATACTGACGTCAGATCAGCGTAAAGGGCAATTTTTACTTATAATTTAAATAAATGGCTTTAGTTCCCATGCTGATTAATGCTTCATGACGAGACATGCATTATGTTAAAAACAGGTTATTCCTTTACAGTTACCTCCCATTTCCCCAGCATATCTGCAGTCTGTCCATGGTAGGCGGCAGAAAGAACAAATACCACTTAGTCCATGTTAACAATGCTATACTCCAGCCATAAAATTGTTATACATTGAATCAAACCTAAATTAAAATGTTACTTTTTTATGCAAAAGCAGTTGTATACATGTATGAGGATACAAGTAAAGTTAGACACTATTAATATAAATTAATATGTATCGTTATGTGTATATTCTTACAATACTGGGCATCATTATTAAAGGGATAGTCCATCCAAATGTGAACATTCTGTCATCATTTACTTACCTTCGTATTGTAACAAATTGGTATTTACATTCTCAAAAAAAATATTTTGAATAAAGAACAGTTGCAGTTGCAATTGACTTACTGTGGAAGTTAATGGTGTTTGGTTATCAACATTCTTCATAAAATATCTTATTTTGTGTTAAGCAGACAGAGAAAAGCATAAAGCTTTGGAACAACATGAGGATGAGTAAATGATGACAGAATGTTCATTTTTGGGTGGACTGTCCCTAAAATATTATAGAATAACATGTAAGCATTTGTAGATCTATAGCAATAGCAAATTATCCAAACCCGTCCTACTTTACCAGTATTCACCCTATGAGACTTACACATTACCATTATGAACAGTACATTACAATGATCTTAATAAATTCTAATTATACCCCCAGTGTATAATATGGTTCTTGTGAATATCTTACAATGACTGCACAGACTTAGTTGTATAAAAACCTTTCATTAAATCTCAGCTTATACAGTTATTTGGCAACCGCTGGCACCCGCAGGGCTCTGCAAAGGGTCGTGCGAACTGCCCGCCACATTGTTGGAGGTGAGTCTCCCTCCCTCCAGGATATCTACACCAGGCGGTGTACAAGGAAAGCCCGGAGGATTATCAAAGACTCCAGCCACCCGTCCCACAGACTGCTCTCTCTGCTGCCCTCAGGGCGACGTTTCCACAGCATCCGATCCCGCACTAGCCGACTGAGGGACAGCTTTTCCCTCAGGCTATCAGGCTAATGAACAGTCACAAATAACTCACCTACATCACACTCCCACTCACACAACATGCCATGCACTGCACTTTAACACCGTTCAACTGGACTACACGCACACACTGCACTAATCACAACCTATCTGCTATCACTGGACACCATACAATGCACATCCACGACACTGCATATGCATAATCTGTTGCACCTTTGCACAACTATCTGCTGCTCAACCAATCTGCTGTTAATTTATAATCTGTTGCACCTCACATTATTACTATGCATAGACTACATTATGTATAGATACTGTACATAATGTAGATGTGCCCATACGGTGTATAATGTGTCGTTGATAATTATGTCTTTATAGTACACTATGTGTACTGAGTATATGTGTGTGTATTTTGCACATTGTCTTCTGTACAGTCTGTAAATATGTACTGTCCATATGTAAATTGCTGTTGCTTTTTTGCACTGTCTGTCCATATGTAAATTGCTGTTTTTTTTTTTTTTTGCACTGTCTGGAGCACTGTAAATGCTCCAGTGCAGTTTTTTGCACTGTCTGTCCATATGTAAATTGTCTGTTGTTGTTTTTTGCACTGTCTGTCCATAGGTAAATTGTCTGTTGTTTTTCTGCACTGTCTGGAGCACGCTCATAAGAATTTCACTCACCAAGGCACTTGTGATGTGACAATAAAAGTGATTTGATTTGATTTGATTTGATTTGATTATTTTAGTTCACTAACAAATTCCTCATCCAAATCATGTGTTCCTGTGGCTCAGGGGGTTAAAGCATTGTGTTAGCAGCGCAAAGGTTGTGGGTTCGATTCCCAGGGAACACACATACTGACAAAAAAAAAATGTATAGCCTGAATAGTTGCTTTGGATTAAAGTGTCTGGTAAATTAAACATTTATGTGCCGCTAAAGAAGGCAACCTATCCTTACTTCAGTAATTACACTATTATCGTCTGGGTATGTTCTTTTGTCTTCTGTAAAACTCTAAATCTAAAAATAGACCACCCTGCTTACTATGTCATGGTCATGATACCTGAAATCTGGTTGCCATGGTTTCCAGTCCCTCAATTTCTGAGTCCTGCAGGGCATTGTAGGTGGAAATGGTGCTAAACATATTTAGAATTTTGTTCAGCCGTCGCTGAAATGTGTCAAACTTGCCAAAGATGTACATCTCGCTAAAGTCAAACTGGCGCTCTGAGGGATTCTTCTCCAGTTTCTGCTTGGTTTTTTGGAAATACTTCTGGTATTCCTAAAATATTGAACAGAAAGATTTGTGTTATTCATCTGGTAGACACTTTATTACTAAGGTAGCAATCAATATATTCAACTTATAAAATATTTTAAATGTAATATTCATCATACTGTTCCACCACTTGTTATTAGTAAGAACATATCTGTTGTTTTCTTGTATTTATTTTTTCCTAAAAGGTGTACAGTTTAATTATTGTGTTCAAATGCACTGTTTATGACATGAACACTAAAACATAAATAAAAAAATGAATAAGTAAATGCACACAAACAAACAAACGAACGAAATAACAAATAAATAATTAAATAAATAAATAAATAAATAAATGGAACAACTTTAATGTGAAGCTTGTATTTTAATTCATTAAATTATTTGAAAAAAAAGTTTATAATTTGAGCTGTGGAAATGTTTAAATTATCCATATTGAGGAATAATATCTGTCATGTCCTTTTCTGGTAATCTTGCAGATAATGTTACAGATTGTATTGGATTTACAAGATCATGACATTGAAGTTGAACTAAATAAAGTCGTACTAGTCTTCATGTGTTCTTCTTGTGTTTATCTTTGCCTAAAAGGGATTTATTCAGTTTATAAATCAGAGCCTTAAAGCTTAGAAAAATCATTTTTCTTGGCAAAATGGGATAGACAGGTGTGAATGTCATTCACAAGAATGAAGCTGTGGATGAAGGTTAAGCATTGTGTTCAAAGACAGTGTTCAGCAGACATGCTCATGAAGATTTTTTTTGTTCAATTTGTCACTTGCATCTTTTTACTTCTCACATCAAAGGCCAAGGAAAATGTGACACATTATCTATATATGTATCTACCCCTTGATCAGTATATATAAGCACATCCTCCAGCTAAATGTCACATTATACCTGATTCAAGCAAATAGCAGCTTTAAGCTTCTCAGATACCACTTCCTGCGGTTGATCCCATATGGTTGCTGAGCCGTTATTTGTGATATAGGCCTTACAGGCGGTGATCATTTGATTTGTAACCTAAGAAGAAAGATAATATTTCCAGTTTAAAGTATTACGTTTTTTAAACGAAATGTAGTTATCTTGGGTGTCACCTCACTCTTACCTTGACAAAAAGGGAGGTGATCTTCTCTGAGGTGTTGTAGTAATGAGAGATGCTATGGATCATACGTATTGCGTTTATGAGCCCAGGAATAGCTTCTACCATGGACACCTACATAAAGAACACAGTAATATCACAGGGCGTAATCAACTCTGTATAAAATACTCTTTATAAACTGGTAATAACACTGATATAGGCTATGTAGGGCATTATATACGATCTTAAATTATGTTACGACCATTTTACATCCTACCCAATAGTTATATTACCATTTTACGACCATTACGACCAACCTTACGACAATTTTTTTAAATGATATTATAGCAGTCCTTCCTTGCACAAATGTTGATAGTTAATAACTACTGAATACTTGGAACCATCTACAAGACTTGACATTTTGGAGATGCTCTGAGCCAGTCGTCTATCCATTAATATTCAGCCCTTGTCAAAATCACTCAGATCTTTTTGCTTGACCAGTTTTCCTGCCAAAAATTCAGGAATCTACTGTTCACTTGCTGCCCAGTTTATCCCACCTGACTGTAATGATACAATCCATGTTATTCACATCACCTGTCCGTGGTTTTATTGTAGTGGTTGATCAGTGTTCTGATTAGTGTGGTTGATCAGAATATATATGTATATAGCTCATCCTGAAGCACACTGTCAGAGTTCCTCTGAAACCCTCCACCTCCCCCAGCTCCCCCTGTCTAGACCTGTCTAGACCGGCATTTATGGCCACATTTCCAATGTCAGGCCAAGAGCGTGTGTGCTAGTGCATGCCAGGACCAGTCGCGTTTCCGGGGCTTGATCGGGGCAGATTGAAAGCACTGGCCCGCACTGGCATGACAATGGAAAAATGGCTTATGTTTGCTTATTCATGGAGCAGCAGCATACCTTACAAACTCACAGGAATGTGTGAGTATATCCATGGGCAGTTACAATTGACCTATCGGTAAGCCCCGCCCACCTTAGTTACTGTTGCTCCCTTGGACAAACAAACGGAGTTGCTCACTGTCTTACAATGACAGCTGCAATGTGAAAACCTTGTCCCACGATGTTTTTGTAAAATTTTCGACACAGAAGGTCACCAAATGGAAATTAAATATTTCATGGAGGGATTTATAAAATATAAAAATATATATGGTGGGTAACTCGAAGCGAGGATTTACAGATCACAATGCAAGCGGGAGAAGTCTCATCGCGGATGACAACATGCAAGATCAACACTGTTTATGTATCGCAGTGTACGATTAAATTAATGTACATTTGACCAGTTTAATAGAGGCACTGAAATGTGGACCTTCATTTATGTGTTTTTCCCCTACACTGTAAAAGACGTAAGCACAGTCAGCTATTTAGGTTTATACATTAGCATGGAGTTTTAGCTAGAGATACCTTGCGAAAGCACAAGATAACATTAACGTTACAAGTATCGTGTTACAAGTATCCCAGGCACATCGTTTTTCCTTTTTTGAAGCATAAACTCCATAAAACATATGCGAGCTTCGCATCTTCCAATGTTTCTCTATAGCACTGAAACCTAAAGATGACAGAGTCATCTGAGTCCGAGTTGCTCCCTATGCAACTGATACTCAACTGCCATTGGCTAGTCTGCGTTCAAGGGGAGGGGCTTACCGATAGGTCAATTCCATAATTGCTTGGCAATGTGCATAGCAGATCTAGTCCACCAAGACCAACTACATTAATATTGTCATGTCCATCTAACATGCTGAGACTATTCTAAGAGTTGCTATGATTGAAATATCTACACAAGATGCTGAGCAGTATGATTTTATTTCATATTTTTGAATGGCACAAATGTAGTAACTGCAGAATAAGCCTTACAGGGTTGCTGTTGTACAACGGGTCACAGAACTTCTCAAGGGTGTACAGGTACTTCACATTGTCTCTGGACTCATTTGCAGCATCAGTAATTCTGATGTCTAGTTCTCGCCAAACCTGGGCAGACAAATAATTTAGGGGCTGAAAATTAGATCTCAACCTGGCTGGTAAAACAGCTCAATCAAGGACCTTAGTAAAGTCAAGATGGCGCCGAGGATGGCAGCCATGTTGCGAGCTCCGGGAAAACTTTGCAGTTTTTCGTATGTTTTATTTGTTTTTTGTTGTTTTACGTGTTAGATGTTGTTAGTATAACTGTTCACGATAGAGACACGCTTTTGAACATTGGTTCCTCCGCGCAACGCAAACCGGACTTTGAGTTTTTGAATGCCGTGGATTGTTCACAGACACGGCATCTGAGCCCTTTGTGGGTTGTGAATCGAGGAGACGCCACGACGAAAAGAGGGAAAAGAACTGGCGCGCAGACTGAGACGCCGAGCCCGACCTCCTCTTCCAACCATTTTACTGGCCAACGCTCAGTCACTGGATAACAAAAACTGCGGGCGCACTGCTGTGTTATTTGCCTCACAGAAACCTGGATGTCTGCTATTGTTCCAGACTCAGCCATCGAGCTCACGGGCTTCTCCGCACCGCTCGGATAGGACGAAGAGCTCACAGGGAAAAGCAGAGGCGGGGTGTTTGTTTCTATATCAACAACTCATGGTGTAATGAAAGGAACATACACTCTATTAAATCCTTCTGCTCCCCTGATCTGGAATTTCATACACGCTTCTGTGTCGACCATTCTGGCTACCGAGGGATTTTACAGCGATCATAATCACGGCTGTTTATATACCCCCAAGCCAACACAGACCAGGTACTCAAGGAACTGTACAGGAATATAAGTGAGCAGGAAACCGCGCACCCAGATGCAGCTTTTGTTATCACGGGGACTTTAATAAAGCCAACTTCAGAACAATAGCTCCAAAATACTTTCAACACGTCACCATCAACACGCTGCGGAGATCGACTAGGTTGTAGTACTGAACCGGACTCGAGACGTTTTTCTATCGTCTCGGATTTGTCTTGGACTCGTTGGTATTTGGACTCGGACTTGTCTCGGACTTGGTCATTGGACTCGCCAAATGTTCAAGTTGGTCTCAACCGAGTCCAGCAATATATGCTTTTTTTTCTCTTTCAAAACAAAGACTCGCTTGTTCCGCAAATGGGTAATGTAATTGCCATTCGTTTAACTCCATCTAGAACGGGCATTGTCATTGGTCCATCTAGAACGGGCCTTGTCATTGGTCCCCTGTTAAATGCACAGCTGCGTCATATGAGTGTGCGCTTGGCTCTGAGAGTGCGTGCTGCCTGGAGGCATAAATAATCTTTATTTTGGCCACAGACACGCTGTCGGCAAGTTGCATAATACAGTTTGGTTGTACAAAGTTCGTTGGAGTTTTCCCTCTCACTTTCCTTCGCTTTTAAATACCTTATTAATGCCCGTGTGCATTTTGCTTTCACTTTCATTTCAGGTCAATTGCTTATTAACGACACTTACACATAACTTACAACGACACATTTTCTGCAATAAACATGGGACTTTAATTAACAAAACGAATAAAAATACACCATTACCATGCTATAAGCCTAATATAAAATTACAAACTTTTTGATTATATGTCCTCTGTAGAGGACACAAGGACTAAATGGCATGAATAGACATAAAAACGGCAAAATCAATGGGAGTTCTTTTTAAATCCCCAAATACATTTTTAGGTTTCAGGATGTTTTTATACTAAACTTTGTTTAAGGATGATTCTCAACTATGTTTTAAAATGTATAACTAAATGATTTGATATACCATTTTGTTTTATGCAATATGTGTGTAAAAAAATCCATAAACTGGTTTCCCATTAAACACAGTGTACCTATACACTGTATCTAATTTGCTTATTAATGTGTTGGGACAGAATGTTGGAAAAAAAATCTTAATGGGAGTAATACATGGCCAGATTTTCATAATAATATATGATATTTCATAAGCAAACTGATATATAATTTATTTCCCTATTCAATTGTTGTCTCCCAAAATGCTTTTAGTCATGGTGTCCTCTACATTGAACATGAATGAAATGATGTCCTATTTCATAACAGGAAGTTATATTTGAATTTGAAAACCCATAACATTTTCCTGAGATTTTGCTTTATGACAAACAATCTGAAAATGATTCAGATTTAAAAGACATTACAGAATATAATCATATTTCCATAAGGATGTACAATTTTTCACTAAATTAAATATTGCCATCTTTAAAGGCATAGGAGAGGGTTTAAAAAACATTTAGATGCAGGACATCCAGGCTTATAACTGTGACATGGGAGGTCTCAGAGAATTATACTAAAATATAATGTCCACTACAGAGACAAAACCCTAGCTGGGTCTCAGGAGGATAAATAAAATAGCCTAATTTGATCCTACAGTGTTGCTGCACATGCTTTAGATCATTACAAACAATAATGCAAAATTATTATATTAGAATAGAAGATATGCCGCCTCGTATCACATCAATTATCAATAATTAAGTATGTGGTTTTGAAGAAGATTTTTTCTTTCTCTGTTTTGACCGCCTCATTTGGACTTGGACTTGGACTTGGACTCGAACCTCTTTGGACTCGGACTTGACTCGGACTCGAACCTCTTTGGACTTGGACTTGACTCGGACTCGAACCTCTTTGGACTTGGACTTGTCTTGGACTCGACAAAGGTGGATTTGACTACAGCCCTAGATCGTACACTCGACCATTGTTACTCCCCCTTCCGGGACGCATACAAGTCCCTCCCCCGCCTACCTTTCGGCAAATCGGATCACTCTTCCGTTCTGCTCCTGCCTGCTTATAGGCAGAAACTGAAACGTGAAGCACCCGCCTCAGGACAGTTCATTGCTGGTCGGACCACTCGGACGCTATACTACAGGACTGTTTTGATCACGTGGACTGGGACATGTTCCGGCAGCGCCTGAAGACGACATAGAGGCGTATTCAGATACGGTCACGTGTTTCATCAGGAAGTGTATAGATGATGTAGTTCCGACCAAAACAATCCGTGATCTACCCCAACCAAAACCGTGGATTAACAGCGATGTTCGATCAGCCCTGTCAGCGGACATCTGCCTATAAATCCAGAAACTCTGACGATCGGAAACAAGCCAGTTACGATCTCAGGAGAACCATCAAAGCAGCCAAACGAACATATAAAAACAATGTTGAAGAACATTTCAACAATAACAACCCAAGAAGCATGTGGCAGGGCATTAACAACATCACAGGCTTTAAAGGGATTAAACCAGCTACTGTGAACATTGCCGCCTCTCTAGCAGACAAGCTCAACACCTTTTATGCTCGGTTCGAGGCTGATAACACCGCCCACACAGAGAGCGCTCACACGACTGCTGCAGAAGAGGTCAGTCCACTCACGCTTTCTGTCGCGGATCCCGATCCTTCAAACGGGTGAACATCCGTAAAGCCGTAGGCCCAGATGGTATACCAGGCCGTGTGCCCAAAGCTAGCTTTCCAGCTAGCCGGGGTTTTTACAGACATTTTCAATCTGTCCCTCTCTCTGTCTGTGGTTCCCTCATGCTTCAAAAAATCCATCATTGTGCCCATACCAAAGAAAAATAAAATCACATGCTTGAATGACTGGAGGCCCGTTGCTCTGACACCCATCTTCAGCAAGTGTTTTGAGAAGCTTGTCAGAGACTACATCTGCTCTGTGCTGCCTGCTTCACTGGACCCACTACAATTTGCATACCGCAGTATGCGTCCCACAGACGATGCTATTGCCTTCACCCTGCACACTGCTCTCTCCCACCTGGAAAATAAGAACACCTATGTGAGGATGCTGTTCGTGGATTATAGTTCGGCATTTAACACCATAGTGCCTGCCACACTGGTTGCGAGCTCCAGACTCTAGGACTGAACAGATCTCTGTGCAGCTGGATCCTGGACTTCCTGACAGGCAGAAGTCAGGTGGTCAGAATGGGCAACAACACATCATCTCCCCTGATCCTCAACACTGGTGCCGCGGGCTGCGTCCTCAGCCCACTCCTGTACTCCCTGTACACACACTGTACAGCTACACACAGCTCCAATGTCATCGCCAAATTTGCTGATGACACAACGGTGATAGGTCTGATCACCGACAACGATGAGACGGCTACAGAGAAGAGGTGAGTACCCTGACAAAATGGTGTCAGGAGAACCACCTCTCACTCAACATCGTCAAGACCAAGGAGCTGGTGGTGGATTACAGGAGACAGAGCAGAGAACACACACCCATCACCATCGACAAGACACCTGTGGAGCGGGTGAGCAGCTTTAAGTTCCTCGGCGTTCACATCACTGAGGATCTCACATGGTCTGCTCACACAGATACAGTGCTGAAGAAGGCACATCAGCGTCTCTTCTTCAGAGTGGGGATGAAGATCTCTGACAGCAGTTGCTCCACACTCTTCAGCAGACCAACACCCGTGGTGTCCAACATGTTAAAGTTCACCTCCTATGAGAGAGCAAACATAGGGGACAGGAAAACATACACAATGAAAACATACACAACACTTACAAGACACTTCTGTTGTTGTTTTCGGTTTGTTTTAACCGAAGCACAATATCTCACACACAGCAAATGGTCAGTAAAAAAAACACAAAAAAAACTTACTAAGACATGGTGGAACAGATTTACTAACAGCTTGCACCAGCGCAAACAGTCTTTTTGAATTAAAACAGTACTGTCAGGATTTACTAAGTGAACAACTAGCGCACGGTTATTTTTGCACCTGACCTTACTGAATATGCATTTGTATGAGTTTCCCTTTCAGACGCAAAATTTATGGAAGAAGAATATTAAAATGAATCAGGCAAAGCGATTTACTAATGTTTGCGCTAGTCAAATTACTGGCATTTGTGCCATTATTTAACACCCTGTAAGAAAAAGTGATGAGGACGTCGAAGATCTCGATGAAGATGTTTATTGCAGCATAGAAGTGACAAAGTACATGTAATACCTTGTGTTCAACAGAGTCGCAATGAACCCAGAACATTCTAATTTCTAACCTTTTATACATTTTAAGTTTACTCTTATTTACTCTTCATGTAAATGAAGTAGATCCTGTCGTAACAGCTGTAGTCGGTATGTTAATTAAGTTCTGACACCCCTTTGTCTGAGGTGGTTCTCAGTGTCCCACACCTACTCCCATTCTACAATTGGTCATAATTTGCTCAGAATGTGATCATCCCAAATGGTCCACGGTCAGGGTATATTCTGGCAAACCGTTTGCCAACTACGTCTAGCAATCGGCAAAGCAAACTGTGGTACACCCCATTTACCAACACGCGATGGGTGACTCGCAAAGCACAATGTTATTTTCTGTTTTCCCAGCACGGTACCATAGAACGGCATAAAGCAAGAGGGTTAAGAAGTAAGAGGCGGGGCACCAGTTAAAAAATTTCAAAGTTAAAGTTCACGCAAACAGGTATTAATAGACAAGTTTTAGTCAAATATTGATTGTTTATAGCTGAATTATTAGAACGCAATTATATTTGGAACATTAGAATATAGCTATTAATCCAATAAATAATTCAACGATATAAGATATAGTGGCATGACAACCCCATTCTTGTGTTATCTTAATAAAATATCGAATTTCTAATATTTTTAAGTGCACACCACCAGTGTAATGTAATTGTACAGTCCATAGATTTAAACCTAATAGTGGTTCTCAAACTGGTGATCATGAGCCACACTTGACATGTTATGAACTATATAATTTTTCATAAGCCTATCATCAGATAAATAAGACTTCGACCAACAGAATATCAATGCTTTTTAAGTTTTAAATAGTTTTGTTTCATTAATTTTCTGTGGGAGGGGGCACGTGTGTGTGTGTGTGGAGGGGTGGAGGGGGTGGGGTGGGAGGGGTCTGTTTACCACCAGTAGCCAACAGCAAGTTCTTTACTTACATACATTTATAAGCAAAACTTTTCAAGACGCTTTTTTGACTGTCAATATAGTTTTAATAACAGCATGTGATTTGTTCCAATTGTGTCCGTGCTTTTCTGGTCCATGTTGACTATACTGAAAGTTATCAGACATAAAGTTATACAAAAATTACATATTTTTAAGTTTTGTCTTTTCCTCACTCAGAGTTGCTCTCAGATCCATAGAAGACTCCTACATGAAGCTTTAAGAATCTGAAACATTTGCACTAGATGGTAGGCATAGGCTACAGTGTGTATGGTTACTGTTTTAGAATATAGTAATGTAAAATGACATGTAAAAATACATTTTAAAAGTTCTTTAAATCGGATAAATAAGTGAATATACATTTACAAACATATGCCAACGTATTGTAAATGTCTAGGTCATTTGTGGTCAAATGGTCAAAATGTCATTTATATAATCATTTAAGAAATAATGCAGTCCAAGGGCTGTATGGTCATAATAAACAATGGTATAGCTATTATTTCAGTCAAATGCTTTACCAAAGTATTGACGTAAAACGACCTCTAAGCGGCGTACTGGCGCTATCGCACGTCAAATGGATGTAATGTGACGCAAGGCGGTTATTTTTGCTTAAATTGTCGCGGTTTCTTGTCGCGGTCCTGCAGCAAGTTAAAGATGTCTTTGGCTTTGGGAACAACAACCTATACGCTCAGAAGGGGCAGTTTGTCTGCAGTACTTCGAGAGGATGACATTACAGTGGACAACTTGGCGAGAATTTTTAAGGTTTGTTCTCGTTAAACTGTTTTAATCTTTGATATTAAAAGACCCCCGGAATTCTCCGGGCTCAATTTTGTTTGTCCAGTCCTCATAGAAAAAGTAATAATTTTCGAATATTTTAAGTGTAAAATAAATAGTGAAATATAAATGACTATTTTTATGTACAGGTTTAAAATGTTTTATTGGCTAAATGCTGAGAATAATAGCCTGAGTTTAAAATAATCAAAATCCAGTAATCATATAGGACTGGAAAACTAACCAACTCTTGTTGGTTAAAAGTATGGATTAAATTCATTATGCTTATTGTGTTGTAGGCCTATTCTGATATTGTTCTGTTCCCTTGATTTCTCTGTAGGTATCTCAGTCAAGTGTTTACTTGATCAATGATCAAGGAGTTTCAATTTTCCCAGCTTCACCTGGATTCTTTAGTTGTGTGGATCTCATGAATAATGGGGGTACCTTCCAGGTGATGGGTGATGAAATGTGCGGGGCATTACCAAGCCCAGTCGCAACCCGATTTCACCCAAACCCTGGACAGAGTAGACCTCGTTTTAGTTTTTCAAGATCAGCCACTGCTACAGCTGCTCGCACACCCCATCCTGCAACTAGTCCAAAAATGTACCAAAGGTAAGTTGCTACCTATTTGGTAGATGACGGTTGGTCAGCATTGTTAAATATAAGAAAAACATATTGGATTTTTTTTTTTTTTTAGGTTATTCATTCAAAATATTCCAATAGTGTATTGTACGTGTGTGTTGAGAAAAAACAGAAATGTATTGAGAAAAATGTGTTGAGAAAAAAAGAATGTATGAGTCTGGTTTCTAGGTTGCAGAAATGAACAGTTAGCTGAAATCATTTATTTCTGTTGCAATTTCAAACCAATGTAAATGTTAGTGTTTAGAGTATGTATAAAAAAAGGTGTTAAACACAATGTGCTTGTGTGTGTGTTTTCACAGAACTATTTTCCTTGGTCAACTTGAGGGTGACAAAATAGTACAGGACAAGGCATTGGTTATCCCTTTTGAAGAGTCTGAAGCCTGTTTGTCTACTATGGCAACAAAAGTAAAAGAAGCCCTTGCTATGGGTGCTGATGAAAACATAATGTTAACGGATAGTCAAGGAAACCTACTCCTTGATACCCCTGGCACTAAAGGTTTGTGGTTTTAGGTTAGAATGAACATTGAACAAGTTTATTATGTATATTATATATTCATTACAGCTCATTAACATGCACGTTACAACTTAGTTTATTACCATTCTGAATGTCATTATTCTATTTACCCCCTCTGTCACAGGTTCTGCTTATTGGAAGCAAAGCTCCAGACGCATTTTTGCTGTCAACGAGGATGTATTTGCAGAGATGGGAAGAAGGAAAAAAAGAAAAGTAGGGTAAGTTCATGAATGCTCTCACCAGAAGAATCTAGTCTTCTTTGAACTTTTCATATATTCATGCAAATAAAAATCGAAGTACTGTAGCGATTAGTCTAGTCCATAGACTGTCATTTCTTATCAATCGACATCTGTGATTTTATGTACAAGTTAGTATTGGACTAGATGTACAAAACAGACCATTAATATATTTTTTTTTACTGAAGAGAATTCTTTGCAGTTCACTCAGCAGAAGTTAGCTTCAACACTCCTTGGCTGCTCTGATCCCACAATCAATACAGCAATAATTATACTTTAACAGAGATCAGTAGGTTACGTCATTCCTCCAAGTTTCATTATTCTGATTTGTTAAGCCCATAGAGACATTGAGAAACCGCATGGTTAATAGATGAATGCACATTACATTAATTCACTTTTGATCTCATAAACATAAATAAGTAATTTCAAATCAGGATAAATATTTGTAAACTAATTAACGTGGTTAGAGAAATTTGTTTTACATACATAGTTTCTCATTTTAATCCCATCCGAATGTGCCAAGTCTGTTATTTCTTGCACAATCTCTATAAAAATTCTGTTACAATTTACATACTTTTTGGCAAACTCACTAATACAAAATCACTGATGTCAGGTGATAAGAATTGTAACTCAAATGTTGTTGAAAACAATGTCTAAATGTGGTTTGAGATTCTTCTGTACATCTGTTGATTGTCTTTCAACCGTTAAAGGCAAGCTTCTAGACACGAGGGATCAGAGCTCTTTGAAATAAGAGACAAAATTGAGGAGGTCCTTCTTGCATCAGAAGGTTTACCAGCTGTGTCAGCCAAGCTCAGGGAGCTGTGCAAGCATAGTGAGGGCCTCACAGAGCAGCAAAGTGAAATTCTGAGGACCTCATTTAAGTGCAGCGTATGCAGAGGCAAGTAATCACCCAGACATCACACATACATGTATATAGATTAAAAGAGCAACCATTCTTTGGTCCATGGGTAAGCACGTTCATATAATATTGCCTATAAATGGTAAATGGACTGCATTTATATAGCGCTTTCACAGACCAATGGCCACCAAAGCGCTTTACATTTTGCCTCACATTCACCTATTCATACACATAATATTGCCTATAATCTATATGGGCAGTATGTAAGGGACAGTGTTGTCATCTGGTCATTATTGCAAAATAAACCCCAAATGGATGATCAGGATCCCAACAAGTCCTATAGTAGCACTGATGTCAGTTACCTGGATCATTAGTCTGACACTTAGGGTGGTTTCCCAGAAAGGGCTTAGATTAAGCCAGGACTTTGCGTTAGTATTATTAGGACATTTAAAGAGTTTTTACAAACTTACCTTACAAAAAACATTTACAGGTTGTGTATATTGAAACAAAACAATGGCACTGAAGATATGTCAGTGCAAGCTGTTTTCAGTTTAGACAGTTCTGACATACATTATAGTCTGGGACTACGTAAACCCTGTCCGGGAAACCGCCCCATAGTGTTGTATATTAAAAGATAATGTCACAAATGACCATCAGCATCAAATGTCACAAAGAGCTGTGTAATAACATCCTGTAAGTTTTCTTTTATTGAATTAAAGCAAATGGTATTTTTAAACTGATTCTTAATTATGTATGTATTATGTTTGTTACAGGAGTGATGGACAGTCCTGTGCTGGCACGCTGCTGTCGCAGTTTGGTTGGTTGTCGACTATGTGTCGATGTTATACTTCAGCAGGGTCAAGGATGTGTTAAATGTCGGTCTGCAATTACAGGGGAATCCCTGGTGGCTGTAGCTGGCCTCTCTGAAGTGCTAAATGTAATCAGGGCCATAGAAGAGCAGTTCAGTTCGGTTTAAGATTGCTGCTGTGGTAGTTGTTTCAAATGTTCAGTTGCTACTAGAATAATATTTTCATTGTTTCATTAATATAACTCATAATGTAATTGTGTTATCTTAATATTGAAGTGCATGTTTGAATGCCACCAGAAGAGTTATTTTTATTTTTTATTTTATTTTGTTCAGTTAATATAACTCTTAATATAGTATACAGTTCATGCTACAGTATTTAAAAAAAAAATAATACATGACAAGATCAGTTTTGGTAGTCAAGGTAGTGGTACAAGATAAAGCAAGTTCTATGCACATCTTCTTGTAATGTTAATTAGGTCAGTCACACAGTCTTGGTAATACCTGTAATGCTCATTTACAGTGTAGTTGAATACATTTCCAAGGTCAAAATAAAGTGAATTAAACTCTGTCTCTGCCCTAATTTTGTCCTCTTCAGACTGAAATGGGTCAATGCCAAATGCTGATGGAGTGGTCAAACTGTTTCCCATTTCCTGTCTGTATAGCTCGGCAGCTTCTGAGGCCCTCGGCAGCAGTTGCTCTGAAATTCTTGCCTTGCAGCCATCTCTGGCCAGCAGATTGGGAATGCCTTTGCCTATAAATAGAAACATTTGAATTGTAAGGAAAAAACAAATACTGTATTAAATACTGTAAGAACATCCTACCAGTCTTGCAGAGTTCAGGTCCTGCCTTGCTCTAACACCTACTGTAACTAATTGTCAAGTAATTCTGAAGACCTTCATTAGCTGGTTCTGGTTTGGAGGTTAGATTAGGGTTGGAGCTAAACTCTGCAGGAACTGGCCCTCCAGAACATTGTGTATATATTGGCAGTTAGATTAAAACACAATCTTAGAAGTGATGTCAAAGCAATCTCTCACATACCTAGAATATTATGGCTATTCCATGCCTGAACAAATCTCTGTACCCCAATCTGGCTGATCTCACATGTGAGATTGGATACACAGTATCTGGTCAACCCATCCTCCATATCCAAAGCCTCCTGGTCAATCATCTGAATGAGTGCAGTCTTGATTGGAAAATTGACCCGCTTATTGACTTCAGGCCATATTCTCTCTACGGTGTGGTTCTGTCGAGTAAAGGAGCATTCCCACAATGTAAAGCACAACTCAAATTAAAGTATAAAGTATAAATTACACTTTCATGTTAGTTCATTACAACTTCTGATTTTTAAAATGTATTAGTAAATGCTGAAATCAAACAAATAAATAAATGCTGTAGAAGTGTTCATTTTTAACTCATGTTAGCTAATGCATGTTAATGCTAATACATTCGATAAGACGCGAGCATTTCGATTTGCTTATCGATTCCTTACTTTGGTGATGCTCACGCGCGCGGTGAATGGCAGTGAGCATTTGTTTACAGTTGTATTGATCTGCCAGGACCTGCCTGCCGTTAGAAAGTTTGGTTAAGCTTTTCAAAAAAAGATGAAAATACAGCGAATTGTATCACATGCAAGAAAGACATTTCATGCAAGGGAGGAAGCACCTCCAATATGATGAAACATTTGCTTCAACACGGGGTCAATTTGAAGGAATGCACCGCATTTGATTCGGTGCGATCTCTCAGTAGCAGTACCACAGGTTTCTACACACCAGATAAAGCTACTAGCAGCAGCAATAGCAGTCTCTTACACTCAGGTACAAAACACAGATGAGCGGACATTCGTCTTCGAATTAGAGCCGCATAATTCTGGATAAAAAGAGAACCAGTTTTGTTTAAAATTGTTCTTGAGTTGTTTTGTTTAAAATAGAGATCATGAATAAATACATCAGACAATTAATACGAGTCGAGTCTATAATTCCTTAAAGTGTTTTATATATATATATATATATATATATATTGTAAATTAAGATGCATTGTCACAGTTTTACTTGTCACAGTTTTACTGGTAATAGCCTAAATGTGACAAGAATAAAAGGTAGAATTTTTACAAGTATTTGCTCGCGTTTTCTCTCCAATAAATATTGGAATCGAAACCAAGAATCGTTAAGAACCGGTTTCGATAAGCAGAATCGGAATCGTTAAAATTGAAACGATACCCAACCCTAGAAACGTACATGTCATACAAATGATAATAAAGAATAATTAAATCTCACCTTAGTTGATGTTGTCTGGAGGTAAGGCAGTCGTTGCTGGTTATGCCTGTATTCTGACAAGATGTCTTGCATGAAGAGGGTTAGATAAAACTCTCTACCATGGTCCACTCTGACCTGATCCCACATCCCATGGGAAAGGACAGCATTTCTAGAAAAATAAAATATAATTAAACTTTGATGTTATTGAGTGTAGCAAAAATATGGTAAGATTAGAGTAGAAAATCTTAGACTTACTTGTACACCTCTTCATAAATTGTTAAATTGTTTTTTATTGGCATGGTAGAATGTCCAACAATTTTTTTGGTAAACCCATCAATGGCTATGACATGGGTCACACCAAACATGCACAGTTTTTCGTTCTGGTCCATATGCAGTTTGTGACCCGCATACTCAGCATTATATGGGACAGGATTTAAATTGCGTGCACCCTGAAACAAAACAGATTTAATTAGGTTACATATAGAAAGTATTCAGCCCCCAGTTTTAGAAGCACTGGTGTAGAGAGACTATGGGGCGGTTTCCTGGACAGGGTTTAAGTCTAGTCCCAGACTAAAATGCATGTTTGAGCTGTCTTAACTTAAAACAGCTTGCACTGACATATCTTAAAATATATGATTTCCATTGTTTTGTCTCAAGATGCACACCAATAATGTTTTTTTGTAAGGTATGATTGTAAAAAAACTACTTAAAAGTCCTAACATATCTAAGGTCTAGTCCGGGCTTAATGGAAACCTTGCCCAGGAAACCAACCCTATACCTATCCTGCACCCATGTCATTTTCAAATGTAGGTTTTATCTCTACTTTTGAAAGTTAAAGACTAAATAGACATTGATGTATGATTATGTAATGTTTAATCATTTAGATGCTAACACATGATAATTATTTTTAATGATAATTGCTTTTACTATGGCACCCAAGTCTACCTGGCATCGAGCTTGATGATAAGGTTCATGCATCTGTGCCAATGTCCGGCCCACTCGAACCTCTGATGCACAAACTCCTTGTGCAGCAAGATAGCCCGTCATCATTTTACGTCCGTAATATGGTCCAGTCTGTACACACAAATAAGTAAAAATGAACCAATACTAGTCACTTAGACACAAGATGATTACATAAATGTAAAGCAATTCATTGCAAAACTCAATTTCACTTTTTCAAGTGGTAAATATATTTTCAGATGTTTAGGCATATTTTTAATAAATCTTTAATAAATGTTTCATCTAGATATATCTTAATTGTGGTAATTGAAAATTAATGCAATGCAAGTAAAACCTTCATTAAGGTCTGTCCCTGTTAATTTTAATGGATTTTATTGGTTAATCAATTAATCATTTGGGCTTTAAGTTTTAAACATGATAACAGCACATAATGAATATGTAAACCTTTCATCAGTACTGCCGATGTATTTGGAAAAAAACTGAACCATGTAATAAACAACAGAGACCTTAATATGACAGAGGTTGCCAAACTAAAGTGCTCACTACATTCTAAAGAAGTGAACTATCAATTTTATTAGACTGTTTAAGCCAGTATTTTAACAGTACAGTAGTATACAGTTGATGACATTTCTTAAATATTACGTCATTTTGTTTCAGTTCTTACAGTATCAAGTACAGTAGTGTACTCACATAAATGTATAAAACTTGGTAGATGGTTGTACTATGTCTACACCGATCGCGTTGAAAAATCTTAACATTCCATCATTGAAAGTCAATGGGAGATTTTCCAAGTTTTGATCAGCATTTTTAAGAAAATCCATCAGTTAGAAAAGATTAAGTCAGAACAGTCTGAAGGTCTGCGCCGAGTTTGGTTGTAGCTTTAAAGCTCTAGGAAGAGATACAGTCAAACTTTTGGCTCAGAAGAAAAGAATAATAATAATAATGTTTAACGGGAACGTTATATACAATATCAGTAAGTTGCTTTTTCAAGCCAAATTAATAACAGAGGGCATTCATCCCAGAATGGCGGCGCCGCCCCAGCATGCAACGCAATGTGACGTAGGTTCACATTCTCTATTAATATACAATAACAAATTTTAATTGAACAACTCTCTGTAGCAAGAGTTTTAAATATTTGTTCAAATAGTAGCAATAAAAAATCTCACCTCTACAACAGCTTGCGAAACCGCCAACTCCAGCTCGTCTTCGGAGATGCATTTTCTTTTAAGGCCTTTTTCAGAGCGGAATTTCCGGACATTTCGCTCTGAATTTCCCCTCTGCATACCAAGCTCTGATAAACGATATGAAATTTCCGTATCTGTGTGTCCATCTTCATACATGCTCTTTATAACGTCTTCATAAGCTAATAAATTCATGGTAACGAGCTACCGACTAAGTAGACTGCATTTAAATTACGCGGGTTACACCTGCGGTTTACGTACTCCATGCACTCTGCGCCCCTTCAATTTCCGTAAAATCTCAATCGGTGTCTGGGAGTTTACATGAATATTCACGAGTTTCCTGTTTTGTGTTAAAGCGCCACTGAAAATATTAGTGTAACGTTACTCTCTCCTATGATCACTTAAAGTGATTTCGTCTGCGTTTCAGCGTTGAATGAAGTTAAGCTTCTTTTTTTTGATAGCCTGACTGTTGTAGGCTATTCTACTACGACGGCGTTTTAGTGCCACATAAAAAAAAAAAAAATATCTAAGATTACGAGATTAAAGTCGTAATATTTCGAGAATAAAGTCGAAACTACGAGAATAAAGTCGAAACTACGAGAAAAAAAGTCGAAATGTTACGAGAATAAAGTCGAAATGTTACGAGAATAAAGTCGAAATGTTACGAGAATAAAGTCGTAATGTTACGAGAATAAAGTCGTAATATTACGAGAATAAAGTCGTAATATTTCGAGAATAAACTCGTAATACGAGATTAAACTCCTAATATTTTGAGAAAAATCACAGAATTGCTAGAAACAATGGATGTGGAGGATTTGGTTAAATCCTACTTTAGATTAGGATTTAGCAATAAGGAAATTCTTTGTCTTTTGGCGCATCAGCACGGAGTTATAATTAGTAAAAGGACACTGCAGCGGTTATGTAGGAAACTTAATTTATTCAGAAGAACAAATCAGACAGACATTGAGGAAATGTCCTCTTTTGTGCAGTCTGAGATGGCGACCAGTGGTCGATCCAAGGATATCGATGATTACATCTGCGTGCTATTCGAAGAGGATATGTTGTTTCTCAAGAGACTATGAGGATGGTGATCAAAGAAATCGACCCTGAAGGAGTTGAACGTACGACGTCCGGGCATATGCCATAATGCCACAACGCGTGGGACCCGGCTGAAGTACTGGCGGCGTCGTTAATTTTCTTGTGAATAAATTACGCGTTTCCTACATAACCGCTGCAGTGTCCTTTTACTAATTATAACTCCGTGCTGATAAGACAAATAATTTCCTTATTGCTAAATCTAATCTAAAGTAGGATTTAACCAAATCCTCCACATCCATTGTTTCTAGCAATTCTGTGATTTTTCTCAAAAATGGGAGTTTAATCAGACGTGTTTATTCTCGAATATTGCGACTTTGTTCTCGTAATGTTTCGACTTTATTCTCGTAATATTTCGACTTTATTCTCGTAATATTTCGACTTTATTCTCGTAATATTACGACATTATTCTCGTAACATTTCGACTTTATTCTCGTAACATTTCGACTTTATTCTCGTAACATTACGACTTTATTCTCGTAGTTTCGACTTTATTCTCGTAATCTTAGATTTTTTTTTTACAAACTATTGCAAAGCTGATTTTATTGCATACAACGCAATTGTTGTCTGCATTTTTGTCTGAAAAACATCACATTATCCAGCTTTCTCTAGAAACTGAATGGCATATCACCACGATCTTTTCTTATAAAGACAGGGCGAATTATTATGCAGTCTCTGAGGGGTGTCCAAACTTTTTACAGAAAACACACAATGCTCTATATGGTTAGAATCATGGTGAGATTGTGCAATAGCAACCCTGCAGCACTTTCATAAGGTTTTAGTTCAATTCTACAAGCTTACCACAACATATGGAGATATGGAGATATTGAATTGGTCAAGTTGTGAATTGAGCAAACCTACAGTACATTCACAAGGAAATGTTTTAGTTTTATTCTAAAGGCTTTTCATAACAATTAAAATTTTCACATTTTAATGACATTTATTTAATGGCTAAAATAATAGTCCATGTAGTAATTAGCACATTTACTGTAAACATCAAAGATAAAAGTAAATCATGAGAGTAGTTTAAATTTTAATAATATTAAAAAAGAGCAACTGATTCTTTTTGAAGTTTTATTCACAAACAAGAAGTAATAACATATATGACATAGGCCTATAATTAGCAAAAACACATTTATTTAATTGTGTTTCAGTGTTTGAGAACCAATATTAGGTTTAAATCTATGTTTATGGACTGTACAATTACATTACACTGGTGGTGTGCACTTAAATATATTAGAAATTCGATATTTTATTAAGATAACACAAGAATGGGGTTGTCATGCCACTATATCTTATATCGTTGAATTATTTATTGGATTAATAGCTATATTCTAATGTTCCAAATATAATTGCGTTCTAATAATTCAGCTATAAACAATCAATATTTGACTAAAACTTGTCTATTAATACCTGTTTGCGTGAACTTTAACTTTGAAATTTTTTAACTGGTGCCCCGCCTCTTACTTCTTAACCCTCTTGCTTTATGCCGTTCTATGGTACCGTGCTGGGAAAACAGAAAATAACATTGTGCTTTGCGAGTCACCCATCGCGTGTTGGTAAATGGGGTGTACCACAGTTTGCTTTGCCGATTGCTAGACGTAGTTGGCAAACGGTTTGCCAGAATATACCCTGACCGTCCACAAACAACATAACTGTTGACTTTCTTCTTCTCTATAATAATTAAGCCATTATGGGAAATGAGCATTATCAAACATATTGTGGCGTGGAAGCTGGGTCGAGGTAGACTATAGATTCTTACAGCCCCCAAAAAAGCTTGTCTTAAAGCAGGCGGTAATTTGCGATTATGGAAATGATTTGGCTGCATCTGGGTTCTTTAATGTGTGCATTCTTAGTAAATCACCCACAGAACCTCCCACTGGCACTTTTATGGAATTGCACTCTAACATTAATTTGCCCTGTTTAGTAAATCTGGCCCTGTATTGGGAGATATAGACTCACAGCTGATATTTGTATGCTTTTGGGGGTTGCAGTCTGCTGTACTTTTATAACAATATAATTGATTTACATTACAGGCTATCAAAATCATACACTTTTGGTCACATAAATATCAGTAACAGCGGACCAAACATCTACCATATGGAATGTATAAAATAAAAGATATGACCAAGGCAAGAGATGTTTACAAAAAATAGACATGATTTTGTTATTGACATGGTTAACAGATGGTGAGATTTTCCTAGAAAACCCTTAGGGGCTGCTTTTCACACATTTCTCTTGAATCAATTTACCCTGTGGATATTCTCTGATGTGATAGGCTTGGAGGTGTTTGTCCGGGTGAAAAATACACAAATGCCATTGAGGGCCATATCTGTGCCTTCCGTCACAAAGATCTTGGCTTTCTTACTGCAAATCACTGAGCAGGATACAGCTGCCAAAGACACAAAGAAAAATTGATCTCATCACATGGATTGTTTTGGGTGCAGTGTAACAGTTGTGGGAATTTAATGAGAATAATTATCGAGAATATTGAGAATCACAAAGAAATTTGAAAAAATAGCAAAACATTCTGAGTTTTTTCACAATATGATTTACAGGCTTTACTAACCTGTGTCCACAGGCTCTGTGTCCTGGTAATATAAAATGAGGTGAGGAAGGCCATTGGCAGCAAAGAACTGCTCTATCCGCTCTATCCGAAACATCAGTCATAATATTGTTAAATAACAAAATTAACAGTTCAGATGTGTATATGGAATATTATTAACCTGTGTGCCCTCCAGTATCGCATCTTCCATTTCAGCTTTCTCCAGGCCCACACAAGAGGACACAATGCTGAGAACATTGTCATGTCTGCTGTCCAGCTGTGCTCTCTTGGCCTCGCGCTCTTCCTTCAGCTTTTGCTGTGTGATAAAGAAGATGTGCCCACTTTAGCATCAACATTTGATTATTTTGTTTTGACAAGCTTTTATACACGGTCTATTAATATCAAATAGAATAGGTTTAGCGGGACATTGTAGTACTGCTGGAGTATTTTTAACTTCTTGAATTGTTTAGAAATGAAACACATTCAAACTGGGGGCTTATTTCAGAGAAA
The DNA here is from genome assembly GCA_027564155.1 of Gymnocypris eckloni scoliostomus. Lineage (NCBI taxonomy): Eukaryota > Metazoa > Chordata > Actinopteri > Cypriniformes > Cyprinidae > Gymnocypris > Gymnocypris eckloni. The sequence continues at coordinate 24,665,364 of CM050424.1, read as the reverse complement.
CATTTGATAACCCTGCAACAATAGAAATGAAGTAGCAATAAATAAATAATAAATACATAATTCAATTCTGTAATACCTCCTAATAAATTAGATCATAAAAAAGATATAAGATTTATGAGATCTACAGTCAATCACTGGCAGATATGTGTTCCTCTATTACTTTATATTTCCATGATAACCAAACAGAATTTCTTTAAAAAAGGAAAGAAAGAAAACACTAAAATGTTTGGCAATATAGTATTGGTGACAGTGAATATTTGTTCTCAAAAATACAAACAATGGATGAAAAATATTTTTGAAAGTAACTTTCAATCATCTTTTAGAACCTTTAGAATAATTTTCAGGAACAAAAGAATAATAGTTTTTGTAAAACTATTTTATATATCCTTTACATTTTTATTTATTTATTAATTCATTCATGAGACCGGAATGAAGGATCCCACCAAATAATTACATCAATAAAATAAGTTACCTCAGTATCCTCATGTTTATGGTGAAAGTTTTGAAGTATCAACTTTGTTTTTAAATCTGAGCACAGTCTTAGCATTGCTAAACAGTTTGGTGCGTTATAGGAGAAACAGAAAAAAACACCACTTCAGGAAAAGGCAAGCAAATAAATCAGCATCAGAACAAAGACTCATACATACTTTAAAGGCAGTGATCTGACTGTTCGAGATTATCGATGACAGCACTTCAAGCTTACATCTTCCAGGCTTCTTTTCATGCATGTTATCCATGAAATCTTATGTGTAAAAACTGCCAGACTAGCAAGCTTTATCTTCATCCAAGCAGACAATGAGTATCTGTCCCAACCCACACAAGCAAATAAGTGTACATCCAAGTGTAGAATAATATCACGTAAAAGTTTTGATTAGATTATCTCGAAGTGAGAAAATCGTCGTCTAGACTGGACTAATCTAATCATCTATCCAACTGACCATCACAGTATCTTGTTGTATTCCAACTTTTCTCATGACAGTAAAAGCTGAAATGTTTTAGGGTCCTTGTACAGAATAAAAGAAAGACAACTGAACCAAGACTTAAATGAGCGGAGCAGACTGGGCCCCTCGTCAAAGCAGTGAGAGACAGTAAAAGTTGCTTGGCTGGGGTGCTAGGTAACACTGTTAAAAACAAAAATGAGCCAATAAACTAAGAATATGTATATAATAAACTAAGCCAATAAACTAAGAATATATATATATAAAACATACAGTATATCAAACCAAATGCATTTCAGTAATCAGAAACCTATGAGCAAGCTACTGTAACTCATTTCATATGCTTAAAGCAACTAACCGTATCCTAGCTCAGACAGACAGACAGACAGACAGACAGACAGACAGACAGATAGAGAGATAGATAGATATTTGCAGATTGTATACAATGTCTTTTATACATCATCTGTTTTTCCTGTTTCAATAATGAAAATATTCCCAAACAAAGCCACAGCAGAATTTTTTTATTTTCTAAAAAATTAAATACATACCAATTCAGTATCAAGTATTTTGGCAGTACTGATTTGGGAGATAAGCATACAAAAAATGCCCCTGTTAATCAGTTTAAGTGGGCAAATATTACTCCTTAATGGAAAAGTTAATTTCAGGCACTGCTTTGAACTAACCACTACACAGCTAGAATATGAATAATCGAAAAAGCTTCGAAGTCAGCTGTCAACAACTGGTACCAGCACATAAATGCACTAATTATCATTATCAACAAAATCCTAGAAAATATTGCACACTCCTAGATAGTAGTAGAATATTTGGTAATATCATTGGCTATATCAATAATTCAGATCAAAGTAAAGTAAAGCACCTCTTATGCCTTCAAAGTTGTTCATTTATAACATTATTTAAGAGACTGCAGGTGAGATAGGAGCCCAGGAGACAGATAAATAACTACTAGAAAAGAGATACCAGCATTCAGCCCATTTAATCTCCCTGACATCTTACTGTCCCTGTGCTGTTCTCATCTACCACAACTCTTCAGCTGTAGAGGTGTCAGGTAAGAGCTCAGCTTAGCATTGAATTTTCATGCATTTTATCCCAGCAGTGGTGAGCTTGCATTGAATATCAATTCCAAGCCCCTGACACTACCTTTTAAATGTCTCACTTATTGGACACAATCAGCATTTCAGGTCTAGGAGCCATACATATAACGAAGTCCATAGATTAAGCATTGGCAACTGTTGCTTATTATGTGATATGTCAGCATGATACGACCATAATTACATGCAAACTAATTGACAGATGCAGCATGCAACAAATATCATGCCTACGTCAGCATTCAACACATCACTTTCTGTCAAATCAGTTTTTGCAGTGTTTGCATTTCACACAAATGAAGGTATTGCAGTGCTATTTGTGTTGGTATAATGACAGCATGATGGCCAGTGGTAGAAAGCTCAAGTTTAGAGATTTGTTTTTTAAATGTACAAAAATATTATCATATTAAATCAAATAAATGTAAGAGTTATAATTTACATATACAGTATGTAACATTACATATGTAGGCCTACATGTAGCATTATATTAGCTTTTTAAAGAATGGTCATAAATCATGAGATTAAACAATTATTTTATTCTACTGACAGATATTTACTTTTACCAAGCACTTTTGTTTCTGCAACAAAAATAATTACTTATAATATTCACACATATATATATTAATAATATTATTTTTATTTTGTATCAACAATGTATCAATGTTTTTTACAATGTATCAACCAGGTTTTTATACAGTATACAGTCTTTTATGTTTCAGAAAGTGGTCCCTCACAAGGATATCATTGTAGTCCATGGCATCAAAAGTGAAACAATACAAGCAACAATACAACGAATCAATGATGAAATGATTGCAATTATTCATGAGATCATATAATGCATTATAAGTAGTGCTGTAAAACGATTAATCACATACAAAATAAACGTTTTTGTTTACATAACATATGTGTACTGTGTGCATTTATTATGTAGATAAAATACACACACGCATGTACATATTTAAGAAAAATGTAAATACATGTAAATATTTTCAAAACATATACTGTATGTGTGTGTATTTATTTATACATAATAAATATATGGAGTACACATACATATATTATGTAAACAATTTGTTTTTATTTTGGATGTGATTAATTGCAATAAATCGTTTGACAGCACTAATTATAAGGTACATTACAAGGCATAATTAATGCATTAAAACGACTTTTATAATGCATTACATTATAATGTTACCCAATTAAAACCTTCACTCCCTTGACCTATGTCACAAGGGGGTCTTTTCCTCTAAAATGTGCTGTTGCTTTGGCCAAAACTGTGAGATAAATGACTGCCAAAGAAAGACGTCTGACACAGGTAACAGACTCTGAAGTCAAGTGAAGCCACCTGGATGACAGTAGGGGAAAAGGGGAAACATTTATAGTCCAGTGTAGGGACAAATGCCACAGCAAACAGGGACTAACAAGCCTGGGCAAGCAGAAGCATACATAGCAGTTGACCTGTGTATCTAATGGGAGAGATTATTGTGGGAATTAGTGTGGGAATGACAGATCAGTGTTTTCTCAACCATGACAAGGCCTGAACGCCAGCCGTCACCTAGCAACACAACACACAAGACAAATAAATAGATAACCTTAGCAGAGGAAGATTTTCCAGATGAACAGAGAGCATCCTAACAAATATAACACAGAGCGGCGCGCTACTCCTGTTCAGGTGATTTCAAAGCAAATACAAAAACATAATCTGAATCTTTTCACCTCTTTTGAGAGTTTGTGAATTCTGGATGTAACGCCTCTGGAATTTTGTGTTTATGAAGTGCCACAAGACAAGTTAAAACACCTAAAACATCTACACTGTAAACAAAATGAATCATGGGTCTTGTAATTTTCATTAAAAAAATTAAGGTGATACTTAAAAATAGAGTATATTTCATTAAAGAAATGAATAATTTATATTTGAAAGAGTTTCTGTTACATTGAAGCTTCCATTGCACAGTGCAATAGTTACCATTGTGCAGAAGAGTAGTGCTTATACTTATGGATACTATTCCTATAATGCCATAAAGAGCAGTAGCTTTGCTAGTGCTAGAGTAGTACTTTCCAATATTGATCAAGTATTTTCCTACTTGAGCTGTTTGGCTGTATACAGTCTTTTAAATGTACAAAATAACTCGAAGTCAAATACAAACAGGCCTCACTCAATATCTCAGAATTTTGAGAATCAACATAAAATAAATGAGCACATTTCACTAATTACATTAAATTCATTGTGTCATAGATTTATTAATTTAGGAGATTTTACGTGATTTTTTTTCAGGTAGATTCCAGTAAAAAAAAAAAAAGTCATTAAAAACTACTGAAAAATATTAAGAGTAATATTGTTACCATATTTTTTTAAGTAAATAGCCCGTTCCATTTTGTACAGTGTACTTGCTACATGCAGGTGAACACTAGAGGATCCTCTAAGCATGCACTTCCACATTATCCAAACATTTTCCATTGAATATTATTGCTGTTTTTAAACAGCCCCCCTCAATACTATAAATAAATGAACAAACACACTTGGCACAGAATTTAACTAAAATCTAATAGATGAATAAATATAATTTTTCATTATGAAAACATGATCATACTAGCAAATAGGCAATTATCAGCTCTTTTGAGAAGCTTTATTCCTTCAGATTAATTTGTTTCTTTTTGGGTTTGTTATCATCAATTATGTGTTTCTAAATTGGAAAGAAAAAACACAGTGAAACAATAATAGATTCTAAGTAGCACTAACTATGGATGCTGCTCTGCCCTGTTATGATATCCGACAGACACTGTAAACCTGAGAAGCAAAGGTTCATCTTACCTTGTTTTGAAAGTCGGGTGTAGTGGGCAGCATTTTTACTACAAGTGCAGCCAATTGCTCAAATCATTTCCAATTTAATTAAATACTGCATGAGATCATAGAGCTGTGTGGTATGCTAAACACCTGACATTTTGCTCTAAAACTGTTTTCCCCTTCATTGGCTCTCTAGTATCCATTTATCTGATGTTGTCTAACCACCTGTGCTCTGGATGGTTAACAGAAGAACTTCTCAGGTATCAACTAGGAGGCTAAATAGACCATTGTTGTTAAATTACAGACAGAACGCCGGCCCTCTGAATGATCAGTGGAAATATTTACACGTCCTCACAATCTAACACTTTATTCATCAGTCAGACAATGACAATACAAGTCAGCTATTCATTCGTATTGTGAAGGAGCATCTACATAATGGGATGCCTCAGTAACACATGACTATTTACAGCTTGTTGAACTGACCCACAGGCTCATGGATGTAAATAACTGTATTATAATCAGATAGTAACTAGGTTTGGATCTTCTTATTTAAAAGCTACGAGAAATAGTTAGGATTTATATAATTGACAACTGTAATTATGTGAAGCTACTTTGAAACAATCTGCAAATGAAACAAATAATAGGTGATACCATTGCATTACTAGGATGTTCTGGGTGGTTGATTAATCCATTGCTAGGAAGCACTGTTGGTTGTTAGGTGGCTGTTTACAGGCCCGGGTCAAAAATAGTCAACCCTCAAATGTATATGGCTTAAGCAGGACATAGGTACATCTATATATCTGATTGTATAATTACTTCTATTGTCTTTGAAATATGATTAAAGTGTTTTACATGTACTGACAAGCATTTAAAGTAACCTAAAATATACTTTCATGCAATTTGTATTGAAACTTGTATGTTATGTATTTAAATATACTTGTCACGGTGTGCACGGGGGAGCCAGGAACGAGGATACACGGAACTTCGTGAAACACTTTATTATGACAACACGGAGATCACAGAGATCGCTGGAGCACAGGTACACACATCAAGGGAATGACGTTAAGACTGGAAACAGATGCAGGGAAACACAGGGTTCTTAAAGGGGGAACTAAACTAGGTAATTGAACACACAGGGCTGGGGACTAATTAACTAAGGACACAGGGCTGGGAACTAATATACTAATAAAGAGGAAACGAGGACCGGAACAACCAAATATGGGCACGAGAGGAGGGGAAAACACAAGACACAGAGAACACGGGTCTGACATTACCCCCCCTCCCGAACGGTGCGTCCCGCACCGTACACCATCCAACGGGGAGGGGGGGTGGGCGCTCTGGAGGCCTCAAGGCACACGGAGACAGGACAGGACAGGAGGCCTCCAGGGCGGCGCCCGTTCCGGGGCGGATCGGGGAGCTCGGGCGGCCACGGCGGGGCGGGGAGCTCGGGCGGCCATGGCGGATCGGGGAGCTCGGGAGGCCATGGCGGATCGGGGAGCTCGGGTGGCCATGGCGGATCCGGGGACTCGGGAGGCCATGGCGGATCCGGGGACTCGGGAGGCCATGGCGGAGCAAGGAGCTCGGGTGGCCATGGTGGATCCGGGGACTCGGGAGGCCATGGCGGAGCAGGGAGCTTGGGTGGCCCAGGTGGATCCGGGGACTCAGGAGGCCATGGTGGAGCGGGGAGCTTGGGCGACCTCCATGGCGGGTAGCCCCCCCCCCAAAATTTTCTTGGGGAGACTCTTCATCACCTGGAGGCTCTCTGGAGGCGTCGTCGCCAGGGGCTCTGCGGACGGAAACGGCAGGGGCTCTGGAGAGCTGGACGGGACCAGCAGGGGCTCTGGAGAGCTGGACGGGACCAGCAGGGGCTCTGGAGAGCTGGACGGACCAGCAGGGGCTTTGGAGAGCCGGACGGGACCCGGCACTGGAGGACGCTCTGGCAGCGCAGCGTCTCGGGGGCGCTCTGACAGCGCGGAGCTGGACAGGACCAGCGGAGAAGCGGAGAGCTTGCGAGGCGGCCACTGGAGGCAGTCTCGGCGCAGGCACTGGAGGGCAGTCTCGGAGCAGGCACTGGAGGGCGCAGTCTCGGAGCAGGCACTGGAGGGCGCAGTCGGGGAGCAGGCACTGGAGGGCGCTCGGGAGGCGCGGGCACTCGGCGGCGCTCGGGAACCGCGGGCACTCGGCGGCGCTGGGAAGCGTACCGGCGGCGCTGGAAGCGCGGCACTCGGCGGCGCTCGAAGCGCGTTCTCTCGGCGGCGCTGAAGCGCGGACTCTCTCGGCGGCTGGCTTGGGAGAGTCACGGGCAGCTCTGGGCGGAGGACAGAGGCGGTGCTGGGAAGAGTTGGGTGATCGGAACATTTGGCTGGGTATGTGGAGGGTCTTGGCGATGGGTGAGCTCGAGAGGCCTGGTGGTTCTCGGGTGGGGTCGGATGATGAGCGCTAGGAATAATTTCCACTTCGAAATTAAGACCATTAACATTGAGAACATGATTAACCAGCTCGATCAGGGAAAAACTGCACGTGGGAAGATCGCAGCTGATAACGTCATCATCCAGCCCCAGCCGAAAACAGACACCGAGCGAGGCGTCAACCCAGCTCACCCGGTTGTAGAGCTCAAGAAACTCCTCAACATACTTTACCAAATCCCGACCATCCTGCCGCAGACACCCAAGCCTATCCTCAGCCGTTTGCATGTTGGTATGGTCGAGTCTTCTGTCACGGTGTGCACGGGGGAGCCAGGAACGAGGATACACGGAACTTCGTGAAACACTTTATTATGACAACACGGAGATCACAGAGATCGCTGGAGCACAGGTACACACATCAAGGGAATGACGTTAAGACTGGAAACAGATGCAGGGAAACACAGGGTTCTTAAAGGGGGAACTAAACTAGGTAATTGAACACACAGGGCTGGGGACTAATTAACTAAGGACACAGGGCTGGGAACTAATATACTAATAAAGAGGAAATTAGGACCGGAACAACCAAATATGGGCACGAGAGGAGGGGAAAACACAAGACACAGAGAACACAGGTCTGACAATACTTGTGTTTAAACATCTGTAACAATTTAGTACATTTAAACTATTAACTTTAAATGTAATATCATTCAACACTACATTTAAAATTATAATCAATGACATGTGCTTCAGTATATTTAGTTATTCAACACATTAAAATAAGCATGCTTCTCCTTAAGCATGCTAAACATTATTAAATGTTCTTTAAAGTAAAACGTTTAATTTTACATTATTACAAAGTGCACTATAGTCTCAGCCTCAGATGTCACACCCACGGACCGTTGGCTAAACGTCTGATGCATATGGCACACAAAAGTGGAAACTTTTATAGAATCTTTAAAATACATCCGAGAGTTTTACACACCAGTCTGTTATTGTGGCAACATTTCCACGCCCCGAAACATGATGCTGAACGAAACTAACTATGATTGGTTGTTTGACATGTCGGTCAAACATAGGCTCAGCTGGTCTTGGCCAATAAAATCTGCCATTGAGTCCAGACTCCAGAATAAGCCGTCAGCCGTCAGGTCTGGCTACGTGAGACAAAGAGCACTATAGCAAAGTCTTAGCCTAAGCACGTGTCTCAGCAGCAGTGATGTGGTAACTTTACTATTTAGTAATTGGCTCTTTATATAGAATGCGGGGCTATTCTGCCATATTCCACATTGTACTTTCTCCTTGAAGATAAACTCTGCAGGGCTGTGGCCCTCTAGGAGCTAAGTTTGACACCCCTGATCCATAGTCATGAAAGTGTGTACACTTAAGTGTTTTTTTAATTAATATTATGTTATCTGCAGTTATAATATTATTATTATGTTTTATGTAGTTTTCAGATTTGAAGAAAAATACAAGTGAATCAATCATCTATCTATCACCAGTCTCGGGGTAAACTTGCGCAAGCTGGCAAACAATTGTGGACATTCTTGCATAACCATTCTGACCTGACAAAATCATCAACAAAGCCAATGATATTCTGGATGTTAGATATGGTCTTGGTTCTCTAAGTCAGTCTATGTTTTTGTCCTTAAGTTTGATTGCACAGAAATCTCTTCAACAAGCTACATTTTCTAAAGCATCATTCATATTCATAAGACAAATGATGTGGCCAATGTGCCTAAATGCAATGCTTCATATTTTGTACAAAGCCTCAAGTGTATGTATGTGTAATATTAATAATGATTCATGAGGTACCAGATACAACTATTGTAATAAATGTCAGATCTGTGTTCTTCTTTACAGTCATTAAAGGTTGATTATACATTTAATGTGCAGTAATACAAGACATCACTTTAGATACAGAGAAAAAGCCCTTGGATCTCTCTGAATGGGCATTCAAAGGATTTCTGAGAAAAGTAAAACCGTTATTATTCATTGCTCTCAGAATTCAGTGCCTGCCTTTCTACATACAATGAACAAATAAAAGCCATCAAACTAATACGGTACTATCTGTTCATGATCACAGAGGACTGTGTGCCCATATAGATACCAGGAAAATGATTCTGAAGGTTTTTTAAAGCAGTTAGGTCATCAATATTTCACTGTGGCTATCAGGATCTTCTTTTTACAAAAGGCTTGTATAACAAGATCCTCATGCTGAATTATGCAGAGGATCTGCAAACTGCTTTCCAAGTGGAGAACATACATATGAACCCCATCACACATACGTTTACTTCTACACACAGGCAGAGTTCAGTCCACTTGTATAAATACTGAGTCAGGCTCTTTGTCTCATTAACAGCCACTCTTAGACCTTCTCTAAAAGAAAAAACTTTTGTGCAAAATCCAATAATGCTTTCCATTAGCACAAACAAGAACCAAGGTAAAGAACATTTACATCAAATCGATACTTTCTAAGATACCTTTAACTGCACAGCTGTAAGCAATCAAAGGTGATTTGTCATTTAATAAGGAGAACTTGCTTGCTGCGTACAAAACTTCCATAATGCTTTGGGGCTAATGGGGCATTCATTAATTTGGATATATGGGTCTACAGATCTAAATACTGAATATGTAAAAATGGCTGACTGAGCTGTTCTTGGTTTTCTTAATTTTCTACATGCACCAGTAGATGCCAGAATAAACTATTTTCAGGCCACCATCGAAGGATATACTTGTCTCTTCCTCTAGACCAGGGGTCATTAAACTTGATCCTGGAGGGCCGGTGTCCTGCAGAGTTTAGCTCCAACTTGCCTCAACACACCTGCCTGGAAGTTTCAAGTATACCTAGTAAGACCTTGATTAGCTGCTTCAGGTGTGTTTAATTAGGGTTGGAGCTAAACTCTGAAGGGACACCGGCCCTCCAGGACCGAACTTGGTGACCCCTGCTCTACATTTACATTTATGAATTTAGCAGATGCTTTTATCCAAAGGGACTTACAGTGCATTCCCAGTGTGTTCCCTGGGAATTGAACCCACAACCTTTTGCGCTGCTAACGCAATGCTCTACCACTGAGCCACAGGAACACTAGACAGTAATGAGATCTCAGAAATGTCACAATTAGAGAATTCACTATGAACGCTACAAATTATGTTCAAAAGTACACCCCTTCTAATTAACAGGTTTGGCTCTCAAAGCCTAAGCCTGAAGGTCCACTCCTAGTGGGGTGTCAGCAGAAAATATGAAACAGCACAAATTAGATACATATTTGCCAAAGCTTAAAACAAACTGCCATGAGAGTGTGACAGCTCTGCTAGTAATCATCATACATTGACATTCCTGATAATTCCAACTTTTTTTGCAGTAGTGTGTATCCACACATTTGTTATTTAAAGTATGAATATGAATTATTCTAAAACCAGATAATATGATCTATATGCACTGTCAAAATGTTTAAACTAAAAATGTTGACTAAACTAAAATGTTTAAGTCAGCGGGGTAACAAATTATTTTAAGATGAAACAACAATTATTATGTTTTTACAGTGATTACCACAGTTAGCTACAGCCCCCAAATTTGGCATTCAAAGAGTCAAGATATTTGCCCCAAACACAATAAAATATTTTTCTTTTGTGAAACTTTGCTTTTTTTACTCTGGTCGCTGCTTGATGACACGCAATATTTCATAAACAGGCTTCTTATCACTGTAAAAAGTGATAAGTTGATTTAACTTAAAAAATTGAGGAAACCGTTGCCTTAACATTATTAAGTAATTAATAATAAAAAAGTATAAGTTAAGTGATTTGTCAATTGTCACTTATTTTTCAATTATTATTTACTTAATAATTTGAAGGCAAAGTCTTCATAGTTTTTAAGTTAAGTCAGCATCACTTTTTACAGTGATCAATTTTACAGCTCTGTAATGTGTCAGTTATTTTATTTGTGTATTTCCCCCCTGCGATATCAGGTGAAATATCTGAGAAAAACATTGATACTTTAACATGCTGATATTAAAAATAAATGTGAATTCCACCCAACTACAAAAGAAAGAGCAAAAAAATGTATATATTGCAATACAAAACTATTGAATATCATGGTATATAGTTCTGCTGAATGACAATGTGAAAGACGGTATTTTATATTGTACAATAGTACAATAGTAGCCTATTATTTTGTGAATATCATATTACATGTACATTACACACAGTACTCGCACATTAACACCCTGATTATATGTCTTAAGCATTACCTACATTTTCCACCAGACCAGTAATAATAGCAAGAAAAGATTCTGTTCTAGTCGACTCGAAATTTTGCTACAGAGTTTTACTGCCATCTAGTAAAACATTTGGAAAAATAACTACATAAATAAATAACCAAAATAAATTATATATTTTGAATCTGAAAGCTACTTCCAAATGCAGTAACCGGGTTTTGATAGTTTGCATCTGACATCATTATTAGTCTATTTTTATAAGAAATAGGCTATGTAATAAGTTATGATCACTACTATTACTGCTATTTTAAATAACAATATCACAATAAAAATGTTTTTTGAAGATAAACAGCTACCATTTCTCATTCAAACTTCATTAAGCAGCATTTAAACACTTAACACAAACACTTAAAAATAGGCTACTCACGAATTGAAATCGCAAAAGTAACGTTAGACTAAAGGCTTAGAGGCCCTAACTAGTGTGCATGTATGATATATGTTGTTCAAAAGACTTTCACAAACGTTTTAACATAACAACAAAAAAGATAAAAAAGAAAGAAAGACAAACAAACAAACAAACATAATTTATCCTGAGCATGTTTTTATTATTGAGATGACACAAACACATACAATAATAACCTGTGTGCATGTGTGAGGTGATAAATGGCAGAGATGAAGTGTTACTGAAATCAAGCAGACCTGCATCTCCTTATTGCTGTCCACAGGGGCAGAGGGCTGATGAGATCCTCTGGACCTGATGTTTGACTTCACTGACCGGTAACTCAAAACCATGATCTTCCCACTGACCTTTTAAGAAGTTTATAGGTATGTAAATCTTATCTTAAAGCTAAACGACAATTGTCCACGCTGTCTTGTCGGCGTCCTGAAGGATTTTAGTGTTGCCCATGCTGTGAACGCGCCTCCCAGAAAACACTTTACTTTCTCCACTATACATTGTTGGCAGTTGCCATGGAGATGCAGACGTCAGGGGTAACGTTGTGGGGGTAAAATGAAAGTGCCCCGGTGCAGCAAGACCAGAGAACAAAGGTCTCACTTTTAGTTCACGGATCCCGCAAATGGAACCTAAACACGCCTTTTGCTATTTAAACAACTAGCTGCATGAACAGTTTCTAATGTTTATAGCCTACGATACATTTCCGTAATGTTAGGAATGTGTGTGTGTGTGTGTGTGTGAGGGGGGTCATCTAAAGGCAGCAGATTTATATTAGGGTACTCAAACGCAGGTCATCGGATTTAGAGTTCAAATAAGTCTTGTTTTAGAAATGTACCATTGACTCCTAAAAGTAGTGCGGTAGCTGTGATTGTGAAGCGTCTGTCCCGAGGTCGTGTTCTACCGGTCCGTAGGTTTTCATAATTCTTACAGAGGGCGCTATTTTAATTCCAGGAATGACTGTATTTCCTGGGCACTTTCACTAGAGGTCACACTTGTTTCAGTTCTCATATCATTCCTTGATACATTGTAACATGTCAGTGAACAGCTGGGTGAAACATTGATGCAGTGTATAACAATATTCAATTAACTTCCAATTTATATCCAGTGGCTGTTTGAAATAAGAGCAAGTCAGTATAAACTAAGAGGAATATATTTTAAAAAGTAAGGGCTAGAACCAGGGGCGTAGCCACGGGTGTGCCAGGGTGTGCCGGTGCCACCCACAGTGGCAGCTGGCACACCTAAAAACAGATGCAGAATAATTATTTTTTTAATCGTAATAAACATGGGCAGCGCAAAGGAGGGGCTAGCAGATGCTTCAGCACCACCAAGAAAGACCAAAGCACTGTCATTGCACCCATAAGAAATGAAATAAATTAAAAACATTTTACTTATTATTACGCATTCATAACTCTGCATTGCAATATAACGTGACGTGATTAGCAGGCGCACTTTTCGAATTGACAGCATTTTATTAAAAAAACTGATCGGTTCCTTGTGCCAAGAAGGCCTGTCCCCGACTAAAGATTTCCCTAGTCACACATAAATTGATTAATATAATAACTTAGGCTACTAACCATCCTTTAATATATAGGCGTATAGCCTATTCCGCGCCCAAGCGCACGTCTAAAGCTTGCAACGACAAAAGTAGGCTAATGATTATGAATGTTGGGGGAAAGGCAAAATAAAACATTTTAATTATTCGTTAATAAACTAGTGATTTCTTCTCAGTCAGTGTCGGCTGAAAATGTAAAGTTGCAGAATGCGACGCTGACTTTAATAAAGAAATGCACCTTTTCATTCCGACTACGTAATTAAAGATTTTGATTTTTTGGTTCGTTCGTTCATTTAATAAAGTAGCCGGTTCATTGCTGTGACGCTCCATTTCACGGAGACTGCATGAGACGGCAGAAAGCACATCTTGTTTCTCTATTGTTTCTCTGTGTAGCCTACATAAATAAAAGCATATATATATATATGAACTGGCTGTTGAATTTTGTATTTTTGAAAGTTCAATAATAATATAAAAAAAACTTGCCGGACGGATTCATTACCCCGCTTTGTTCCGGGACCTCACAATTTACAGATCAAGCAGTGCTTATAATATTTGTTAATTTAAATGTAATTACAATTTTAAATTATTTTCAAAAATAAATAAATAATAATAACATAATTGAGGCATTCAAGGCCAGACCACGCCATCTCGCCCATTGAGCAGCTAACAGGCACCATTAAATGTACTCTGCTATGTTGTTGGCGATCCTGAATGTATAAAAATATTTTACTGCTTTCTCTAATGTGTCTTGCAAGACATCTATTCAAGTTTATTCCACCAAAAGTAATTTCAAAGGAACATTATATGTAGGCCCATGTACAGTTTAAGTAACCATTGCAGGATGTGCAAAATGATAATTATTTAAAAAAGGAGGGATTATTTAAAAGCATTTTGTTTTTATTTAGTAGAGCAGCTACAGCTGTTTTACATAATAGATTTTTACATAGCCTAGTCACTGAAGTCAATGATTATTCTTTGATAAAGTAAATGTGCTTTGCTCACTGTATAATGTGTTCGTTGTTTGAATAATCGTGGAAATGCGGTGTTATAATTAGAAACTTAAAATGTATTTTTATTAAACCTGTGATCATCAGGTTAAATAGGAGTTTAGTCTTATTAAAATATGTGACATAAATTGTACTTGCCTAAAAGGGGTTTATGATGTGTAGTTAATGATTAGGCTACAGTGAGCGCGTTTGACTAGAGCGCAGTTAAAGAGCTGTTGTAGGTTATACTGTATGTGATTGTCGGTGACCCTCTTGAGCAAGAAAGCTTCGGAAAATGAAAAAAAAAAAAAACAATATAGCTGCAAGCAGCGATAACCAGGGTTCAAGAATTTTAAGGCCTAAGGTGGTATGCTTTTAGGGTCTAGGCCAACAGCTGGATGCATAGCTGACAGTGAAACTCATCGAAAATGGACAATAGGCTCACAGAAACACACACACACACACACACACACACACACACACACACACACACACACACACACACACACACACACACACAAATAGAAATGAAATGGTTAAACTATCATATTAATAATCATTAAGCTTGCTTACACAGATACACACACAGACACACTCATATACATGCACACATATTTTGTTGCAGATATAGATATTTGAAATAAATGACAGGTGACAATACTCTTTGCAAGTCTTCTCTTTTTAAGAGTTTATATCAGGGATCTCCAACCCTGCTCCTGGAGAGCTATCATCCTGCAGATTTCAGTTCCAACCCTGCTCCAACACACCTGTCTGAAATTAACAAGTAGCCTTGAAGACTGTGATTAGCTGGTTCAGGTGTGTTTGATTGGGGTTGGAGCTGAAATCTGTAGGACGTAGCTCTCCAGGAGCAGGGTTGAAGACCCCTGGTAGGCCAATGTGAAATGCAGGGCTGACAATAGAACACATTCACAATGGAGAATTCATTAAAACTGTCTCTCTCTCTGTCACATACACACACACACACAAACACGCAGAAATGAAAGGTTTAAAAATGCTTAATAAACAGTAAGCATACAAACACAGACACACAGACATACAGAAATGAAAGGTTTAATAATACTAAATATACAGCACGCATGCTAACACACACACACACACTTTGTTGCAGATATAAAATAGTGATTTTCAAAGACATCCAAAATGGAGAATAGGTTAACAGACACATGTAGCCTACACAAAAATGAAATGGTTAAACTAACATATTAATACCCAATAAGCATGCTTGTTTTTTTGTTTTTTTTGCGCATTAATCTGACAATAAATGTGGCACACCCAGTTTTTCTGATGCACACCCAGAGTCTCCTTTCTGGCTACACTCCTGGCTAGAACTAATGCAAAACATCAGGTGTACAAACCCGATTCCAAAAAAGTTGGGACACTGTACAAATTGTGAATAAAAACAGAATGCAATGATGTGGAAGTTTCAAATTTCAATATTTTATTCAGAATACAACATAGATGACATATCAAATGTTTAAACTGAGAAAATGTATAATTTTAAGGGAAAAATAAGTTGATTTTAAATTTCATGGCATCAACACATCTCAAAAAAGTTGGGACAAGGCCATGTTTACCACTGTGTGGCATCCCTCTACTTTTTATAACAGTCTGCAAACGTCTGGGGACTGAGGAGACAAGTTGCTCAAGTTTAGGAATAGGAATGTTGTCCCATTCTTGTCTAATACAGGCTTCTAGTTGCTCAACTGTCTTAGGTCTTCTTTGTCGCATCTTCCTCTTTATGATGCGCCAAATGTTTTCTATGGTGAAAGATCTGGACTGCAAGCTGGGCATTTCAGTACCGGATCCTTCTTCTACGCAGCCATGATGTTGTAATTGATGCAGTGGTCTGGCATTGTCATGTTGGAAAATGCAAGGTCTTCCCTGAAAGAGAGCGATGTCTGGATGGGAGCATATGTTGTTCTAGAATTGGATATACCTTTCAGCATTGATGGTGCCTTTCCAGATGTAAGCTGCCCATGCCACACGCACTGCAACCCCATACCATCAGAGATGCAGGCTTCTGAAGCGCTGATAACAACTTGGGTTGTCCTTGTCCTCTTTAGTCCGGATGACATGGCATCCCAGTTTTCCAAAAAGAACTTCAAATTTTGATTCGTCTGACCACAGAACAGTTTTCCACTTTGCCACAGTCCATTTTAAATAAGCCTTGGCCCAGAGAAAACGCCTGCGCTTCTGGATCATGTTTAGATAAGGCTTCTTTTTTTACCTATAGAGTTTTAGCAGGTAAACGGCGAAGGGCACGATGGATTGTGTTCACCGACAATGTTTTCTGGAAGTATTCCTGAGCCCATGTTGTGATTTCCATTACAGTATCATTCCTGTATGTGATGCAGTGCCGTCTAAGGGCCCGAAGATCACGGGCATCCAGTATGGTTTTCCGGCCTTGACCCTTACGCACAGAGATTGTTCCAGATTCTCTGAATCTTTGGATGATATTATGCACTGTAGATGATGATAACTTCAAACTCTTTGCAATTTTCTCTGAGAAACTCCTTTCTGATATTGCTCCACTATTTTTCGCGCAGCATTGGGGAATTGGTGATCCTCTTCCCATCTTGACTTCTGAGAGACACTGCCCCTCTGAGAGGCTCTTTTTATACCCAATCATGTTGCCAATTGACCTAATAAGTTGCAAATTGGTCCTCCAGCTGTTCCTTATATGTACATTTAACTTTTCCGGCCTCTTATTGCTACCTGTCCCAACTTTTTGGAATGTAGCTCTCATGAAATCAAAATGAGCCAATATTTGGCATGACATTTTAAAATGTCTCACTTTCAACATTTGATATGTTATCTATATACTATTGTGAATAAAATATAAGTTAATGAGATTTGTAAATTACTGCATTCCTTTTTATTCACAATTTGTACAGTGTCCCAACTTTTTTGGAATCGGGTTTGTATATCTATCAAAGGGGTACAGCTATGGAATAATTTTTATAAGGAATTAAAATTATGTGTTTCACTTTGCAAAATTTAGAAAATGTATAAAACAAGGTGGTGAATAAATATATGACTCAATTTGAATAATGTGTGTATGTATTATTTAAAATATTCAAGCTAAAAGTTCTATTTTTGTAATTATGTAGACTATGTGTGGAATTATGTATGTACGTTTTGGGAAATGTCTTATGTAACTTGATTATCTTGTAATATCAAATCTAGTGAAAAAGTGATGTTCATCAGTGAAATATGTAGGCCTATAAGGGTAGGCATAATAAGGAAAGGCTTCGGCCTTCACCTTTTTTAATAATTATGTTTATTTATTTATTTTTTTGTGAAAAGTTGTCTTTCATGACCAAAATAAGATGGTGAAGATAATGATAAATACTACGCAGCTGGATGAATAGTTTTTTAACTAATAATGTCATTGTATTCGCACGTAAAGTATGCATTAATTACACCTGACGTGTGGGTTTAGGAAACATTTAATGATGTTGATAATCAGTGCTTAAAAAGCCATGTACTGTAATATGTGTGTATGGCAAATTTAAAATCTGGTCATTTGTTTGATTTTATATAGCCTAGACTAGTGAATTTATCAGAAATATCAGCAAATGTGTAGCCATGATTTATACATGTATTTATGCTCATTCAGAACTGAAATAACAAAAAATTATCTGTTGTGACTGCTGAATTTCTAATAAAATATATTATTTTGTTGATCAGTATGTTGTAGGCTTAACCCATGAGACCCTCACGACTGCCAGGCTCACCTATATGGACCTTTTTATGAAAGTTACTTAGCAAAACGTATGTATTAGATTCATATATATGAAAATGTTTACTTAAAAAAAAGTTTACTCGCAATGTAGGCTATTCAAACTGCAAGTATTTAGTAGCCTATTTGATTTTATTAAATCAAATCTTGTAAATAAATGGAGGTTTAGACTGTTTTTTTTTTTAAATGAATGGAAAAAGCATCTTATATAGGCCTATGCTTCTTGACGTTTTGTAATTTTGGGCTACAGCATTGTGATATTGTTGTGGTGACCTGTGGGGGGATGTGTGGGGTAGTAGGGGATTCCAGGAGACCCCCTTCTTGAAGAAGACCTCCCCTCCCCTCTCCCTCCCTTCATCCTTCTCCTCCTCTTCTCTACCAGCTGAAACTCAGGAGCGCCGCCGATCGGTACCGACACCTCTCCAGCGAGCTACAGCCAAGATGGAGGGTCCGCGCTCAGCGAATACAGGAACGAATCCCCGCAAGCCACTCTTTGCTTTCCAATGAAGAGGATTTATTCCCGAGCAGTCACTTGATCTCGGAAAATCGACACTGATCCGTTTGTTTGGGGAGTTTTGTTGAGGGAGAATCATTGATCCGAGGATGAGTTCAGGGGAGGGAGAGGACACATCTAAGGAGGCGGCCGACATAGCGGCGTTTTTTAAATCCGGTAAGTGGAGAAGAAGAGGCGTGCGCGGTTCGGTGTTTTTGTGTGTGATGATGAACCCGCTGATCTGAACTGATCGGACCAAAGATCCGAATATTTATTTTGCCCCTCTGAGATGTTGATGATGGTTACTGTGAATCTGCAGACGTGATTTTATGACCAGATAGAGTTGGCAGATTAAGATATATAGGCTAAGTCAATCACTTTGAATGCTATATGACGTTGCATTTGAATGTGCGCAAGCATAGTCATGAAACAAGTCCGAACCCAGTCCAGCAGCTTTTTCTTAAACCCTGATGTCATACGTCATTGTTTATAAGCGTGATGTTTGAGTTCTCAGTGAGATGACGTCATAAAGCTCAGGCAGCTATGGATTTTTAACGGTGCTGCCATGTCAGTGGTGTCATACATCACCAGCCCACTGCGTTCATTCACCTTAATACACTATTACCCTACATTCACAGACATCGTGGTGTGAATTTTGAGCTCATTCTGCTTCATGCACCACTTTGGCAATCTACTGGTTGGGTTGAAGCAGTCAGCTGTTGCTGTGATTTGTTTCAGCTGTCTCTGCTGTACCAGGTGCATCCAAGAAGGCACTCTGTAATGGGCCATGGACACTCAGAGTAACAGCAGGAGTGTCACAGTATCACCATGTCGTTTTCTCTCTGCTTCAGCCAGTGTTGATGCATATGCTTTGTGTAACATTGCATGTTGTTAATTCAACTTTATTGTGAGCAGTAATGAAGCATGATATGACAGCAGGTGCTACAAAGGACTAATGCATTGGGAAGAAGGTAGAAGAAATTAATGACCTAAAATATGAAAATATCGCTAGAAAAAAAAGAGTGTTAATATTTGAGAAAAAAATATTTCCAAGACGATTTGCTTAACACATTCAGTATTTGAACTCAGAAGATCATCAAAGTCTTTGGAAGATTATTTGTGAGGGGAAATGTACTTTAATATTTGCCCTCACAAAAAAAAAAAAATCCCAAAGGCCGTATGTTAAACAGTTTCTATTTAGCTTGTAAGGCCTGTAATGGACCCAAAGTGTTTGTAAAAGGGATGGATTGATAAATAGTTTAAAGTTACATGAAATCAGGTTACAAGTTTGAATAATACTTATTTGGGCCTCCTTTGAAATTTGGTCAGATTAGACTGAAGCGAAAAATTATTTAAAAAAAAAGTATAAAGAATTTCTGCTGAATATTTCAACCAAATATTCTTGTGTCACTCTTGTTTGTTTTAAGTAGAGGTTGCCTGATAACAGCTTTTTGATAGTAGAGATAAGAGTAACTGATATGATATAAAATGTCTGACAGTCTGACAAATATACATTGTGAATTAGGATTGGATGGTATGGCCAAAAATATGGTTAATTTATGCAATTATATATATATATATATATATATATATATATATATATATATATATATAGTTAGGTTAAAAACAGTTGACTTCAAATAATAATGCATATAAAATTCGGATTTAATTAACTATGTCAAGATGAATTTTAAGTAGCAGTTACTGTCCTGAGCTTAAGTCAGGTTTCAACATACATGAGGAGTTAATCATTGTTTTTATTTCACCTCCAGAGGCTGTATGTTCATTTTTTTACCTGTATAGAATCCAAAGGTTGTTATGTGTGCCAATGAATAGCCAAAAGCAATAATAAATATTGTAATAAACTATGCTTATAGTTTAGGATGAAGTTCAAATCAATATACTGTACTGCAAATTTGGTGTAGGTGGTTGCCCTTTTTGGGCCAGTTTGTTGAAATTAAGACAGCATTGGCTCCTAATAAGTTGATTAACATGCTTCATGTAATTAAAGGAAATGATTCATATAATTAAAGGAAATTATGTTTATTTATTTAAACAGCATGTACGTTGCTGGTTTGCTCATGTTATGTTATCATCTGAATGTCAAGAAACAAGGTGTCAAAAGTGTAATATTAACACTTCTCGTTAGGCGAAGTCTTTCAGGGGTCTATTTTAAAGCATTGCAGCATCCTAGGGCAGTGTTTCAGAACGAAGGCTTCTCTCTCTGAGTCCTCCGTTCGGTCTGTTAATTGCCCCACGCCTGCTCAACACTCAAGATTTGGCACCGACAAGCTTTCTCTCTGGCTGTCTTTGCGTTAAACACATTTTGTGTTTCCAGAACATTGGATGTCTCATCAGTGCCCTACTTAGTCACTGAGCATTGAATGCAGTCTCTCTGGGGTAAGACGCCCACCTAAAGAGCTTTTTGTTCAGTTTTGAGGACTGTAGCAGATCTTGCACACCAACCTTGGCCTGCATTCTCAACTACCTTTTGATGCTGAGCAAGAAAATGGCTCAGTGTTTGCTAGAACCAGCACAGAATAGTGATGGTGGTCTCTTCAGGCAGCTAGGGGCATCCTTAAGTGGAAAAACAAGACAAACTAAATGAGTGCAATCCATCAGTGTGAGTAAAATTAAGAAATTATATGTAAGTATATGACTCTTTGTATCAAAAATGATTAATTTAATGGCTTTGCCATAACAATAAATGCTAACATATTAAAATGGCAATATACACTAAATTGGAACATTAAACTTTATACATTATGTAACCTGTTCCATCAACATATATGTCCACCAAGGTCTAAAAGGCTTGACAACCTTTGAAGACCCCGATCCAGATTATTTCTACATTATCCGTAATAAATCAGTAACAACTGTATTGTTACTAAATAATTATGTGGTCATGTTCCCATTGGCCATGCTCTTTGTCGTGTTTCTTATCAGTTTTCTGACATTGACATACTCACAACTTATCTAATGCTAATTTAGAAGTAAAGGTGGGCGATATGGCAAAAATAGCATATCACTTTTTTTTTTTATATCACGATTTCACGATTTTATCACGATTCTTTGTCATGTTGGTTTTACTATTTTGTCTGAGCAGTACAGCCAAACTAATTTCCCTATTATAAACACAAATCCTTTCAAGGTAACAAATATAAAAAAAGAATGGTGGATATTTAAGCCAAAGTGGGCGAAGATAAAAATCTTTGTCATTATTTGTTATCAAAAATAAGTAGAAAGATACACATTACAAATACCCATAATATACAAATAAAACAAACAGTGCTTTTTTCAGGTACTATAGATATATTTAGCAGGAGCATTCAAGAAATTGAATGAACAAATATAAAAATAAAACACTATTGATTCCTATTAAAGCAGCTGTATTTTTTTCTGTCAAGAGTAGAGAGTTATTTTTTTTCTCTTGCGTTTTGTTGTTTTAGCAATAAAGAATACAAATTCTGTCATATGTCTGTAGATTCTGTCATAGTATTTTATATTTATACCATCATTTACTCACTCACATTTAGTTTTAAACCTGAGTGAGTTTCTTTCTTCTGCTGAACATAAATGCTATTTTGAAGAATGTGGAAAACCAAACAGTTGCTGGTCCTCAGTGACTTCCATGTTATTTATTTCCTTCTATCAAAGTCAGTGTGGACCAGCAACTGTTTGGTTACCCACATTCTTCAAAATACCTTCTTTAGTGTTCAGCACAAGAAAGAAATTAATACAGGTTTGGGACAACATGTGAGTGAGTAAATAATGACAGAAATTACATTTTAGGGTGAACTATTTGAAAGCCGATAACCGATATGTTGGCCGATACATCTATATGCAAATTTGTATATACTTTTTGAGAGCCTGATAAAAAAAAAAGTCTCATCATTAAAAGCCACATCCCAAACACTTAAACACAAGCAGCCTAGTTTGAACAGTGTAAGTTAAAAAAAAAAATTTTTACTATCCCCTTACCAAATTTAGCCATAAAAAAGTCTCACAAATAAAATTAAATAATGCATAAATAATGTAAACAAGTAATTGGACATCATACATGTGTAAAAATCGAAATGCATGTGCCATGGATGAATAAAATGGAAGAGCCATCTGCATGGACAATAATTCAATTATATTAATTACTAAACCATATTGTTGATGAAAATAATAAGAGAAAATAAAGTGGTGGTTATTATTAATAATGCTTCAGTGATTTTGAAACATTACATTAATAGGCTACCACTGTTTTAAATAGCAGCTGTTTGAGATGTGTGCGCTGTATGAAGCTGAATGAACACCGGTAAACTGAAGCGCTTGTTATAGCCGGATAATTAGGCTACATGAGAATCAGATATTTATAGAACATAAACATAATATTAAAACTTATTTATGCACAAAAATACGGAAATGCACAAGTTATTTTGAACTAAGTTATGCGCTAGTCAGATGTGTAACTCGTGGACGCGCACTTGGCTTCCCGTAACAATGCGCTGAAACACGGCAACTAAACCCAAATAATTCACAACGTTTTATTATAATAATGTTCTCATTAGAATGTTATAAACACGACAGTCCCAATCATAGTTATTAGTTGCGTGCTGCTGTTTGAGCTGCGTGCGCTGAGCTAAATAAAGATGATCACCGGCAAACGATATCATGGAGGTGTAGCTCTGTTGTGGACATGTTCAACGCATGCACAAAACACAGCGCACAAAGATTCCACAACGTCATTTACAGTAATGTTCTTAATATAATTAAATGCACAGTAGCCTTTATGACAGACTTGCTCTGCACATGTTGCACATAAGTGTATTGTCCTTTTCAAAGTGATTCCAATCATATTGGAACAGTGCACATCTGAAGTGTCTCTGAAGGAAATAATGCATTATTTATCGGCTTAAAGATATCGGCCAAATTTTCTTATCAGGCCGATACCGATAACAGAAAATAATTGCATTTATCGGCCGATACCGATATGGTGGCCGATATATCGTGCATCCTTACATTAAAACACGCAAATAATGTACTTTTGTGATTATGAATAAGTGCGGTGTCCAGTGAGAATATCTCTACCGCTGAGTTAACAGTGATGCGAATGTATGTTGCGTTGTACAGTACAGTTTATTGATTCGGAGGTGATAGAATGTGCGCTGTAGAACGATATGATATTTCTTCAAAAGCAGATCGTGGAGACATTTTTATTGTCCAAGATCAAAAATCGTCATATCGCACACCCCTATACACAAGTACGCGTACCGTTTCTAACTCAACAACTCACTTGTGTATTCTGAAATAAGTCAGGCTGCATTTCATAAGTCAGTACTCAGTTCTAGAAAATTGGAAATGTTTTGATTGGAAATGCATTTATAAATTAAGATCTGCTACAGATTTCACTCTATGTACAAATTCTCATGGCAATTGTATCTATTTCCATCATTGTGTATACCATGCAACTTGAGACGGTTCTTTAATAGAAAGTATTGCGTTAAATTGTGAATCATCTTCTGTCTTGAAGACAGCTCTTTATACATGACAGCCACGCATATTCACACACTTGTGGGATGATTGAGGTTGTCATGACATATTCAGCCCACTTCACAATGTGGCGGAACAGCTGAAGGCTGCATCACACAAAACCTGAGCCCTCCCTCAGAGTCTATCAGCAGCAAACCACTTCCACATAAATGTTCCCAACTGAGTTGAGTTACTCTTTTCAACCCTTTGCTGTTCTGTCTTGTAATTGGTGCGGCCAACCCCCCTTTGAAGTCTGTTGTGATATAGAGCAAGAAATTGCGACTTTTGAATCCTCAATTCTCTGTTGTGGTGGCTCTGTTACTTTTTATGCAAAACATCTCAAGGGGTTGTTGCACCAACTTTCCAAATTTGTAATCATTTAACAGTCTGTTTTTAAAATTAAGGATTCAAATGAGGTGTGAAGAGCCGTTGTGGCCTCATTTTGGAAAGCGAAGGACGTTATTAAGTTAATGGATGCCAAACCAAAATATATTGTTTCACTTCCTCTGATACTGAAGTGACTTTTTGATTTGATGAAATGATTGCCATATGAAATCAATAATTGTGCCATTTACCAAATGCAGCCTAATGAAATTGCTAATTTCCTGTACTGGCAGTGTTTGACTTGAAGAGATCTGTCATTGCTAAAATAATTTATATGATGTAATTAGAGGTTAGCTAAAAGTGAAGGGAGGATTGTGGCTTGGGATATTTCCCAACATTGCCTTCACTTTGATCAACTATAGAACATAATTACATTGGAAGAAACATGCTATTTGAGCCAATTACACATCTGACTATCACATGATATGAACAATTAAATAAAATGTTCCCCTTGTATGGTCACTTTATGTTGGATTGTGGGTAGTGCTAATGCTATGGATTGTAGCTGCTTGTCTAAAGTAATCACCCCCTCTATAGATTTACTCAGAAAGTACAGTAAGATCATTTAAAGTGTGTGATTTCTGTGCCACTTGTGTCACCAGGCAAAATTGTAAAACATATTATTTTCAAGTAAGTTTCCAGATAACTTTCCTCATCTACCAATGGTTGGAAAAACAGATAGTTCACTTCCACCCCAAAGGCATACTACTGGTTGAGTCAATAGTGGATTAACAGAATGCTTTCCCATGTCATTCATATTCTGGGCACATTTGCTTATCAGACTGCATAATCAGTAATGTGTATACCGAATTTGGTCTTTTAAAATCACTGTGGTAATACGTTAGTAGCCTACTACAAACCTGGTATAAATAATTGGTGGGCAGCAAAGGAAAGCCTTGTATTGCCCTCAAGGTGTGCGTTCCTATATGAGTGTGACATCACGTGGAAATGATGAATACCCAAGTATCTTGAACCAGAGCCCAGAGTCCAACTTATTTATACTGAAATGCACACTTGTTCACAGCCCGTGAGGTTGAGCATAGCCATTATGGTTTGTGAAAGTAGAAAGCCTTGCATTATCTAATATAATGAAGCCCTGAATGAGCAAAAATTATCTGACCCTACTGCATGTATGTGCTGTAATGTGGTGCTACATTCGACTAGAAAAATAACTTTTTAAGATAAAGAGAAGCAAGGCATCAAATAGCAGTAAGCTTAGCTATTGGGTACCATTCATGTAATCATCCTTTGCAAAAATGCACTGTGACAATACCATGGTATCAGAGGGTAAAACTATAGTACTGAATGATTATCATTCTCATATCATGGTATTTACATGGTACTTCAAAGTATATAATCATGTTATTGTCCAAAGTTGTACATAATGGGTAAAAATCATCTTAATTTGCTCTTCATGTCAGTGTTTCAGTCTGCTGCGATAGAATGTAAATGCAGAACAGCATTATGGTCCATGAATAGACAATGCCAATATGCCATCTTCTATAATTGGAAGAATATTATTTCAGTTTACATCTCTCTCTCCATCTCTTGAAGGGGTTTAGAGTACATTGTTTTTACAATGAGGAACAGATGTTTGAGGGGAGGATGTTATACTAGATTATATACTAGCCAATGTGCTGCCCAGGAGAGGAAGTGATGCACACACACAGATGCTAAACAGTTTCCTGATTTCTTTCAAAACTCAAAACCACAGTCATTCAAACACTTGTGCTGTGTGGGCCAGTGGAAGTATTCAGTGAACCTTTAATGAAGATTAGATAAAGGCTATATGTTGTCATCTAACAGAGCAAAAAACAAAGTTGATATAATTGCCAGATATTTACTTTAAAAAAATACTGTGACAATGTTTCAGGTGTTACAGGTATTAATAATAATAATTAATAATACTATCATGGAAGTCCATTTCTGCCACTGAAAAAAAAAGGGTAATTGTGATTTTGTGACACTTTTCTCAGAATTGCATTATATAAACTATTATAAAGGTGGAATTATGAGATATAAACTCACAATTTATTTTTATTTTTTCCTCAGTATTGTGAGTTTATATCCTGACTTTGCAAGTCTCACTTTATAAATCGCAGTTGCAAATTTATATCTCACAGTTCTGGAAAAAGTCAGAATTGCAAGATGTAAACTTGCAATTGCGAGAAAAACGTCAGAATTTGTATAATTAATTTTGATTTTCTATTGTGAGAACTTACGTCACTCATGTAATTTCAAATCTGATTTTCTTTCATCCATAGTACATAAAAGGAGCTGAACCCATACAAATATTCTATAACATCTTTAGAGACACTTGTACAAATGTGCTTTATTCCAAGTCTATATTTGCGCTTGCATATCCGAACATGTCACATAAAGATGCAAAGATGTATATTCCACAGACCACAGGGGTGAGTAAATTAGTCAATTATATGACAGAATTCTCATTTTTGAGTTCACTGTTCATTTTATATCATATTAATTGATGCCTGAAAATGTGCTGTGTAACATTGTGTGTGTTTGCACAAGATACCCATCAGGAAAAGCTACTGCCGCAGGTGCATTCACCTAAAAACCTGTTGAGGTAAATCATTCATCCCTGCGATGGGGTCTTTCCTCTCGATAAGAGACCACTGGGCCTTGCCACTGCCATATAACCCTTATCTGATCAAGAGCTTGTACATTTTCCCACAGATGCTCCCAGATCAGCACTGACATTTGCCATGTAATATTGAGGTTAGGGTAAAGGCCAAGAGTTCTGATGCAGTGTCAGTGAGGAAGGGCAGCGATTGACTGAGGTCTTATCAGTGAGCGTCAGTCCTCAGTGTGTAATACGGGATTTTGGCTGTATTGGGGGTCATCAGATCATATCACACAGTCTCAGCGGGATACTCAATAGGCCATTCTAAAAGCAAACCACAGGCTGAAGCACACAGATGCTGGAGTATTTTATCTGGAAAACACTTGGAATGGTTAAACCCCATTTATTTGTGAATGCTTAACTTCATTTTAAGGTGTTCAAGCTAAACAAATTATCAGCTTATTTACGAAATGCCAATAAAACCAACAGGTTAGAAATTGATATGATGATAACAGGATTGAAATTCAGAGCTAACATTAGCCTGAAGGTGTCAATTTAAAGTGTTAAACATCTTTTGAAAATCTGGTGTTATCATACGGATCTCTGTAAATTTATCAGACAGGGGGGATTGTTTTCAATGCAAACAAAATAATACAATAAATAAATAACAGAATTTGTCAAACTGCTCCTTTTTCACCACTAAAATGATGTCACTTCTTGAAAAATGATGTCATTGTCACGTTAAGTGATGTAACAAAGAGTAATATGGTGGAATGCGATGGGGACATGGGGAATCTATAAATGATTTTCAATTAAAATAAAATTCCAATAAATAATAAGAAAACATGTTTGTTTGGAACATTTTAGTTGGAGAAATGGAATATGCTGTGTTTCTTAATGAATTGGTAGGTTTTATTTTCTAAAATTGTAAAGTTATTGCTTTAGGACATTTGTTTTTACCAAATTATATTCATGATGAGGAAATGACAATATACTACATAAAAAAAATATTTTGGTGATCCTTGTTATCTTGAAAGCATCCACTGTGATGTAGATGCAGATACTGTACATGATTTTATATTACAGATAGTTTCAGTCAGATTATTCAAATCAAAATACATTTAAAGCAAACTATGAGTGTTCAATTTAGCTATGCTTTATGGTTTTCTAACTTCTGATCATTGCTCTTCCTCTGTCACATTTATGTAATGTGAATCGTTCTTTAGTTCTGAGTTTTGTGTTAGGCCACACTGTATGTTTCATGATGTAAAATGCTCATGCCTATTCAAAACTTCACTTCAAATTGTCAGGAAACCCCTTCATCTCTAAGAATTGAATGAGGGTGTACCGTACTTTATCTAACCCCTATCTCTCTCTGGCATTCTCTGTATTTTCAGAATGTTCTCTTCCTAAATGTGAACCCAAGCTTGAGTTACCCTGTCACCCAGGTAAGACACTGTTATTGCTGAAATTTATTTGGTTGAGCTACATTAATATTTTTGCACAGTGCTTAAATTAGTCTCCTTTTAGCATTGGTTAAGTTTTTTTTAAGCATTTAATCTAATTCATGTGCCATTTATATTAGGCTGCTGCATATCATTGTTTGGTTTCAGTTTTGGTTTAATTAGTTCTAATGTCTTGAAATCCAGGTTCAAGAATATGCAATGCCATCTGTGAGGTTGTTTCGGTTAAGAGAACTGTTCTAGCATGAAAGGGGTCATATGATGCTTTTTCAAAAATCTTTATTTTGTGTATTTGGTGTTGGTATGCTTTAATGTTCAAAAAACACATATTTTTTCAAATACTGTACATTATTGTTGGTCCTCTATGCCCCTGCTCTCTCAAACGCTTTGTTTTCTACAAAGCCCCTCCTTCCAACAAACGCAGTCTGCTCTGATTGGCCAACTGACCCAGAGCATTGTGACCCCACAAGCAGAAATTTAACGCCTCTTTCCATAATTGGGAGCTTTATGACACACGATGCACAAATCTGTTCAAATGGGACCAGTCAATAGCAAATACTTAAACTAATAACAAAACACACAGTCGCTGATTCAGAAGCGCCAGATTGTCATATCAAAGTCAGAATTACCTCCTCTCCTAGGTTCACGAAACTGACTTGAATAAAATGCATTGCTTTTCTGTTGTAAGTCATCTTAATGATTCCTAAATACATCTACTTTCGAAAGGCCAAATCAAGTGCTTTTGCTTTCGCCTAGAAACACACAGCTTCTTCCTGTCATGGCTGCTTCAACACTACTGCGGTTACTGAAACCACGCCTTCTTTCATTTGGGCTGCATTTATGAAAATATTTCCACACAGTGACTTAGGAGCGTGTTTGAATGAGCCGCTTTAGGGGGGCGTGACAGAGTCTTAACTTTTATAAAGAATATCTCTTTGGTTTTGAGACTTTAGTCTTTGCAACTTCAGGGATCTTATCTCTGAACAATCAGCTTGTAATACTCCAAAGAGTAAGCAAAACTTTAAATCGCATCATCACTTCTGAACTGATTGCCCATTTGGCTTTTGGCTGGTTTTAATCTATTGATTAATCTAAATGTTTTCATTTGGTTTCATTAGGTCATGCTTTATTGGATTCCTGTAGGGTGAAACTAGTTTTTACTCTTGCATTTTAGATTTAGTACAAATGAAACTGAACTGAGTTTTGTTGATGATATCTTGATGATGATGGGTTATTACACTATACACTAATAATTGCGTTTATATATAAAGTCTGAAAAAGATTAATCACTTTCCAGGAAATCAGACCTTTATACCTTTTTTATCAGACAGTCAGGAGGTTCTAGGATGTATTTTGAAAGTAACTATACTTGACCCAGTTATGTCTAATATTAGTTGAACATTTGCTCGTCCCAAGATAATATCTTCTGCAGCCAGCCGACAGTTAATATCTGGTTCTTTAGATTTGCTTAGATTTCTTACAGTATTAGTTTTATTTTGCTTGCACAATGAAAAAATACAACAACTTTTGGCTAGTTTCATCAAATCCAGTGTATGTAGTAAAAAACAAAATACAAAAATTATAATATTTAAGAATAAATTACTGAGGTTTGTGTAGAATTCCCCATTCTGGTTATTTGAGCAATGCTGTTTATCTCATTGTTGCCCAAGGTGCACAGAACATTTCTGTGAGTGGCAATGATCTAAATCAGTTCAATAAGCATGACTAAAAATAAATGAGGGTGCACGACATTTATTTGTTTCTCACGTTCGTCCCCTCATATGAGACCCTAGCTTGTTATTCATTTCAAGCTGTGTCTTTCATAATCAGCTCTCTAATGACTACTGAACCTCAAAACTACAGTAATAGCATGACAGCAATAAGAACAATTTAATATGGCAAAGCCTTCAAGAATTGTTTCTAATTACATCGCAATAACATAAACTCATAATAACAAATGAGAAAACATTTTTAAACCCAAAACTTAGCAAATAAAGTTTTGGGTTGCTGATTGTAGGCAAGTGAGCTCTGCCCTGTTCCCAGCAGTGGTTTACTCTTTCTATAATTGGAGACTGAAGTGTATTAGACCCATGCCGAGATGTGCCGGAATCTGGTATGTTCTCAGGTCCGGAGGGAATCACTCGCACAATGGACATCTCCAGAGGAGGTCTTTATGCTGTCTGCCAAAGTCCTCGACATGCTCATCACCCCAATCAGTCCCACCATAGCTACTGGTCAGTAGAGTATACATGAAGGCTCCAAAGATTCTTTAGTACGCAAAACCTTAAAACACCTAAAACCTTAAAACACCACTTTGGAGGGCTTCTGTCCAAACCTGCTTTCAAGCTGGGTCAGGTCCTATACAATGATTTGTTGATGTTTTAAAATAACTTTGTAGTTCACTTGGTTTGAGATATAAAGCAATATAGTATAAAGGGTGGTTAACACAAAATACTTTTGCAGTTATCTGAGGTTAGACCTTTTCTGAATGGCCAAATGCACAGGAAGCAAAGTGCTTGCCATTTGTGTAAGGACAGTTGTTCAGTTAAGGCTAAAATGTGCAGGTTTCTGTGTTAATCTGATAGCTAGATGTGCATTAACGGGCTGGATGTATAAAGAACAATAACTGACCAGCGAACTTGTTCACACCGGCTAGATAAATCTTCTGCTCAACAGCATTTATAAATAGCTGACCTAGTCCAAATGGACTATTTTCCAGGTTGCCTGTGAAATAGGGCTTGCATATAACCAATAGCTAGAATAGTTTTCAAATGCAGTTTAAGAGAAGGATTTGTTGGACCGCACAGTTTTCAGTTATTTTTTTTCTTTCTTTTAAAACCAAAGTGGTGTCCAAACATGGCAGAATTGACAAGAGCTGTCACATTTGTAAAGGAACAAAAGAAAATGACTAGAGTCTATATAAGATAAAAACACTGGTGTCTTCAGTTCGTGCTTCCTCCGTGGAAGGTTCTGGTGAGAAGAGGAGAGTCCATTGTACTTAAACGTTTAATCAGTTCACAGTTCTAAGGTTCCTAGAGTAGAGTATTTAGAGAAAGGATAGTATATCATGTGTGATGTTTAACAATATCAAAATCTCACAATATGATAATATTGCGATATGAAGTCCACAATATGATATTTATTGCGATATTAAAAAAAGGCAAATTAATAAAATAAAAATTAAAATTGTATACATTTTAAAAATTATTCTATCTAATGCACTTTGAGAGTTCAAAATTAAGAGCTCCAACTCATGTTCTTAACTAAGAAAACTTAAGTCAGAAAAAAATCACTGAATTGTCTTAAAGGGGACTTGACCCTATTTTTATTTGTGATACTGTCTCAGTCTAAATTACATTCACACTGGTGTTTTAGGAAGCCTAAAACACCAGTTAGAACAACAAATTAGAATATAATAAATATAATAATGCATGTAATAACCATGTATTGTAAAACAATTGCGCTATAAAATAAATGAAAATAAATGAATATGTTTTGCTTTTCACTACAGTAGGGTAATTACAATACTTTTTTCTTAATTTCTACTCTTGAAAGAGATAATTTGAATTTGGACTCAATTTAAACCTCTAGCTGTCAGCAATTCATACAGCACTTTTAAGCTTTTATTTTGAAGGAAAACTCCAGCTTCAGTGAAAACAGGCTTACAAAAACGCGTCTCTCTACAAATCTAGTGAAATGTTGTAGTCATCTGCCATAAAAATAAAGCATAACTGGTGGCCATTGCATTCCCCAAAAAGTCACTGGTGTTACTGTAAATAGCACCATTTAATGTAAATGCACCATATTCAACAGACCTTTATGATTGGCCCAAAGCAGAATTGTTATGTCAGGCTGTCCGACTCCTAACCTTGTAAATGCACATACAGTACATCAGTAATATTATGGCTCACACGTTGCATCTTAATGGTAATTTACAGATGATGTTACAGCATCTCCTCCTATTACTGGTATTTCACCCATGATCCATAATAAATGGTAAACGTCTGGTAAATTTCCATAGAAGGCTGTACAATTATTACACTTTTGTGCAGCTGATGCAAAATAGGGTTTATATTGTGACAGTTATTTTTATTTCCATTTCTTCACTGCTATTGTTGCCAAATGGAATGCATAAATAATTTTAAAGAAATCATAAAGAAATGTATTTAAATCAGCTTTGTATAATATATGTGAAGAACATCTGTATTTGTTATGATCATAAAGTAGGTTCATTGAAATATCTTGTATAAAATGTATCTAAACAAAAACTTAACTGGCAGATAAAAGTAAAGTTTTTATAATTTATTGCAAAAATACACAAGCGTCAAAGGCATTTCACATCAAAGCTAAAATAGTTCTTATTCAGGCAGCAACTGTACATTCCTGCACTGATCATAATGCAGGAGTGTCCCTTTCCAGTGTCTAATTCACTCATAACATCATTGTCTGATGGTCAATACCCCCACTTTTATCAATAAAATAGGTGTTAGATTGCCAGTAATATCCCCATGCCGATTGCTTGACCAGTCACGCATTATACCATATTAGATTTCAATCATATACATACAGCATATATAATCTCTATATCTTTTTCAGATAGAAAATGCTGAGATATTTACTGAAACCTTAACTGGACAGTTTATGCATGAAATTGCATTTCCTGCTGTTTACATATCACCCTGCACTTAGTGCAGTGTGGGCTAATTCTAGTGTGTTTACTCAACGTAAACAGGCAATATAATTGCCCTCCAAGGAGTTTGCTTGAAATTGCGCTTAGAATGGAATATCAAGCCTGCATATAATTCCTTGAATAAGTTCAGGATGTGTAGCTGTTTTATTTGCATTTTTGAAGTTTATTTTTACCAGTTTTGTGGTGTAGATTTCCTTTTGTTTGACATTGCTTTTTGCTAATGTGATTTCCAGTTGTTTGACACAAAATGGTGGCAGAGTATGTCCTAAAATGTTGGGGCCAAATTGGATTGTGTTATAAACATATTCCTGCCAGTGGGTAATTGCATTATGTTTGTATCATAATAATGTGGTTTATTCTCTGTTTAGCAGTACAATTACACTAACTTTAAATTATTTGGTTAAATGTAATGTAATGACAGGACAACTCGGGTTAATTTGTCCAGCATCTGGAATCATGATATATTACATAATCATAAATTATTATATATTTTACAAATATACAGTCAGAACATTTGTGATTCCATTAAAAATGTTTTATTTGATGTTTCCAGATTAAATTATATTATATATATATATATATATATATATATACAATTTGATCCCTATATATCAAGACCTACAAGCACATGACACTGCTACCTCTTTCCTCGAAAGCATCCATGAATGTCAGCTGGGCCCATGTTTCAGTTCAGATCACCACCATCTAATCAGCCCTGCCCCCGACCACCTAACTAACCAATCACATCCCAGTGAGAATAGCTCTCACCCAATAGCAAACCATGAGATCATAATGGGTTCTGTCACAGAGCTGCATGCAGGGACCCTTGTATTGACTGTAGGAGATGAGAGGGGAAGATGGCAGTGAAAGGGAAGGGAGGAGAGAAATTATAGCCCTGGTTTCACCAAGCCTTGCCTTACTACAGCTGCTGAGTGTGTATATGGCTGACGATTTTTGCTGGATGCTTCGGATAAGGAATAATGGCCTTGCAGATCCTCTCTGCAGGGATTTGTAAGTGATGTTTCTGTGATATCTGATGTGACTCTGCCGTTTGTTGTGTTTTACTGCGTAGTATAGCGTCATACCTAGGGATTGCATTTAGATGTGTGCCACTCAGTATGCTTTTGATTAACATTTAAAATACAGAACACTGTTCATTTCACATGATGGTCTTCTATTTCAAAATAGAATGCATGTTTACAGTCTTTTTGGTGTGTTCCGAAATACTGGTTTTGTTGTGCTTTGTTGTGTTCATGCTGTGTACAAAGTATATATATATATATAATCACCTTTATAGCCTAAGTAAACTTCATTTCACAGTGATGTAGCAGTTATTATGTCTGCCAGATTATTCTATATGCTCAGTCTGCTGTGAGTAACTAGTGAGCATGGACTGGTCTTTGGTTTCTCTGAGCTATAAGTGTCCTTGCTGGGTTCTGTGTTTTCATTGGCTCAGGCCTCAGATGCCTGTACGGTGTGGTTAGAGGCCGTTAGAGTTATTTTCCTATGTGATTTCCTCTTCTCAGTGCCATGTGTTTTCAGTCAAGCAAGACATTTTCATTGATTCTATACAAAATGAAACATAGGTTTATAGGTTCCTTAACACTGAAAATGCTTGACAAGTACAGGTTTCTCTGCTGTGTTGAGGCTCTTATTGAAACAGGAAGTTGGGGTGGGGCCAATCAAGTCTAGTAGTCTTTGCTATTGGTGTTCAATCAAATGATCTGACGGCTATTTCACCTTGGGTTCCCTCTGGATGTCAATGTTGTTGTTTTTTTTTTTTAGAATAGCTGCTATTCTTGTTGTTATTTGTTTAAGAAACTTTCAAAATTTGGACTGCAAAAATTATACAAAGCCATAATTAAACAAAATATATCTACTATATTTATTAAATTTACAGGTTGTTTGGTTCCTCAAAAACATAAAATCTTCAATTAAATATTTTTTTCTCCCCCAGCTTTTGAAGTATATACATTTCAGCTATTACTGTGAGTAATTTATTAACTACAGACCTGCAGATTTTACTGATACAAAAATTAAATTAAATTCTAAAACCCATAGAAACTGGACTATGATTTGAACAGCTGTGTTTTATAATGAATAAATTCAAGCCACCTTCAAATCCAATCAATAATTGAGAAAAAAAATCTAATAAAATATGAGTGTTAGTGCAACCAAAGAGACCAGTGGCAAACAAGACCAGTAGTATTTATGTTTATAATCAGAAGAGCTTTATTGCCAAGTGTGTTTGCACACACAAGGAATTTGTCTTGCAGGAGCTTCCAGCACAGAAATTATAAACAGTGCAGAGTGCAGACAACATATAATTAAGGCAATAAAAACACTAATAATGAAGAGAATAGACAGTAATTATGAATATCAATAGTAATAAAATGAAATGAAAATGAAAACAAATCCCTTTTGTTTCTTTTTTTTTCGTTAAGACATTTTGAATTTTATTGTATAAATAAGACCTTATCACGGCACCTGTTCTTCAAGGTGGTTCTTTGGAGACACTCCAACTCCCTATTGACAGTGCAGATGTCTTGGCAAATCTTGAGATGCCCTAGAGAGCAAATTGGTTCAAAACACAGTGTTATATATGTGAAGATGCATGGATCTCGTTAAAGCTGGGAAGACAGAAGGTAGATACACTTTCATATTTAAATTATCAAAAAAAAAAATCATCGAGAGATGATCACGATAAATGTCAAATCTTTATTTCTTTCAAGTTTAAAGACTTGTTTTGCTCCAAAGTAAAAGTTGTAGAAACGAGTCTTAATTATTTTTTTATTTTTATTTTATTAAAATAAATATCTAAATAGAAAGATTAATTTCTTAGTTTCTGCATGTTGTAATGAGTGATATTGTTTAAAATCAAGAAACAGGTTTGGGTTGCTTCACTTGCTTGATAATATTAATAATCAAATTGTAGCAACCTCAGGTTTATATTGTTAAATTATTTTGAAGTGTTTTATTTTTTTTTAAGCATTGGTCTCCCATAGTAGCATACATTTAAATAATGATAAACACAGATAAAACCACACATTAAGCACCTCAATACCATTCCGCCTATTCTGCCTTCACTAACTTTAAGTTAATCGACAACAAATTGTGACTCCCGGGAAAAATGGGACGTCTGATCACCCAGTCCCTAGTCCAACCTCACTCTACAAATGTGAAGGCGAATGCTTATCAGGGTAGATTGAATGCTGGATTTTCAAAAGTATGTGAAATATTTAAAGTTTGAGCCATAGAATCTTTAAAATACACCCGAGAGTTTCACACCCAGGTTTGTTATTGTGGTGACATTTCCACGCCCCGAAACTTGATGCTGAACGAACTAACTGTGATTGGTTGTTTGACATGTCGGTCAAACGGCCTCATGGGCGGGCCTTGACCAATGAATGCAGCCATATATTCCAGACCTTCAGCCATCAGTCTGATGGTCTGGCTACGCGAGACTACCCAGTCCCTAACCCTTCGAGTGCTGAGGCCATTGTTTCAGACCGCTAGTTCGCGTTTTGGTAGCTGCGGCTGCCACACTGAGACTAGATATGCAAAAGCCCCTTATCCAATGACAGAGACGCACATTTTGAAAGACAAGACAGTTAACTTAGCTTATAGGATGTATTTTGAATGTCCGGTAGTCCTCAAATAACATTTTAGCCTTGTAAAAGAAGAAACGGCATAAATTTCGTCATAGTTTTTATCATCAGATATTAATTTTAGCTCGTCTTAGTCACAGAAAAAAGGTTTGTTGACGAACATTTTTGTCGTAGTCTTCTTCGACGAAATTAACACTATCGATTTATCAAATTATATTTGTGATAATTATCGTTATCGAATTGTTGCCCATTCCCTATAGTTAATGCTGTAAAATATTCCCTGCGTCATCATTTTACTCCTACATTAGAGCTATGAAGTAACATAAGGCTATGTTCACACTGCAGGCAAATGTAGCCCAAATCAGATATTTTTTTGCCCACACGTGACTCAGATATGTTTTTGTCATGACAGTGTGAACAGCACAAACCGCATGGAATCTGATCTTTTCAATTCTGATTTGTGCCACTTCCATATGTGGTATTAAACCGATCCATGTCAGATGTTTTGCAATGCGACCGCAGTGTGAATGGTCATGTCGGATTTCATGCGGATTTTCTGTCGCTTTAGATTGACATTCGTCATAATTCCGCGCTGACAGGAGACACTTTAAAGATTTTACATACCCAAAAGTTATCAAGACAGTAGCGAAAGGTAATCAGTGGAAGTGTGATATGTGTCAGAATCTCATATGCATTACAGTTATAACTCTACAAGCAAAACATGGTCTCATATCATAAATGTTTCAAAACATTTCAAAACTCTGCTTTCTTTTGTCACATCCTTGTCTTTTATTTTTTCATATTGCCTGTGCATAATTTCGCTGGTTTCTGCAGTTGATTACACTATAAATAAACACATAATCGCTTACTTTATATCCTCTGTGTTTACGTCCATATGACGGCGCTCTGCAATGTTGCCAATTGAATTGAGCACTATGGCTCACAGTGTGAACGTAGCCTAAGATAACTCTTCCATACGATGAATCAATTTTCATGTGTTTTCTATCATGCTGGAGTGAAAGGCAGAGAGTGCTTCAGGAAACTGTGGGTCAATTTTGAATTCACATCCCAGGAAATCCCACAACCTCACAACCTAGCAGGCCGTAAATATTTCATGACTTTGTCAATATTCATCCATCTTTTAGAGAAAATGTTACAAATCACAGAGACTAACTGCCAAATCAGCCCTCCTTAGGTAACACTGCTGAAAACTCATTCTATAAGACCATTGTAGTTCCTTCTTCTTCTTTCTCTTATCAATCAGAGAAGCAGTAGGTGGTTGTGTTTGCTGGTTTGTGGTGTGCTTTATGTTTCACAAGGTCACTTAGGAGACTTGTGACCTTAGACGAGGCCATAGCGAATAGGGTGGGATAGAGAATAGGGTGGGATGTATATAAGATGCTCTCCTCTGATTTCTATTGATCAGTAGCATTGCTGAATTTAAATTCAGCAAACACCATTTGCAAACTTTAGAATAAGCTTTGAGAAAAAAAATCCACTTGAATGGTTGTATTAACATTTGAATTATAAATCAAGTAATGCCCAGCTCAAATCTGCTAAATGAAACTATGAGGCATACAGATATTAAGACATTATAAACAAATCAGAGAAGCATGATTTTTTGCTGCTGAATCTGATCAGTGTATATTGTGAAAGGCACTATACAAATACATTTGTCTTTGAGCTCCGGAGCTCCAGACTTTATGATGTCATCAGATAATTAGTAGGGCCCTATGTGAAATACTTTTTTGGGGTAAAGTATATAGTATCCAGCATACAGTGTGTTATATGTCCAGTGGTGTCCCTATTCATAGAAATAATTTGGATATATTGTAATGATGGGTTCATGAGTTTGTAAGACTTAATTTAATTTAATTTTAAACCCACACATTACCCATAACACAACACTCCAATAGAAATTTACTAAATATGTATATGCTTTATTTTATTAGTCAAGCAATCCAAAGCAGAGAATAGGGGGTGTGGGGGGTATTAGCTTTCAGCCAGCATCTGACAAAAACTCCTGAACAAGCTCAAACTGTTATATAGTAATATATCCTCCTAAGGCAAGCATTGCTATTTCCTAACCCTCAGTTTGATGACTTGAAGAAACCACTATCCCTTCAGCGCATAGGTATTTGTGTGCTTTATACAGACATAAAAAAGTGTTCTATCACATTTCTAAGTGATCGGTCTTATGATTTCCGAAAGCTAGACAATAAATAATGAAAAATCCCTGTTGTTGACAGAAGGACCCAATTTATATTAAGGGACCTGTGTATCATAGAGACTTCAGTGTCAATGAGGAAGCAAAATAAAATCCTAAAGGTTTTTTCCAACAACATGTTTTCATTATTCATGATGGAGCTGTCTGACCATTCAACATCAATGCAAGTCTGCATACAGCCTTCCCTGTGTGTTATCACTTCAATTACAGCTATGTTTTTCGAAAGAAAGATTTTTCACTTTTGGAATATAGTGTGCTTAGCAACTCATCACCCCAGAGACTTTGCTTATTAAGTCTATGTTTGTATTATCTAGGCAACAGACTTGTGGGTAGTGTAGTTTAAAATATGGAGCGATAATACAGTACATGCTGACACCTGCTGGGGGGACCTTGTTTAAAACTAGAGGATCTTTTAACTGTCACATAATGTTGCACTCTAGTTTATGTATGCATGTATGCAATTTCTTTATGATGTTATAGTTGGCATAATAATAAATATCATAACAAGAGTGTATTTAAAAATAAATCTAGACTATAAGCAATGGTAAAACATATGTCTGCATTACAGATGTTTTTAAAGGAGTGTCTTCAGCCTGAAGTCTATATTTTGGAGGGATTTTGGGGTGGAGTTTGGGCAGTTGTGGTTATGCACTGCGTGCCTGTGTGGAAGCCCAGATTAGAAGACCTACAATTAGCAAAAAAAAAGAGCAGCGTCCAAAATTAGGAGCAGAAGCCACTCTCTCTCTCTTGTCCTATTTTCAGAGTCTTTCAAGAAATCTATAAGGGAAGTTTTGCTCTTTGATGATGCTGGTTGTGATTTATAGGATTGCTGAGCTCATTAATAACTTAGAGCTTACTGAGCTTACTATAGAATTGACTGAGATTTCATATAGACATGCAGACAAAGCATTTTTTTGTTTGTTTTCTAAATATTTGTATTTATATTTTATGCTGTAATGCACAATGGCAAGTTTAATAGACAACTAGGATATACTATATACAGAAAACTATATATACAGTATATATATATATATATATATATATATATGAAGAGCTCTTTTCCAAAACGCGATAAACGCCAAATTTTATAAAAATGAGTTCGTCATGGCATTTTGCTGTGTACTGAACCTATTCACTGCTCCATCAATGTTTCATGCCAAATCGCTATATTTCCTTGTTTAAAATCTATCTCACTCTCCTGACCTCACAAAGAGGCGCTCTAGCGACTGACA
Source organism: Gymnocypris eckloni scoliostomus (assembly GCA_027564155.1). Taxonomy (NCBI): domain Eukaryota; kingdom Metazoa; phylum Chordata; class Actinopteri; order Cypriniformes; family Cyprinidae; genus Gymnocypris; species Gymnocypris eckloni. The sequence goes on along the minus strand of CM050424.1, from coordinate 24,624,966 downwards.
CTAAAAGCTGTAGCCTTTGGCGTTCCTTGTTAGAGCACCCGCCTCCCGTGCCGGAAACCCGGGTTCGAGACCCGCTCGGTGTGATGGTGCAGACCTGGGGGGGTTTAACAATCATTGTTTAACATGTTCAGACTGAGCCAACAGACCATTTTAACATGATAAATTGAATATTAACAAAATGTATGGGTCTAGGTAAATATATATAATATAACATATAATATGTAATATATAAATGTAACATATTTTTCTTAAATATATACATGCGTGTGTGTTTTTATATATACGTAATAAATATACACAGTACACACACATGCATTAATCATTTGACAGCACTAATATATATATATATATATATATATATATATATACTGTATATATTAATTCATTTGGATATTCAAACTGTTAATTAAGTACAACACATCAGCTGGATCTGAAATCGCATACTTCTCTACTACAGGTGCATCTCAATAAATTAGAATGTCGTGAAAAAGTAAATTTTTTCTTGCAACATTTCAAAAAGTGAAACATTCATATATTTTAGATTTATTACATGTAAAATAAAGATTTCAAAAGGTTTTTTATTTATTTTATTTTGATGATTAGCGCTTACAGCTCATGAAAGTCTAAAATCTGTATCTCAAAATATTAGAATATTTACATTTGAGTTTCAATAAATGACCATCCATACAGTATACATTCAGGATATCTCTTTTTCTTTGAAACCACAATAATAGGGAACACTGCTGACTTGGCAATGGTCCAGAAGATGATCATTGACACCCTCCACAAAGATGGTAAGTCACAGAAGGTCATTACTGAAAGGTGTGGCTGTTTACAGAGTGCTGTATCAAAGCATATTAAATGCAAAATTGACTGGAAGGAGATGCACAAGCTACAAGGATGACCGCAAGCTTGAGAAAACAGTCAAGCAAAACTGATTCAAACCCTTGGGAGAGCTTCACAAGGAGTGAACTGAAGCTGGAGTTAGTGCATCAAGAGTCACCACGCTCAGACCTCTTCAGGAAAAGAGCTACCAAGCCACTTCTGAAACAGAAACAACGTCAGAAGCATCTTACCTGGGCTGTGGAGAAAAATAACTGGACTGTTGCTCAGTGGTCCAAAGTGCTCTTTTCAGATGAAAGTAAAATTTGCATTTCATTTGGAAATCAAGGTACCAGAGTCTGGAGGAATAGTGGAAGTCCAGTGTAAATTTTGTGATGATTTGGGCTGCCATGTCATCTGCTGGTCCACTGTGTTTTCTGAAGTCCACAGTCAACGCAGACATCTACCAGGACATTTTAGAGCACTTCATGCTTCCTTATGCTGACAAGCATTATGGAGATGCTGATTTAATTTTCCAGCAGGACTTGCCACCTGCCCACACTGTCAAAGGAACCAAAAGCTGGTTCAATGACCATGGTGTTACTGTGCTTGATTGGCCAGCAAACTCGCTTGACCTGAACCCCATATATAATCTATGGGGTATTGTCAAGAGGAAAATGAGAAACAAGAGACCAAAAAATGCAGATGACCTGAAGGCCACTGTCAAAGAAACCTGGGCTTCCATACCACCTCAGCAGTGCCACAAACTGACCACCTCATGCCACGCCGAAATGAGGCAGTAATGAAAGCAAAAGGAGTCCCTACCAAGTATTGAGTACATATACAGTAAATTAACATACTTTCCAGAAGGCCAACAATTCATAATTTTTTTATTGGTCTTATGAAGTATTCTAATTTGTTTAGATGAATTGGTGGGTGAATTGGTGGGTTTTTGTTAAATGTTAGCCTAAATCATCAAAATTTTAAAGAACCAAAGACTTAAACTACTTCAGTCTTTGTCCATTGAATTTATTCAATACACGAGTTTCACAATTTGAGTTGAATTACTGAAATAAATGCACTTTCCATGACATTCTAATTTATTGAGATGCACCTGTATAAAGTACACTGTAAAAATTAAAAAGTTGAGAAAACATAAAAGTTTAGTAGGCAAAACTACAATTTTATTGTATTTCCGGTGAGATTCTGAAGTGTGCATACGGCTCAAGTTCAGTTCCCATACTGTTCTGTGAGTAAAAAAAAGGGTTAGTACATTTCAAATCAGAGTATGTTGAAAATAAACAACAAAAAAAGTGAAAATAAAGCAAAATATATACAACTCATGATCATTTAAATTTGCAATAAATACTGCTCCACAGAAACATCTTACAAATTCCTTATGTTATGCATAACACGTGAAAATTCTGCACCAAAAATGGTGATGCGAATTGTTGAATTTTTTTAAAGGGGTGATTGACTGTTTTTTTCTAGGCTTGATTGTGTTTATGGGGTGCAGTCTAGCATGTGTTCATGCTTGTTTTTTTAAAAAACACATTATTTTTCACATAATTTACCTTTATTCCACACCTCTCTGTCCCTTCTCTGACAGACTTCTCGATTTATTTCCTGGTTTTATGAAGCTCCTCCTTCAGAAATACGCGATGGGCTGAGATTGGTTAGCTGGCTCAGTGTGTTGTGATTCGCTAAACCGCCTCTACTGCACATCTGAACGTCCCGCCCCTCACCTCAGTGGCATGTGCTCCGGTTGAATTGTAAACAGTGGTGTTGTCTATAATACTTATCAATTTGAGCCCGATTGAGACCCAGAGGATATTAGTGAAGAGGATTGTGCAGAACCTGTGCAAGCACGGCTCTTAATGATATGTTTGGTTGTTGTTGTCTCATACTTTTAAATACACTGCTGTTTGTAAGTGCTACTGCTTCTGTTAGCTTTTAATATACGGTTTTATCCTGATTAAAGCTTTAATACAGCACAGCAACCACACGCGTGTCCATTTATAATGCTTCTCATTGCTGTGTGAAAATAAGTGTATAATTGGAATAGTTTGTTGGAGCTGATCTGACGATCTGAATGAGAGAGAGAGAGAGATGCAGAGCAGGGCGACACGAGTAACAGTATTAAGAACCGGTGCTTTAATGATTTTGAAACTTGTGAATCCATTAGAATTGTTAGAAGACAGAATCGCGATTCAAATGAATAGATTTTTACATGCATCACTAGTTTTCTCTTCCTCTTCTCTAAAGCAGCGCAGCATGTCCTCGCCCTCTTCTTTACATGTTCCTGGGGGCAGGGTTTATCTGGGTTTGTGACTTATCAGACCCGGGAAGTAACTCGTTGTAGTCCCTTACCAGTCGTTTTTGTAGGCATTAAACTTCCAGAATTTTAAAAGACGATATCTCCGTCTGCATTGAACTTTCAGCGCCGCAACTCTGCAGATATTGTTTATGCTCAAACAGCAACATTACACACTAACTAATGTTAAAAAAGTGAAATCGCAATCAACCACCCCTTTAACAAATAAAAGCTCGAAGGTCCCCCTACGGTTTTGCCAAAATTTTTAAACGTTTGAAAGCAAACATTAAGACAGCATTGTGGAAACAATAATCTGTGTTTTTGTTCTTTCATCATATTTGCTCCTGTCTCTTGTCCATATGGTAGGCTACAATTTCATTATTTATTTTTTGTTCTTTTGACATCACAATAGCCACCTCTGTTGTCCTGTGCTTCTCCATTGACTGTAAGGCAATATATGCTCTGCCCTCCCTGGCTGGACTGCAATGACAGGACAGCTCAACAAATGACGAGCAACTCAGTCAGGCCAGCGTAATGTGTTCCATCTCCCAGGGTAGCAGCACGCTCAACACCATCACTGCTCTTACCGCCTGTCGTGACCCCAGGGTAATGTTACATACATGTCTGTCAAGTGAGAGATTGAAACTGAAATGTGTCGCTATATGTTGTAATGGAGTTCTGCATTGTGGTACTGTTATATATGTGCTGAAGGAATATTAGCAGCTCCTGTCATACTGGAATGCAGAGATAGGATGCAGGGTGATGTCATGTATTCCAGTGAATTTGAGCTGAATAGATATCACAAGATGAATTTTACAGAGAAGCTGACATTAAAGTGAGCAAGATGGCCAAAATCTTATGATGCATTATATTGTTCAGGCTCCTGTCTCAGTATTTATGTACAGTGGGGCAAAAAAGTATTTAGTCAGCCACCAATTGTGCAAGTTCTCCCACTTAAAAAGATGAGAAAGGCCTGTAATTTTCATCATAGGTATACCTCAACTATGAGAGACAAAATAAGAAAGAAAAATCCAGAAAATCACATTTTAGGATTTTTATAGGATTTATTTGCAAATTATGGTGGAAAATAAGTATTTGGTCACCTACAAACAAGCAAGATTGCTGGCTCTCACAGACCTGTAACTTCTTCTTTAAGAGGCTCCTCTGTCCTCCACTCGTTACCTGTATTAATGGCATCTGTTTGAACTCGTTATCAGTATAAAAGACACCTGTCCACAACCTCAAACAGTCACACTCCAAACTCCACTATGGCCAAGACCAAAGAGCTGTCAAAGGACACAAGAAACAAAATTGTAGACCTGCACCAGGCTGGGAAGACTGAATCTGCAATAGGTAAGCAGCTTGGTGTGAAGAAATCAACTGTGGGAGCAATTATTAGAAAATGGAAGACATACAAGACCACTGATAATCTCCCTCGATCTGGGGCTCCACGAAGATCTCACCCGTGGGGTCAAAATGATCACAAGAACTGTGAGCAAAAATACCAGAACCACACGGGGACCTAGTGAATGACCTGCAGAGAGCTGGGACCAAAGTAACAAAGGCTACCATCAGTAACACACTGCGCCGCCAGGGACTCAAATCCTGCAGTGCCAGACGTGTCCCCTGCTTAAGCCAGTACATGTCCAGGCCCGTCTGAAGTTTGCTAGAGAGCATTTGGATGATCCAGAAGAGGATTGGGAGAATGTCATATGGTCAGATGAAACCAAAATAGAACTTTTGGTAAAAACTCAACTTGTCGTGTTTGGAGGAGAAAGAATGCTGAGTTGCATCCAAAGAACACCATACCTACTGTGAAGCAGGGGGGTGGAAACATCATGCTTTGGGGCTGTTTTTCTGCAAAGGGACCAGGACGACTGATCTGTGTAAAGGAAAGAATGAATGGGGCCATGTATCGTGAGATTTTGAGTGAAAACCACCTCCTATCAGCAAGGGCATTGAAGATGAAACGTCGCTGGGTCTTTCAGCATGACAATGATCCCAAACACACCACCCGGGCAACGAAGGAGTGGCTTCATAAGAAGCATTTCAAGGTCCTGGAGTGGCCTAGCTAGTCTCCAGATCTCAACCCCATAGAAAATCTTTGGAAGGAGTTGAAAGTCCGTGTTGCCCAGCGACAGCCCCAAAACATTACTGCTCTAGAGGAGATCTGCATGGAGGAATGGGCCAAAATACCAGCAACAGTGTGTGAAAACCTTGTGAAGACTTACAGAAAACGTTTGACCTCTGTCATTGCCAACAAAGGGTATATAACAAAGTATTGAGATAAAATTTTGCTATTGACCAAATACTTATTTTCCACCATAATTTGCTAATAAATTCTTTAAAAATCCTACAATGTGATTTTGTGGATTTTTTTCTTATTTTGTCTCTCATAGTTACCTATGAGGTCTGGTGTACTTAGAGCGGTATACCTATGATGAAAATTACAGGCCTCTCTCATCTTTTTAAGTGGGAGAACTTGCACAATTGGTGGCTGACTAAATACTTTTTTGCCCCACTGTATGTGCTTGTTTCAACAAATTTGTTTCAGACAATACATTTTGTTGTCTAAGTAGCAAATGCGGGCAGTCCACACCAAATAAATAACACAAATAAAACAGAAACAACTACAAATGCAGTAGCCAAGGCAGGGAAATACATTACTTTTAACTTGTTTACTTTGCCCATCTGTGAGAAGAACTGTGAAGTAGAAGCAAAAGCCACAAGGGCTTGTTGCTTACATGTATTCCTTTATGCGCAGCTGGCAGTTTGTGAAAATAAAAGTCACTATGTAGTGTCAGCGGCTTGGTATTCTGATGCAAAATTGATGCTGTGCTGATGTTCTTCCTTTCAGAATTAGCTTTTTTTCTGTCAGTGCTTAAGCTGTTTATCCATGGCAGTTTGGAGACTTGATACTGTTGTTGTTTGATAATTGGAGATTGTATAAAGGTACGTAACACAGAGCCTTGTGGGATCCCCCTCCCCCCCCTTGTAGAAAGTAAATGTCGAGGTTTTACCCTTGGCTGAAAAGTCTACTGATATACACAGATGTCTTTGCAGGAAGACTTTGTTCAGTGTTTTCTGACATTGAGCCCTTTCATCACTGGCAACTCATTGAGCTCTTTCTGAGAATGTCGGTTACTGTATCATCATGTGGTGGGGTATTTGGGTGCAAAAGAATGAACAAATTCCATTGTGTCACCGTAGTGGTTATAATTAAACAATAGTGGGTTTTACACTTGGTCACCTACTCAACAGCATAGTGCATAGCAGGAGTGCTATGTTTAAGTGATACTAAAGTGCACTAGGCGGCATTTTGGGGATTAGAACCAAAGGCCAGATGAGAAGCACCGCCCGGCATGGAATTCATGTGTTCATGTGCCCATTTTGCTTTAACCACATTGTCACCTTTCTCAGCTCAACAGTCATTCGCCCGCCCTTTCTTTTTGTTGGGCGGCTAAATCAGCCTGTGACTAGCAACATTCTCTGGTTATTTTAAACACAGGACTTGTGACCTCAGACTGCACAGGACTGTTATGAAGACACTCACATATCCGTGTGCCACACTTCACTTCTTATGCCTTAAGACAACGATACAGTCATGTTGTAGAAATTGCATGATTTATGAGGTGATTTGAGTTATGGCAAACCTCACAGTTCTCTTTCGCTTTCTCTATGTGGGCTTTGTGAGAAACAGGCAAGGACGCCTCACTGAGTGGTGTCCAGCATTTGAAAAAGGTAGGTCAGAGCTTTGTTACAACAAGCTTTTGTACAAGTGAGTTTTGAACATGCTAGTGCAACAGGTTTTGAACATGGAAACTTGTATAAGTTAAGAGTGGAGTGTTTAGGGACTCTGAAATGTAATAATTTCAGCAGTGGATGATCAATATATTTGCCGGGCAAAAATTTGCCTAATTAATTCCAGCATTGGCATTTTTAAATTATTATATCAGCTATGCCAACTTGGTTGATTAACAATATGCAGAGTGCAGAATTTATTGTATAGTCTATATACAGTAAATGTATGTGCATGTGTATCTACAGTATATTGGTCATCAACCACACTGCTCTCTAAATTTTGGCATCAGGCACTAAGAAAGCAAGATCGGTTAACAACTAGAACTAAGCATTATATTTATATGATAGATATATATATATACAGATATCTATAGATTATGGGAAAATGTGCTCCATTAAGGACAGTGTGCATTTTTTGTGACATATTTAAAGATGATTAGCATATGATTATGTATCATCCAATATATTAAGGAAAAAACATGATTTGCTTATTTAACCAAAGTGTATTTGCACCAGCTATTATTTGATTTTTTACAGAACATAGCAAGAATTTCTGATGTTATTAATGTAAAATACTAAATCAGTTATTTTATGTACTTTATGGCTGAACAATGACAGGCAAATTGCATAATGAAATCCTAGTCAAAAGATAAATCTGATTTACACTACAATTACACTACAGTTCTATATTTATTTATGAAAAGTCCAGAATGTTTAATGGAAAGAGATGTCTTTAATTAACATTAGGTGTGTTTACATGCAGTAATTTCCCTCAGTCGGAATTAATCCAGTCTAATTTCAGATTCTGAAAGTTCTGTTTAAATGAACCCTCAATGTTGCAATATAATTCACATACATGCTAATAAGCAACTATATTTAATATTAGTGAGAATTGGTCCCTAAACTAAAGGGTTACCATATTTGTTTACATGTGCATTACTTGTATTCTGTTTAAAAATAAAGTTAAAATTTCTGTCAGAAGAGTAAATTTCAGCTTTAAAACTGACCAGTATAAGATTTAAGATTTAAAACATACACACGTTTGTATGAAGTTAAACATACTGTATGTAAACGTGCACCATAGCACGTGCATGTGTGCAAGCTGTGTTAGGAACTTAGTCAAGCATGCTCAATTTTGTCCTGTTGATTGGATAATTTCAGGTCTACATCACCCCTTTCAATGTAATGAGAATTTCATTCAGATCAAGCTCAAATGATTGAGGTGTTTACATGAAGGCTTTTCAGTTTGATTAAGCCATCAATCCAATATAAATGGACTACAATTTCTCCTTCCCACGTAATGCCGGTGTGATGTATTCTGAGCAATATCACACCGTGCTTGTTCAACTGAGACTGGACTTTTTTCCCTAGGTTTTTTTTCCTCCTCCATCACCTGATGGATTTTGGTTTCCTTCCCACTGCCGCCTTTTGACTTGCATAGTTAGGGTCTAAATTAAAGATAATTAATATTCAGTAATATCATCGATTTGATGACCATGACACTATCAGATGAGAACAAAACTTGAATTGAATTGATCTGAAGAATGACACTACTGTCTTAAAGCTGCTTATTGCTGAATTGAACTTGTTTCATAATGAATGAACTTTACACAGTTACTGAACTGAACCAACATCCAACTGAGTGGAACTGAATAATGTATTGTCTTGCTACAGCTGGGGAAGTCTTGGCCTAATGGTTAGAGATTCAGACTCATAATCCAAAGGTTGCAAGTTCAAGATTCGGTCCAGCAGGGATTGTCGGTGGGGGGAGTGAATGTACAGCACTCTCTCCTCCCTCAATACCACGACTGAGGTTCCCTTGAGCAAGGCACCGAACCCCCAACTGCTCCCCGGGCGCCACAGCATACATGGCCGCCCACTGCTCTGGGTGAATGTTCACTGCTGTGTGTGTGTGCACTTTGGATGGGTAAAATGCAGAGCACAAATTCCGAGTATGGGTCACCATACTTGGCCGTATGTCACATCGCTTTATAGTAGAATTTTGGATTTGCCTAATTTTTTAAGTTTGCATCATTGATTCTGTTGCTTTGCTGTTTAATATTGTTAAACTGCTTTTAAATCTCTATTGTATGAAGTACTATAAAAAAAAAGTTTGACGACTTGATTGGGTGCATGTAAACAGCTGTTGAATAATTCTGCTCAAATATTATATAGCTTATACTTTTAACTTCAAAACAAAAGCAACATTGTTTTGTAAAGTTACAAATTAATTACTGTTCAGATAAAACATCATGATTGTAAGTGCATGCCATCTTACCCATTTGTCTGTCCATATATTTATTTACAATCGATCACAAAAAACGTCCCAGGTTACGTATGTAACCCTGGTTCCCCGAGGGAACGAGACGCTGCGTCGAAATGCTAGGGGAACGCCATCAGCGTTGTCCAGCTCTGAATCATATGTGTAATCAGTCAAAATTGACGGCCAGACGTCAGGTGCGGTGGACGTCATGACCAGGATGCTTAAAAGCACGTGATGTGCCGGCGCCAGCTTCCAGGAATGAAGCATAGCTCTAGTAGGGATGCCGGAGTATGGCCCTGCGACGCAGCTCGTTCCCTCGGGGAACCAGGGTTACATACGTAACCTGGGACGTTCCCCTCTGGGAACATCGAGCTGCGAAACGCTAGGGGAACGAGATGTCCGCCGCCATACTTGCAAATCCTGCTTAGTGTGTGGAATGCACAGCTATGGCAAGGGAAAAGACAAGCCAGGGTGGCTCGCAGAGCCAGGTCGTAGAACCTGGAAAGTTAGGGCGTAGACCACCCACCAGCGTCACAGATGTCCTGCACAGGTACAACTGCCAGAAGGCCTTGGAGGCCGCCATACCTTAAGTAGAGTGAGCCTTGATTCCCAAAGGCGGGGAGATCAGAGGACTCGAGGTCATAGGAGAGCATCTAGATCCACTACTTAGCATAAGCACCCTGGCCTCCACCGGAGGAAAGCGTATAAATAGAGAGTTTTGCCTACTGAAAGGCCACCAAGAGGCGTGGTAGGTGCTATAGCCACCACGTAGACCTTCAGGGTGGAGTGGGCTAACTCTGCGGAGAAACGGGCCTGCGAGAACTCCAGCACTGTACCAGCAGGCAGTTAACTGGATCAAGCTGGCGGTCTCCGCACCCTGAGTCTCGACTTCAGGGCGTACAGTTTCCTTATTGAGGGAGCTCTAGATTGGAGGATGGTCTCAGCAACCTCAGTTGAGAGACCAGAGGCTATGAGTTGTGCCCCCTCGGGAGCCACACCCATAGTTTCCACAACTCCGAGCGGGGGTGAAAGATAATGCCCGCTGCCAGTGAGAGGAGATCCCTCCTGACGGGAATCCCCCATGGAGAGCCGTCGAGGAGAGAAATCGGGTCAGAGAACTATACTCGGCCCGGCCAGAACAGGATTTTTCAAAAGAAGAACCCCGTCCATGCGCACTCTCTCTAGAACTCCCCGAAGGGGAGGGGTGGCGAGCCTCCCATCTCCGCTACATTTCTGGGCGGAAGAGACTGAGAGAAACGCTCGCTGGAAACCGCTGCGCCCTGGAACACTGGCAGGGTTAGCCGACTGATCTCCTGAGGGCACTGAGGAGAGACGGGCACCGTGTAATCACGCGGTGTACACCGCTCTTCCCAGAGGGCCTGCCCTCATAAGTCCTGGGCTGTAGCATCAGGACTGCCTTAGAAGCCTCCTATTGGAAACGACGGTCCTCAGACCCGCGTCATCTCTTAGGAAGACTAAAGAACCAGAGTCTGCTCAGGCAGGACCCAATAAGACACGCTTGGCAAGGGCTCCCACACCGCCAGATGACTTACTAAGGGAACCAGTCTCTTGAGACTGGCCTCTGGTGTACTTAGAGCGGCTAGCTCGGTGCCCTGGAACGGAGGACCGGCAGGGGACGGCCGATCTAGCTGCTCTAGAGACCCCCGAAGGGGTGGCGAGCCTCCCATCTCCGCTACATTTCTGGGCGGAAGAGACTGAGAGAAGCGCTCGCTGGAGACCGCTGTGCCCTAGAACACTGGCAGGGTTAGCAGACTGATCTCCTGAGGGCACTGAGGAGAGACGGGCACCGTGTGTACGGTGTACACCGCTCTTCCCAGAGGGGCCGGCCCTCAAGGCCCTGGACCATTGGCATCAGGGCGTTCTGGCCGGAGACTATCGATCCGCAGATCTGTCTTCGGCCCGAGCGCGTCACTCTGACTCCGATTCTGGCGAGTACGAGAAGTGACATTCCCCGAATAAGGAGCTGGAACACAATTGGGGCTGCTCCGCCCAGCAGCCCAAGCTGACCACCTCAACCTCCTTGGAGGAAGAGAGGTAAACATTGTGCTCTCACTTGAGAAGTATCCCAAGAGGCTCTTGTATGTCATATACAATATATAATTGTATATTTTTCTCTACAATATATATATATATATATATATATATATATATATATATATGTATAAATAAATATCTAACTTTCATAGTCGGATAAAATGCATAGTTAATTATTCGAAATTAAATGCAGTCAAACACCCAGACAAGTAAACACGGTCTGAAAGTGCATAAATGAACCGAGAATCACCATAATGCGCGTTGCCTCGGCAACACGTGAGCCGCTCGGAACAAACAAATAAATCTTCTTGGAGAAACTGCTGCAGATTAGCGCACTCTCACTCAAGGGGAAGAACTACAGCTTAGGCTTCCGCCCGAGAGCGCTAGACCTGGGGAATACAGGTGGAAATAGGGCGAACCCGTCTCCAACCCGTCCGCCAGATCTATGTGCGATCCCGTGATCTCACTCGCCGCGTGCCTCAGCAGCAGTGGGACCGCGAGATCATAGGCGCGGACACACTCCTCGGAGCGTGCCCGGCGGGAGCACAGTGCATTGCAGCGGACGCTGGATCTGATGGGAAAGGAAGAAGATAGGGGATCACCCGTCTTAATCTTTCCATCTAATCCATCTGCGAGCACAGCAACTGCTCCGCCTCAGCGGCAGCGTGGCAGGTGCTGCGAGGACGCAGGTGAAAACTCCCTCCTCAAAGAGAGTTTTCGCCTCCCAGCCAGATCATCGCAAAAACTGTGTGTATCCCGCTCGTGTTTTAGCGTGGGCAGGGAGGAACACACAGTCTGTAACGTGATCTACTTTCGCCCTCATTGGCCTTTGATATGTCTGCTTCTAGTCTTTCTTTGCCTATCTTTTTAAGAATAAACTTTCTTATTTCCTATCTTGATAGTAACAGACTCACAGAACACAATCGACTGACACACACAGAGAGCTTTGCTGAATGACAAAAAGCTGGCGCCGGCTGCACATCATGTGCTTTTAAGCATCCTGGTCATGATGTCACCGCACCTGACGTCTGGCCGTCAATTTTGACTGATTACACATATGATTCAGAGCTGGACAACGCTGATGGCGTTCCCCTAGCGTTTCGACGCAGCTCGATGTTCCCGGAGGGGAACAACATTTTATTCTTTTTCCGATAATTATGGAAAATATTGCTGGAATTCCTCATCATACCTTTCACAAAGCTCACCTTATAACCTAAAATCTTTATGATGTGTAAACCCTTGTTCTAGTCCTTTTGGGTGATAAAATTAACTCTCATTTTAAGGAGTTTAATGAGTGTTTAAGTTGATATGTAGCTAATTAAAGTTAATTTTGATCAAATTAAATACTCCAACATGAAGGAGCAAATTTGTACATAAATCATGTTCATAAGCAGCACTGCTGCAAGATGTTTGGCAAGCATGTGCACAGGGGGTCTGGGAGTTAACAGGTGGATTAGAAGCCATCAGCAAAATGTATTCCATCATAAATCTGCACACTCTGAGCATTCGCCAAGATTCAGAGCCCCAGAGCTTTAGAACACACACAAGAACACCAGTAAATCTTGCCTTCTAGGGAGCACAGAGTGAAAAGCTGCAGTGGAGAGCAGTGAATTAGCCTGGCAACGCCCTCTTGTGTTGTTTACACCATTAGTTCAAAAGCTTACTTTGCCAAAGTCGACTGACTCTTCTTTCCCAGAAACTCAGGGAGCAGATGCAATATCTGTAGTTTGATGGCTATGCCTGTAAAATGGGAACCATTGTGAATAGCCACTCTTGGAAATATGCTCTAGCGGGATTGAGACTCATCCCACTCTCAGGTATTCTTCTGTTTAAAATTTGATAAGTGATTTGTTGAAGTAGTCTTCAAGATTTAAGTATAAGATTTAAGAGTAGCTTATTCCCTAAAAGCATCCTACGAGACCGTTGTTATTGTAGCCTTTTTTTTGTTTAATGACTTAATTGATGAGGGACGTCAACACACTTGTTTTTTTTATTCCTCACACTTTTTTATTGACTTTAGTTATCTGTTGTATGAGAATGCAATGTATCATTTCACTATTTTCGTATGCTAGATGTTGTCTAATGGCCAATAAAGTTTGTTACTAGGTTTATCATATAGTATTGCAAACTTGGTTGGCCCTTCCTTTATATATGTATACAACTTAGTCATTGGTATAAATGTATGTATAAGGCTATTTATGTTTTTAATCATGCATAGATGTGGTGTGTATGGTCTCTTGTGTGACTATCCTGAATTTTCTATACTGTATGTGTAAAAAGCCAAGGTGTTCAACTGTATCTTTCATTGTTAATTCTAAAGAATATGAGCCTTTTCATTCAAATGAATGTGAAAGGTTTTTCTTTACCTTTTTACATTATTGTTTTATGCTTTTAAGTAGTATGTTTTATACTGTCTGAATTTGGTGAATTCCTTTATTGTCCAGGTCTCTCTTAATGGGACCAACCCTATTAATAAAAGTTCAATAAATACATAAAAATAGAAATGATATCATTAGCCAGTCATTGGATTTGAAGGCATTGGGAAATATGATTTGTAGAGACTGAAATATGGAAGTTGTTTATTGTAAAATCACGGAGGCATAAGAGAACATTATTCTAGAAGTGCAGCTCTGGATTAATGAGGTAGAACTGTTTTGTTACAGAAGTTAAGGGTGACTTTGGTTTATTTGCAAACCCACGTGGAGCTCTCTTGTAGTTTCTCCAATATTTTGGGTTTGACTCAGACTAACTTGGACACATTAACATTACTTCACACCGCTCCAATTGATTTCCTTTCAGTCAACAAATGTGAATCAAAATACTCTACTGACTGTGTGACTTGCTTCTGCTGCAAGTCTGGCTTTCCATGCTGATCAGAAATCAATGTATTTCCAGCCTCTCAGTGGCTACCCAGCTCTGGGAAATGAAGACCATTCATCATAAGGATGGCAGCATGAAATTAATTCATGTCAAGGGAATTTTTCCTCAATGATCAGAGTCATATCTAAGGGACATGTGATTGTGTAACCCTGTCTCAACATGCCTGGTGCTCCCCTGTTGAGACTGTATGAGCCATTGTAGACTTTCACTGGTTGTAAAACAACAAGCAATCAAGACTTGCGAACAAGGTCCATTAAAGCGAGGATGGGAATGGGTCTGTAAAGGTTGCCAATGGAAAGGCAGAGGAGAGGGGGAGAAATGCAGCCTGTAAATGAGAGAATGGGCCTAGGGATCCATAACTCATGTAAGGTGGGGACTGTATTGGGAGGCGCTGATTTGTGAGAAAAATTAGCTGGCGTTAGCTCAGAGATCCCTCTCAGCCATCTCTTACAACCATGGAAAATCCAAAATATAAATGTGCAGTATAATTAATTGTTGGCTCACATTATGGCAGCTTGAACTCTACACTGAATTGCTGATGTAGATTGAGTAGTCTTTATAGTGTGTGACTAGAACATTGTGGTCACATCTAGAATGAAAAATGACTTGGTGTCTCTTTCGTTGTATGTCGGTTAACACAGTATTTTTGACAGTGTGGTTAGACCAATACAAATGTTAATACCAGTAAATCAAGATTTAAGAGAACTGAAAAAAATTATCCTAGTTGATAGTGGATTTTGTTGATACCAATAACTAATTGGAAAATATGGTTAGTATGGCATGATAGTATAAATGCATGCAAATCCTGAATAGTAGACTGATGAGAAGATTCATAACTGCATTTACATCTAATAAGACAACTATGTCATTTGGGAAGCTAATGTTATAATTGAGGAAGTGCTTCACTAGACCAAAATCCTACATATGCAGGATCAACAGATGATGGCCTGTCATCAGGAAGATTCAAATGTGACACCAGCCACAACACAAATGGTTTGGAACACAGCTGCCTGGTTTGCTCAATAAAACAATGGGTGAACTTGACTGATTAGCTGTTCCATAGAGATACATATTGTTACAGGATTATAGGGCTACATATGTGTGGTAGCAGAAACTAGTTTCAACTTAGTAGTAAACGGTAATAATGCCAAGGCTTATCAATGGGCTGATAAATAAACATAAATTAATGACTGATATATTGGCCTTTAAACAGACTGCATCAACAGAGATACATTGGCGTATACAAGTAGTCTACTGATCTAGAAACTGAATCTTTACCTCTAACCCCCTTTGCTGCCTGCTAATATGTCTCACCTCATTCCAAAGGTATGTCTTTGGCTTAACGTGATTGATGTTGACTGAAAGAATGAGATGTGAACTGGGCCTGGTGCGCAGAGGCATGGCCGAGCACTGGCCTGCTTAATCACAATCCCCAAAGCTGAGAAAGTAGCACATCCTTACCTCTGAGGCTGGCCTATATTTAGACAGGAGCCAAAAAAAGGAAATGTAGCCTAGCACCAGCCAACATACACACAGCCAACAGTTTCCATCTGTATATGAATAGATTGGAGGCCCATATTGCTTGCCTTGTTTTGCCAAAACCTGAATGAGAAATCTCTCATATAGAAGCCCTCCGACCGCGCTGGTCAGTTTCAGTCAATATACACTGCTCAATCATTTTGTTTTCATTGTGGCTTAAATTGGCCCAATCGTTTGAATCATCAGTCCCACAGTTTTTTAAATCGAGCTGCTGTATCTGAATCAGGGGAACAGACAATGGCTGGTGTGTTTAAAAAGTTTATTTTGCTATATTTAAATTAGTTTACAGTGGATTGTGTGGGTTGCCTAAACTGGACTCTATCTCTCTCTAGCACATAAAGTTCATAAAGTTCGAGGTGGTTGGCATCATCTCTTCTTAGGTGTTTGGTCATCTCAGATCATTCAAGGTTTGGATCCAGACTGAAGCTTGAGTAATTCCTAGTTGTTAATACAGGATGTTAGTCCCGTGCCAGAAACAGAGAAACAAATAGAGACATAATTAGCGTAGCTGTTGTTCCATCCAAGCAAAAATTATTTGTTCAACCCAAGCTAAAGCATAATAATGTGTGTTTTATCAGATATAGCGGCAGTACAAGATTATGAAATGCATTATATGAATGCTTGGCTAAAGAGATGTGTCTTTAATCTAGAATATTAACAGTGTCTTTTACTTTTGGCATGTCTGTCTGAGTAATTGACCTGGGGTGCGTTTCCCAAACAACGACGTAAGTCGCTGATTAACTACCATAGTACTATGCATTGTTTTGGAAATGAACTAGCTAGTCACGACTATTTCCTAAACACGGTCGCATCTCCGTCGTTTGAACCACATCAGTTCAGCAACATAGGACCATTGTTAATGACATCACATGCATGTGGTGGATGAGTAACTTCTGCTATTTAACTGATTAGAGATCTCTAAGATGCTGCTGTATTGAACATGGCAACTACTGACTCATTTACTATGTTTTGTTCCCTGTCATTGTGCTTTATTTGATGTTTGATTCATCGCAGGTTCCCTCGTACATCATACTCTGGGGTTCCTTTAGGCATTTATGCAAATGCACACTTTTCAAAAATGGTGCTTACAATAGACGTGCAAATATACATTAGGAAACTGCATTTATATTTAGATAGCATGAAAGATACAGTTAGTACTGCATGTTAGATGCTTGTTGTGCCCAAGAGCATATGTATTTAAGCCCATATATCTAACTTACAAGAAACTATGCTTCTAACCACAGGTTGAGAGCTGTAGTTCAAACCACGTAAGTTTGTGATGCTGATTGCGAACGTTCGTTTGAACTATGGTTTCAGGAAACACCGAATAGTTGAACTATACTGGTAATGACAGAACTTGCTACCATAGTTGGCTAACGATGCTTTTTGGAAATGCACCCCAGTTCGAAATGTATGGCTATTGGGTAGAAAAGCTGGCTTCTGAGCATCATAAGACACCTTTTGCTCTACTTAGAAGAGTGGTGTGACACTTGTGGATCTACACACCCTGTATTACTTCCTTTGTTGAGCTGTGTTTAAATTCAGTTGTGTCATTAATAATGCATGACTGGACCCCAGGGTTGATTGACAACTTGTATTTCATGCTTGGCAGACCAGTTAATTCAGGAAGCACTGGCAAAGCTCACTATTATTTTTACTCTGTTATGTATGAATCAAACACCACCCCAGACTTTTAGAGGACAGTCAGGTATTTTTGGACACATCAGACACTGTGGCATTAAATCAGCTTGCCTGCTGAGTGATATGATGTAATCCCTTGGTTCTATTGTTGGAGGATATTTGGACAGCGGGAAAGGCTTAAGTTTCCTTGAGCCACACAAGCTTTTCTGCAGAATTAGTTATAGATTTTGTTCAGAATCATGTGTTCTTTAAGCTGTGAACACTGGCGGCAACTCAATATTATGATTGTGCTCAGCTTGTGGTGTCTCCTATTACTGATCAGCACTTTCTGTAACATTCCTGCAAATACTGTAAATAATGAATGCTGATTTTTCTAAGAGCAAGATCATTTTGTTATTTTATTTTTTTGAGAGGGTAATTTCTGACTTTTTATTGCAATGTTTGTTTGCATTGAGGTTTTTAGTGACCTACCATTTGAAATTCCTAGTCAAAGTAATTTCTTTATCGTTTGGAAGCAAAAATAACATGGCATTTTATACAGGTTAACGGTTTTGAAGGTTTTTACAGTTGGCAGAGCTACAAAAAAATAGAGATCAACAAAGTGACCTGTGACACATTTGTGAATCTCATTGCTTGTTTGGACAAAACCGTGCAAGGAGATGTAGCTTATTATATTTGGTTGATTTATTGCGTTGTGAATTGTTAAGCTGGTTATAGTAAAGTGAAAAATTGGGGAAATAAGACTAATAAACAAGCTGTCATTTTGGTTCGGTTGAATGGTTCACTTGACTGCATCACTGAAATAATGAGTAAAATGTACTGAATTTTTGTTTGTGCACTTAGATTTTTCACATGAATTTCACACATATAATTAAGTAAATCTACTTAAGTAAAATTTATAAAGTAAATAAGTATATCATTTCTTTATTTTCCTAAACATTTTTAATGTAAGTGTTTATACAAATGTGTTCAATAAATGAAGCAATGAACACCATAGTCCTTATTTAACAATCCTAACCACAAGATATTTTACAGTAACTGTACAAAATAAATTAACAATAAACACTAACAGATATTTGATTTTACTCAAAAATGCATACATTAATTTCAGTATTAATTGTCTCAATATAGTCCATATGCAAAGCATGCTGGGGACTAAAACACCAAAAATCCACCCATGCATTTTTTTTAGTTAAGGCAACAGAAATGGTTATTGTGGGCTCAACACAAATTAAGCAATGGTTTGCTTTACATAAGTGGACTGAACACAATGACATTTGGTTGTGATATAATGTTCAGAATTTGTGTTGCATGACTAAACATTTTCAAACACCCTAAAACGGTACACATTACCCTTTCAAACTGTACACATTAAGCAAAAACAGCATTTTCAAAAAGCTATTTTTTTACTATATGTTATATGTATAAACTATATGTGCCTGAGGACTGATCCTCTGCTGGTGAATCATCGTCATAGAAATTCATGTTGCTAATGGATAAAAGTTCAAAACATTTTAACTCAGTACGTGCAAAGGTATGTATGGTTCATGCTGTATTAGGGCCACTGAAAACACCAGTGTCAGCAGACATGTGTAAGCTAAATGTAAATGAGTTGCATAGAATACATACCCACAATGCACACACACACACACACACACACACACACACACACACACACACACACACACACACACACACACACACACACATATGTGCATGTAACCATTTTAAGTGGGTAGTGGCTTAAGATGCGGTCACTAAAGAAGTGTAAGTAAAGATATAATAAGGAGTGACGCACAAGCCCACACACGTACAAACAGTGAAAAGGTTATGCGAATATTGGATTGTGATGAGGTCATCGACGTGGGGGGAATAAAACACACACACACACACATATACAACACGCCCTGTGAAGTCCCTGGATAATACTACTGCACATGCCCCAGTCATTATATATCCCTGCAGACAGCCATAACCTTACGCCAGGAAGTGGTGGCCAATTTAGCCTAGTGACATAATGTGTTATGATGGGCAATCAAGCCTGACTTCTGCTGACTCCCTCATAAAGCTAATTAAATCAATAGTTGTGTGGAAACGTGTTCTGTGCATTTATGCCCTTCAGTAAGACTGGTTATTCAGAATAATAATGTTATACACAGTTTATGTATTTGTCTCAATATAAACAACCAGCAATTTAAAAAGTTTAACATAAATAACTGAACTAGGAACAGGTTTTTTAATGATGACTTTCCATATTGGGATGTGCTGAGACAGTCAGATTCATGAAAAAATTAATAAATAAATTCAGACAAACACTGCATATCCTTGGCCTTTAAAGCTGCATAGTAATATGCTGACCCAGATGCTGTGCTTCTATTTACCAGGCTTTAGTCTTGTTTACATATTTTTTGCTTCAAGATGAGCACAATCATTATAATAGTCTTGATAGCATTCTAAATATAGCATACAGGTAAGTATGTTTTTTTTTTGTTAATTAAATAACAATAGTTGGAGTATGCATACAAGAAAATATATTTACAAGTGTCTATTTTTTTAAGTTTGTGTAATTCAATGTTTTACTAACTGTTTATTTATAATTAATTTTGAAATTCACTAGCAATTTCTTAGTGAAAATTGTCTCTATAACCATGTTTTTTTTGGTGTCAAAATATAAGCTAATCTGCAACACAGTGATCTTAATCACTCTATCGAGAATTTTTTTTTTTTGGTACAATTATCTGCTAAGACGTTATGGTGTGGTTTACAGTTATACTCTCTGTGGTCATTAAAACAATGCCATGGCACTTGTAAAGAGTAGGGTTGTCCTGGCCATATTCCCTCCACTGGCCCTTATCAATCATGGCCTCCGAATAATCCCCATCCACTTGTTTGGCTCTATGTCTCTCTCTCCTCTCCACCTGTAGCTGGTGTGTGGTGAGTGCACTGGCGCTGTTGTCCTGTGGCTGCCGTCGCATCATCCAAGTGGATGCTGCACACTGGTGGTGGTTGAGGAGAAACCCCCCACGTTATTGTAAAGCGCTTTGGTTGTAATGCAATACACAATAAAGCTCTATATAAATGCATTCTTTCATTCATTCATTCATTCATACTATACCCTATTGTGAACTGTACCATTGTATTGACTGTGGAGTCGGACTGTGCTGGGTTTGATATGGTAATGGTATTTCCAAAATAAGTATAAAAATAAATAATACTAATAGTAATAATAATAATACTTTCATTTGGAAAGGATGCAGTAAGTTGATCAAATGTGACAGTAAAGTGACAGTTACAAACATATTTGTATTTTAAATTAATGCTGTTCTTTTGAATCTGAAAAAAAATACATATTACAATTTCCACAAATATTCAGTGTTGAAAATAAGACATGTTTCTTAAGCACCAAATCAGCATGTTAGAATTATTTATGAAAGATCATGTGGCACTGAAGACTGGAGTAATGAAAATTCAGCTTTGTCATCACAGAAATAAATTGCATTTTCATCAAACGAATGCAGTCTTTTAAAAACATTAAGTGTCTGTATAGAAGATATTAATCCGATGTTCAACAAGATATTTAAAGAAGAACACAATACTTTTCCTGAGCACAGAATTCTGATTGACCTTTATGTGCTCACTGGGGACTGACATTTTGATCTTTTTTATGATCCAGTTATTCTTAAGACAGGTAATATGTTTGAAACTTTAATTGGTGAATTGGTTTAATGCAAGATTTTGACACTGTTTGTATTGGGGGAGATTGGTGTCAATGAGTGCACATTAGCATGTTAAATGCATTGGCGAAGCTGTTGAATTAAGATCTTGCCATCTGTTGAGTAGGCGGGGGAGAGAGAGAATGAGGATCAGGGTTGGGGAGGAGAGGGTGAAGCGGGCGTGTATCTCTGACTCGGGAGGCCTTGACATACAGAACTAAATATGTTATTAGCTGCACACTATAATCAAACACATTTTAAACACATTGAAGTAAATTAAAAACTATGAATGGAATAAATCTCTGCATGTTTTCGCTATTATCCTGCCACAATTCTAGTGTGCTGTTTCATAAATGTAGGCTAAGCAACCTATGAATAAATTATATCATGTGTTCCTCTTCATGTTTACAAGTTATGTGAATGTGTTTGTCATCATGTGCTTTGGAAACTGACCAGTTTTTGAATCCTTCCAGGGTTTCACAGAAATGAAGACATGAAGGCTGTTGAAGTTCTTCCCATCCTTAAAGAAAAGGTGGCATTCTTATCAGGTGAGCCTATATATTATTCTATGTATTGGGTTTCCTAATCGAGTTGTCTATCTGGCAATGGTTGTTGGCTTTTTGATTAATTGCTGTGTTCCTCTTTTGTAAGTTGCTTTAGATAAAAGTGTCTGCTTAATGCATCAATGTAAATATTACAAAAGTAAGCTTTTTTGGAAATTGATGCATTTATTCATAAAACAAGAAGATGCTGAATATTAATCAAATGTAACAGTAAAACATACTGTAATGTTACAAAAATAGGTGTTTTTGTTCTGAACTATGTTCATTAAAGAATCCTGAAAAAAATTTGTCATGGTTTCATCAAAATATATAGGAGCACATCTGTTTTTAATATTGATAATGATACGATTTATTATTTGACACTGAAGACTGGAGTAATGGCTGCTGAAAATTCAGCATTGCTATCTCATAAATAAATTACAATAATTATAATAAATGCATTTTAAATTGTACAAATATTTAATAGTATTAATTTTGAATGGATTTTAGATCAAATTAATGCAGCCCAGGTTAGCCGAAGAGGCTTGTTAAAAAAAATATTTAAATCTCTTGCCTACCCCAAAATGTATAAATCATGGTCCCATTTCATGGTCCCCAGTTAAGCAAGTAGTGAAAAAGAAACTGGTGCTTCCTGCTCCATTCTAAGCCATTTATTTAGAAGTGTTCGCTCCTTATCCAAAGGCCCTGATTTCTATGAATATTAACGAGAGGAAACTTATTTGCAGTGACAGTCATTAACACTCTCAGATATGTGAGCTCAAAGGCAGAGCAGCATCACTGGGGAAATGCTGTGAGTGTTTAGCTGGCTTCTGACCCAGATAGCTTACGGACATCTTAATCTTTGGCAGGCCAACTTGCTTATCACCAGCTCAGCTTGTCTTAGCAGAGATAAAACTCGTTTCCAATTTTGCCCTTCTTCCACCTCTGCACTTCAAAAAAGTGTAATGAAAGTTAGTTTGCAATAATGATATGAAGCAATCATATTACCCTATCAATGATATGAGACATCATATTTTGTATTAAACAAAAATTGAAGCTAGTTAAACACAACTTGGCATGTTTAGCTATGATAAGTAGGTCATGGTGTTCTAAGCATCACTATTTACAGTAGGTAGGCTATTTGGAGTTTTACTAATGCTTGAGTGACACAGATGTTGTTGTTCCAGCCAAATATATAGTGTGTTGATTTGGCCTGCAGGTGGAAAAGATCGTCGTGGAGGGCCAGTCCTTACATTTCCAGCCAGGAGTAACCATGACAGAATACGACAGGAGGACCTCAGACGACTTATTGCGTACCTTGCAGGCATTCCCAGGTATGCTGTGTGTCAGTGTGAACATTATTATGCAACCAAATTCGTAGTCGTAATAGATTAGGTTCAGGCAGTTGAAACATTGAGGGATTGATCCCATGGCAGTACAGGTGTGGAAATCAGCCAGCGGCTTTAGTTGTAAAGTTACCGTTCACTCGACATTGTGTTCATCCTAGCTGCTCAATGAAATATAGACCAGCGGTTGATCTATTTTTAGCCATTTCATTTCAAATTAGCCATTCAATAAAGGTGCGGTCACGACTTTGCTTGTCACATTTTCAGTGACAAAATCAGCGAAACCAGTCATTTCATTAGAAATCCATGTGATCGGGATAAGGAGACTCAAACGTTTTATTTTATTTTATGTACTGAAGTATATTTGATTGTGCTAAAGTGGAACTATTGCAAGTGTACTTTAGGCATTCTTTAAATATTTTGCATTTAAAGACAATATAATTCAAAGATTGCACAATCCTCATCAATAGTCATATTTACTGACATATCGCTCGAGACTTACTGATATAAAAATGATAGTTAAACTTTATTTGGAGTTTTACTTGTGCACAATGCACATTTCTTAATATTAATCCTTAACTACCATTATTGATGATGATTGTGTGACGCTTGAATAATATTGTCTTTAAATGCAAGATACTTGCAATAGGTCCACTTTAGCACAATCAAATATACTTTAATATATCTTTAGTTGTACTTCAGTGCTACTTCCACACAATTAAAGTGCACTAAGACTTTAAGTATACCAGTTTAGTACACCGGGAAAAAGAACAACTACAGGGTATTTTTATCAAGAACATAATATATAAATGCATAATATATCAATATTTGTTTACACTAGATTATGTTGTTTTGAATATTATGTTCATCAAAGACTCCTGAAAAAATTGTATGGTTTAGACAAAAATATTAAGCAGTACAACTGTTTTCTACATTAAAAGTAATAGGAAATTATTATTGAGCACCAAATCAGCATAATGTAATAATTTCAGAAGGATAATGTGACACTAATCATATAAACAGTTACCACTCTGTTTACTTTGCTCTACCAAGTGCCATACATGCCATACCACTTTCTTGAAGATATCATACAGGAAACAGAATGTAATAGAGGCTTGTGAGTTGTTCAATTGTATGCTAGGGCAGTCTGCTGAAGGTTGTTAATAGAGTGTTTGGGTGGTTGTAGGGTTGCTGCAGTAGGAGGATTGCTGGAGCATTGGTAGGTGGTTACTAGAGTGTTCTGAATTGTTGTTATGGCATTGCTAGACTGTTGCTAGGGTGTTTTAGAGGGTTAGACCATCAAAGTCCATTCAAGTCATTTAACGCTGCAGCCATCTTTGCATCTCCTCTCTCTCTCTCTCTCTCTCTCTCTCTGTAATAGTAAGGGTTGACTGCTAGGGTGTTATGGGTGGTTGTTGTGGCATTGAGACAGTTGCTTGGGTGTTCTGGTGAGTTACTAGCATGTTTCTAATTAAATGAAAACTGCTGCTCAAAAAAGCAGTTTCACTAGCAAGTTTTGATTTTATTTAATTTACAGTCAAATATTTTCATATCTATATTCATTTACAAGTAATGCATGTGGCTAAGCTTTCCCCTATCTTACGCACACTTTAACATGCAGAATAGCTTAACAACTGCATACACCTTAGCATTACACATTGCAGTGAGCATCATTTGCATTTTCTTCAGAAAACTTTCAAGTCTAGTTTATGTATTCTTGTCAAGTCCTGGTTTTGTTTTTAAGCTCCCAGGTTTCTGGTTTGTTTAGACATCACATGGCCAATTTGTCTTTTCCCTGCTGTGTCCTTCTGTAGTTAGCATTGATTTGACTCAGTGAAACTCAACCAGCTCCACGTGAATTTCTGCTTTCAGCCAGAGGGTTCCATCTCTGCACAGTTCAAAACTTTATCTAGGTTATCATCTGCCGCAATGTTCTCCCAAACTTTACTTCTGTTCTGATGTCCATAATCACTCTGTTTGAGGAAAAACTGAATAATACAGATATTAAACTTCATCTTCTCGACAGCTGTAAACACATTCTCCACTTTGCACGGAATAATATGGCGGTTTGAAATTAAATAATGCACTTCTGATCCTTTGCTCGGAAACGCAGATATTCAGTATTACAGTATGTTGGAGACCCAGATGTGGCCCCTGGTTAGGAAAACAAGTGCTTTAGTGAAGAAGTGTATAGACGCTTATGGCTGTTTGTTTTGGTGTCTGGTGTGTGTATCAGATCACTAGGGGTGTAGATATGTGGTTTGGCCTAAAACTGCAGATTTCAGGCCACACTGGTCGTCCTCATCACTCTTTCATGTCTTTCTCTCTTCTGTCTCTTCACTCTGAAGAATATTTCTCATTCTTTCACACTTTAAATAAATTCAATCCAACCCACATGTTGTTAAGCACCACATACAATAATTATAACACATCCATCAATTATTGAAATCAAACCAAACGTGTGTGTATATTAATGCACTTAAAATGCAAGTCTATGAGGCAAGGCATTGTGTAAGCATAAATGTTTAAACACACACACACACACACTGTTTTGGAAGTATACCCACAATCATTTTAGTTTGTTAATATTGACTTTTATTCAGTTTTTAACTCTGATATCACCATTTATACCATTATCTAAATACTTGATTCTGAATGGCTGGAACTTGTACATTTAAACCGTGTAATGCACAAGTAGTTCCAATACACAGACATAATTTAAAGCAGATATAAGCACACAGAGACTGGAGATCATGCTGAACACACAGAAACATTCAGGAGCACCTTGTTGTCAATGCTGCCCCATGACCATCCATATACTCAATCTGAATGAGGAAGTGATTCAGAATGTCACTGCCAAAGTTTCGTGTAACAGTGTACTTCAGGGTCAAGGATTCTTCAGTCAGCTCTTGCATAAAACATTACTACTCAGAACTTTAGAGTCCACCACACAGCAGGTGGAACTCTATTCAGAGGCGTAAGAGCGCCTGTGGTCCTTTATCCTCAAGGACAAGCTAAGAGATCGGCTACAAACACAAACCGATGAAAGGATTTTCTATCTTCTACAAAGGCAATGGGTAACTTTGTGGTAAAACAGTTTATTCAATTTGCAGCAATGATGTGATAATGTCACAGTTTTTGAAGTAAATAAACTTACAGAGACACATACAGTACTCTCTCACATACTGCTGAAAACAGTGGCTGCTTAATACTTCTGTGGAAACTGTTTCTTTGATTTTCTTTGAGTTTGAACAAAAACAGCATTTATTTGTAATAGAAATGTCCTGTAACATTGTCATTATTTTTTAGTATCACTTTATTAGCACAGTCATTCACGTGACATGGGACAAAACATGTCCAGCAATTGTAACTGCTATCAGGTTTAATATATATATATATATTCAATTATAAATGCTATGAAGATTAATTATACAATATATTGAACACAATTATCTTCTTCAATTTAATTGTATCATTATTATGTGAAATCTATTACACTTATTGTCTTCTCACTACATCTAAACAGTGTGTCCACAGACAAGGTTTCAAACTTTCAATCATTCATATGCTATAAAATGGATACAAAAAATGTAATGATAAAAAAGAGCTTGTTTTAAAACACTTAATGATATTTCATATCAAAGCAAGGTTGTTTGTCAGTGACACATGCATGTTTCATAAGGTTAAGCCGTGTCCCCACTTTTTGTCAACACTGTCAGACATTCATTATGTTATAAAATGTAATAAAATCAGGGTATATTAGTGGCAGCTGTCACTCTAAACAAAACCCTTGCCACAATCCTCCTTTGTAGAGTAAATCACTGTCAGAAAGACTCTGGTCAGTTTTATAGTTATATAATATTTTAAATCTTAATGTTAATATTTCCTGGTCACAACCATGATATGTCAACACCATCTTCCAATTTCTGAGGAAATTATTTGAAATGTTTAGATCATTTTATTCTCCTGAACAGCAACAGAAAAACAAAGGCTACTACATGAACATGAAAATTTGTCAAAACCTTCAGATGTCACCACCATAAGATTTTGTGTTCCAATAATATATCAAAATACTTAAATGTGACTCTTGAATAAAAGCTTTATGAACAATAACATACTCACTGTTTGTTGTGTTTGTTTTAATACAGTAATTGATTGATTCAATGTATTTGATGGTTAAAAAGACTACAAATTCAGGTTTTCCGTCACTACCGTCAGTTCTGTCGCCTCTGTCTGATAATATTTCATGATATTTTATATTTGTTGAGGAATTGTTGGTCATATGTGAAAGTGTAATCTGTTTGCTAGTATGAGAATGTGTTTTGAAATGTTCAAAACATCTATGCTGTTAAAGATACAGCTGAAATTATATTACACAGCCCAAGGTAAAAAGCACATTTTGTTAAAAAAAGAGAAAAGTTGGGAGGTTGAATCAAAGCATAGCTCAGTACATATAAGATACATACATGTAGATCAATTTTGCACCCTGTTTTGTCCCACTTCTCAAGAATGACTGATCACACAATGCAAGTATTAATGTCTTTAAAAAGTAGGCCTATTATTTAACACCAAATTTTTGAACAGTATTGTACATATAAATGGCCTCACATTGTTATCCCTCCTCTTGTTTTCTCTCTGTCTCACTCATCTCATCCTTCATGCTGTGTTCTCTCTCTCTCTCTCTCTCTCTCTCTCTCTCTCTCTCTCTCTCTCTCTCTCAGAGAGGGAGGTCAGAATGATTTAGAGTTGTTCAGTGCTCATTCCTGCTTAAGAGTCAGACTAGAGGAGTTCAGCTGTGGATATGAAAACATTCTTGAGTTAACAGGCTGTGTTCTTAGCTAGAGTGCTCTTTAGATAGCTTTTTTTATTTTACATTTATCCATTCATTTATGTTTGTTCTATGGCAGTTTTCTCAAAATTTAGCAAGAAGGTTTTCTTTATCTTTTATATGCTACATTTGGGTAAGTGTTATTTTTCATGCATGGTCCCTTCACATTATATATGACACACTAAATTGTATTTCAATTTATTGAGATGTCTGAAAGCGGCTCTAATTTACATTTCCCTAATGATGTGAGTGTCAGCGGTGCAGAAGAGCTGATGCTGTGTTTTTATTTGTTTGTGTAGTGAGGAGGTGAGCAGACATGGCTTCACAGTCATCGTGGATATGCGAGGATCTAAATGGGATTCTATCAAACCTCTGCTGAAGATCCTACAGGAATCATTTCCTTCCTGCATCCACGTCGCTCTCATCATCAAGCCTGACAACTTCTGGCAGAAACAGAGGACGAATTTCGGCAGTTCCAAGTTTGAATTTGAGGTAAGGACTTTGTCCATTGTGAATTTACATTTAACTATGTGAAAGTGAATAAGAAGTTCTGTTTCTGGTAGAAACAATAATTATTTTCTAAAATCTGTTGTGTGAGATTACAGAAATCTTTCAGGGAAATACATTCAAGAGAAAACACAGTCTATATTTTACTGGAACATTCCATATTGGTGGTGCGAAAGTAGAGCTGTCAAAATTACTTCTGACCTACTTCATTAGAGCTGAGATGAAGACGCATGCAGTAGTGTTATATTTAATCTTGAAGGTTTTATCTCCCAAAGGAGGTTTCTTAAATTAACACATCTAGTGCGGCACAACATTCAGAAGTATTATTACATTGTACATACTGACAAAAAATGTATAGCCTGAATGTACAGTAAGTCGCTTTGAATAAAAGTGTCTGCTAAATGCATAAATGTAAATGTAATGTAATAAATGTGCAATTGACATACTAAGTGTTTATAACTGCATCACAAATATTATTAGAAGTTGTTTACACCGAAAAAAATTGGAAAATACTTCTAATTTCACTGATGTAATGCAGACCAGGCTGTCTTGAAGAACTGGTCTCTGTCCACCACCAAGTCTCAAGTGTCCACCGTCCCCTCATTTGTATGCTGTTGTCTCTAATAACATGACCTGCGCTGCAATCTCTGGAATGTTTTCCTGGCTCCTTTAAGTAAAGTGTTCAATGTAACTGATCCAATAGGGTTTGTATTCATCCTCCAATCAGTGTTTAATTGCTTTGTTGTTTTTAAATAACAACTTTAACTTCTTGGAAACCTCCCACGGAGTCACAGACAAAAGCGTTCATTCAGAACCCAGAACTGCCAAAATATTGTCATACCTTGCAGTAATCTATTTTGGTTGTTGTGAAGATGTCACAAAGACGCCTCACCCATCTAAAACATTACATTTTAAAATTAAATTGCTAAAATGAAGACATGTGGCCAAAATGTGGAAACAATGTAGAGATAACAAACTATTAATAGTCAAGCAGATATCAAAACAAAATTCAACAGATTTTAAATATCATTTTAAAAGCTAGTATAACGCTTGTTGAGGCAGCAAATTGTTGTTGTTATTGTCAAGTTTCAAGTCAAATTAGATGTATCTAGTGTTTTTCACTGCTTTAAAGCAGCTTTAAAAATCATGATGTTATATGATATCTTAATATGTCCATGCCTTATAGTCAGATTTAACAGATTAGGGCCATGGAGTGATATAGTTTAAATTGTACGTCAATACAAGCAATCGAGCCTTTGAGATTTACTATATAATATATATGCCCTATGTGAGTATGGATAAAGTTGAACATTCTGATATGTCTTATATGTATATTTCTAAACTAAAATTAAAATAAAATGCTAATTCAAAGTATTAGTAAATATAAGGGGTGTTAAGGTTCACAAACATGGCAGTTTGGTACGTACCTCGGTTTTGGATGAAAACGTGAATAATGCAGTTTAAATTCAATTATAAATGATAAAATGTATATGTTGTTGTGGTTGAAATATATTAATTTACACAGTAGCTGTCATAACTTGTTTCATAACAGATTTATTTAAACATACATTAAATAATTAAGTCATTACTAATAGGTAAAGTAAATTATAATGTGCATATAGTCTAATATTTTACAAAACGCTCTTCTCTAGACTTCAATTATCTAGCGAACTAATTAGCTGGACACTGATGACTTGCCTGAGGTAAATGAAATGCTACGTCACATTTTGTTTACAAGCTGTTTTACTGATGTCTTTCCGTGGTTGAAACACCATTTTAGTGATTATTTGAGGCATGAGATGTTCATTCATGTTTATTTCATGTTAAAACTAGTAGTAAGGAGGAAGAGATGAGCACACTGACTACATGATGACTTGATCTGTCTCGCCACATCAAAGAGTGCCAGAACGGCATTTATTGTTTTAATTTCCTGGAAAAAATTAACACAGTTTGTAAGATGATCATTTCTTTCTTATCAAAAGTATAAAACTGTAAGTTTCCAATGAGGTTTCACTCACGCAGTGGTTAAAACAATGATGTATTTGTTCACTACACATGCATACCGAACTGAAAGACCCGTACCGACAATACCCGTTACACCCCTATAATTATAATTATCATAATTTAATCAGGGCATTATAGAGACACTCCAGACAAAAAAAAACTCAATCTCAAAATGAATAAAATTGCAAGTTAAGTCTTTTAATGTGGAGTCCTAGTTCTGTGACATACAGCGTTAATGCATATGTAGAGTGTTCCATGGGGTTCCATTTCAGTTAGGGTGCAGTTAAACTAAATTAAAATGAGAAATGTTCAATAGATTAAATCTAAAAACCTGCTACATTCAGAAAATGAACCTAAGTGTTCTACTTTCATCCTTTCAGACCATCATGGTGTCCCTTGAGGGTTTGACCAAAGTGGTTGATCCTTCCCAGCTGACTCCAGACTTCGAGGGCAGTCTGGATTATG
The DNA here is from genome assembly GCA_027564155.1 of Gymnocypris eckloni scoliostomus. Taxonomy (NCBI): domain Eukaryota; kingdom Metazoa; phylum Chordata; class Actinopteri; order Cypriniformes; family Cyprinidae; genus Gymnocypris; species Gymnocypris eckloni. Next base: position 24,594,246 of record CM050424.1, on the reverse strand, counting down.
ACCACGAGGAGTGGATCGAAGTTCGAGTGGCCTTTGAAGACTTCACAAGCAATGCAGCTCGCATCCTTTCCCGTTTGGAAGAACTCCAGGACTTGGTGTCCCAGCGGGAGCTGCCGTCAGATCTGGACGGGTCTCGGCGTGCTATGGAGGAACATGCCTCCCTGAAGAAAAAGGTTACTAAAGCTCCTGTGGAGGAGTTAGATACTGAGGGTCAACGCCTGCTTCAGCGAATCCAGTGTGGGGAGAAAGGCAGAGGAGATATCCAAGGTTTAGCTCCAAAAGTCCAGGCGCTTCTGGATAAACTTCACGCCACACGCCAACATCTGCACCAATCCTGGCACATGCGCAAAGTTAAACTGGATCAGTGCTTCCAGCTGAGACTCTTTCAGCAGGATGCAGAGAAGGTGTGAACATTAATTATACGTGAAGTCTAACGGGGAGAAAACTGGATAGTTTTACATATAATATAGGGTTGGGACCATAACATAATAGATAACACTTCAGTATAGGGACCAATTCTCACTATTAACTTGTTGTTTATTAGCATGCCTATTATTAACATAATGGGTGTTTATTAATACTTATAAAGCTCATATTCTGCATGACCATATTCTACATCCCTAATCCTACACAATACCTTAACTTAACTACCTTACTAACTGTTAATAAGCAGCAAAAGAAAGCAGCAAAGAGTTTAGTGAGGCAAAACATTTATTACCATGTATATTGCATGCTACCAAGTTGCAATGATGGAACACACTGGTACTTTTTAGTTTCTTGGTTACATTTTATATCATAATATTTTCATAAGGGAAACATTTCTGCAGTGTTTTTCTATGTACAACCAAACTGTTGTGCTCCAGAGGCTTCTGTGAAAACTTCTGCAATCTTTGGATGTTATACTAAATATCGTTAGAATGACAAAGAGGATTTTTATTACAAGAACACAATGCTGTAGGAATGTCATAATATTTTTATGGATTTGTGCAATAGAATATAAAACCCTAAAACACATAATGCAACATGCATACATTACCATTCAGAAGTTTGTGGTCTCTTATGCTCAGGCTGCAATTATTTGATCAAAAATACAGTAAAAAAAAGGTTTGTTATGGAATTTTATTACAATTGGTCTATTTTAATACATTTCAGAGTGTAATTTATTCATGTCATGGAAAAGCTGAAGTTTTCAGTGTCCTTCAGATCTTTCAGATATCATTCTAATATATATTTGTAAGAATTCTCTGATGAATGGAAAGGTCAAACAAGCAGGTTTTATTAGAAATATAAATCTTTGTAACATTATACATGTCTTTACTGTCTTTTGATCAGTTTAATGTGCCCTTGATGAATACAAATCTAAATGTATTTTACTTTCAAACATATCGACCCCAAACTTTTGAACATTGATGTATGAAAAATAAGCACATTTAAATATTGTACATAGTGATATAAAAGTGTTATGGGCAAAAACATTTATAGTGATTACAATTTAATAGTCAGAATTTATTATAAAACATTAAAATAAATAATAATAATAAAAATGGCAACAAACTTATTCTATATACAAGCCAACAAATAATATCAAAGATAAGCATGGTTTTATAGAATCCTTTGAAACAGAAAATGTGCAAATTCTTTACAACTTTACTTACGTTGGTATAATGTTGTTTCTTTATGAAAGTGTATTGAAGTATAACATAAAACAATATTCCAGTATATTTCACAGTTTATACCTTCCATTTTTCCTCTCAACAGATGTTCGATTGGATCGTCCATAATAAAGGCCTGTTCCTGACATCCTACACTGAGATAGGAGCCAACCATCAGCATGTGCTCGAGCTGCAGACCCAGCACAACCACTTTGCAATGAACTGCATGGTAAGGCTGGTAATGCGTATCACCACCTGAGGCATTATAACAGTGTAGCTTGATGTGTGTTACATCATTTAAATGATGTGCATTTGTACACGTGCCCTGACTCACTTTGTCATGCAAGAATGAACTTTCCTTTGTCATATTATAGTCATGTCAATATATGCTTGAAGGGTATGTAATGCCATGGGAGAACAGTCATGTTCTCTCTGTGTGTGTGTGTGTGTGTGTGTGTGTGTGTGTGTGTGTGTGTGTGTGTGTGTGTGTGTGTGTGTGTGTGTGTGTGTGTGTGTGTGTGTGTGTGTGTGTGTGTGAGAGAGAGAGAGACCCTGGCAGACATGTTAATCACCCCCAGTAGGTTTCAAAGGCAGAAAGTTTAACAAGAAAATGGCGTGGCATCAATCACTGATTTTCCATCTCTATGGTCTCATCTGCCATCTGCCCATCCATATAATGTAACTGCTGTTCAGCCAATAGGAAGAGTTCACAGCATGTATCTTCTTGCAGTGTTGACCCATGTAGTTTTAAATGCTTTCATATTTTTGTAATTCACAGAGCATGTTCTTTCTCAAATTTGAAGGATCTAAAAATGGTAACACATTTAACTTTCATCAATAAATCATTAAACCATAATTATGATTAAATAGACCAGTAATTGGTGTACTTTTATGTTTGAATATATATATATAATATCTTTAATCTTTAAGTCATTAAGTTTAATGAATGCAAATTAGATTTTTTAATATTTTGAGGAACATGTGAGTGGTGCTTAGCCTTGCAACACTTAAAGCATATATTGGGTATCATTCATGAAACACGAGCAGAATACATTTTGTGTATAAATTGTTCGCAAAGCCATTTTGATATAAATTTTCACATTTCTGAAAGTTTTATTTGCAAAATAAAACTTCAAAATGTTTTTTTTTTGTTTAGGCAAACTGATGGAATTGCATTTTGATAACATTTATTTACCATGAAATTATATAATAAAATGAATTGTTAACAATTGAGTTAAAGTGAAAATAAATTGAATTGATAAACAACAATGCAATTATTTTCACTTCACAAATCACTTTATATAAATTCTAAGGTTTATATTCGCAAATAGCGAGTTTTTGTGTCCAATTTAATGCCAACTTACTCTGAATTTACGCATAAACTTACATAATGAATTAGTTAAATGTATATGTACTTTTTACTTGATTATTTTTATTACATTCATTTTAGTTTTTATAAAAATATTTACATAAAAAAGACTACATCGATACAGAAATGAAACAGTTCTAGATAAATAATATTAATACAACCAATTTGGATAAACAATAAAGAAACATGAGTATGGAGACAAAGCAGATTCATAAACATGTAATATTCATAAACATGTTAATAAACATCTAAGAAAATAAACAATATAGAAATAGATGCAAAATAAATATAGATAGTAGAATGTAGTTACTGCAGATAATTATTATTATTACTGTTTTCATGTATTCATGTTCTCCACCCTCATGAATTTTTGAAATGTTTAAGTTACAGCCCTTACCAATTGCTAGGATGTTTTTATAGGTTTTTATCAGGCTCTTTGTTGCTCTTTTGTTAGTTAAAATCACATGTCCTGCCTCAGCTGTGAGAACAGTCCACTCCCCCTCCCCCCTCTCACGTTGCTAGAACTGTGCACAACTTAATGGATGAAATGCTTTGTCAACTGTTTGCTTTGGGTTAGCCTGACGGCCGGGCAGCCGGGGGCACTACAGCCACCTCCTCAGGAAGTCCTAGGAACCTTACTTCCCGTCTGATATGAGGCATGAATGGATGTAAACACTCTTTGTGTTAACTTGGTTATAGTGTTAGGTGGTTATTCAGTGTGTATTGATAAGGTGATAATGCACGTTTAGCGATTGTTGTGTTTATCACATCCTTTCTTACCTAACACAACTAAAATACATTGTCCGGAGGGACTCTTCTCTGATGTTACGGTTACTGAAAACAGACTTTTAAAAAGATTTTAGTTTTGTAATAAGTGATAATGCTCTGGGCTGACCCCCTATAGGACACTAGGGTTTCTATAGTTTAACCCTGTAAAACCTGAAATAATAGTTTATGCAATAATAAACTAATAATTTAGTTAATACTGATTAGCTAAAAATCAGTAAAGGTTTCACAGAACCACTAACAAAAAAATGATATGCGTGTTTTGATCATGTTAATAATTAGCAGTATTTAGATCATTTTGCATATCAAAAAAAGATACAGTAGGCTTGGGGTCAATAGCCTGCAGGTTCTGCGGCATTTGCTGTATGTATTGACAGTAATTCAAAAATATACTGGAACATTCGATTTATGGAGACGTCAATGTTCATCACATGGCACACTGGGGGCCTGGTTGTACCCTTTGGTAATAGACATGCTTAAGCAGCTATGTCATTGAGTTCCAGAGGTAATGTCACCTGAGCGGAACGTTACGCTTGTCAAGTTGTAAATTAACTCCGCTCCCACTCTTTTATGAAAGACAAGCTGGAGGACAACATGTAGAAAACACTCCTCTGGCTAAAGGCATTTTACACGTGGCTGGGTAATCTCCCATCATGCTGGTGTATTGATTAGTCCCAGAGATATCCAGAGGGAGATATAATGTTCCAGGCACTCCTTTTCTAATCATCCTATATCTGTAAGAGAAAAGAGGTTTACTGTAAAAATATCAAACCTGGGCGTCTGAGAGTGAAGGGTAGAGTGTCCTTGCATGACTCTGTTTAAGTAGACTGCAAGGTCCAGTACTGCCATGAAGCGATTTTCTCATGTGAGGAAGGCTTTTGTTCTGCGGTATTTGTGTCTTGGCTGTCTTCAGGTTCTGTAATGTGATCTGTGTAAACGCAAGTACTGTAAAGTACATCCTTCGCCTGCGCTCTCCTTTTGTGCTCAAGTGACTTGACATTTCGGTGTCTTTTTCTTGATGTTTTTTGTTTTGGGGTGAGATAATGTCTTATGGCATTGCAAAAGTTATTTCTGTCCAAAATGTAGTTATTACAGGTGCTTGACCAGAATACTAATAGGGAAAAAAACTGTAAAAAAAAGTTAAAATAAAAAATGTAACGTGTAAAATTAAATAAACTGAAACATGGATATTTACATTTAGTCATTTAGCGGATGCTTTTATCCAAAGTGACTTACAAATAAGGACAATGGAAGCAATCATAATCAACAAAAGAGCAATAATATTAGCTTTTTTGTTAATTGTATAATAAATAAAAAGAAAACACAAATAATAGAGAAGCTAATGTTAGTTTTTTGTAGTTTTTTTTTTAAAGGTGGGGTAAGTGATTTCTGGTAGCCAATGTTGACATTTGAAATCACCAAAACAAACATTGTTACTAACATTGGCGAAACCAATGTTACTCACCTATCGAGAAGAAACAAAGCAACCTCTGACAGTAAACTGCTGCCGCGTTCTATTTTTGACATATCGAAATTTAAATAAAATATTTTAAATGATTTTCAACGGTCGCTTTGTGTAGACAGACAGACATGCCGCGTCCGATGTAGACACAGGGTAAGCCTTCTTTTTTTCCGCAGACGTCTTCCTCTGTTTTTTATCCGCCATCTCTATCTTTTTGTCGTCGCTTGGCTCAGCTAATGTCCGTCATGTGCACTGATTTGTGCTCTCTCCTCGCTTCAAGAGTAGACACAACCCTTACTGCTGATTGGCTACAAGTTTGTTTTGGTACTGGGCCCGACTCATTTAAAGCGTTTTTGAGCAAATGCATATCCCACCTTTCTGGTTTGAATCAAGGACTGAATTTGCAAAAACTGGGATACATTTTTATTTTTTGGTAGAGATACAAATTAAACTCATTTTTCAGATACAGTAGGTTTACTTAATATGTATACATTTATTTAACATCTTTTTTTGTTTAACATTGATTACACAGATAATTAGGAATGCTGTCCCTTTAACAGAAGGCAGGTATGTAATACTGACACACATTCAGTTTTCACCCACCTGTTCACACTCACTTAAGCCATAACCGACTGTATTTACATGAGATGCTGTGACTCTACACAATAGACATTTGGACTGCTGTGTGTGTATTTGATCACTGAGCACTGATCGTGCTCTGTATGAGAACTGAAGAAGTGGAGCGTGGGCGAGAGAGCACTATTATCAGCGCGGTTCTGCCTATCCCGCCATTAATTGAGAATGAATTGTGACTCCCGGGAAAAATGGGACGCCTGTTCACCCAGTCCCTAACCCTTCGGGTGCTGAGGCCATTGTTTCAGAATACCTCACAGATCATTTATTATAACATCTGGAAAATGTCATTTTTGGGGTGTGTCTAAAAAAAGAGCTGTTTTGGAGTGTATTGCTTTAAATGCAAATGAGCTGCATATTCCCGCCCCGTCTCCAGAAGAGGGCATCGCATATACGTCTCTGCATTGCATATCTACAGCAATAAACAGCTGGTAGAAGTAACATAACTGAGAGCAAGATAACCAGTGTTTAGCCGTACATATGGGAAGCCAAATGCACTGAAAGTGGGACGAAACAGTGTGATGTTACAGAGCTTGCACCACACAGACCTGTCATCGGCGTGGATCAATTGAAAATCGCGGCGCTGATCAGTTAAAAAAAATACTTAATGTATGCACACAAATACGGTTAATACGCTAAGCACTATAATGACATGACATTCACAAACTAGTCTGGAGCGATACACATATTTAGGTAGATTTTTAGGTACATTACCTTGAAAAATGAAAGTAATCCATGGCGTCCTCAGCAGCTCAGATGTTGGGAGAAAATGAAGACTTGAGCTTGGAAGACACAGAGCTTCGATTGGTTTGCTTACGAGACATTGTTGGCGTTATAGCTGCTCGATCGTGGAGAAAATGGAGGACCGTGTAACTATAGCAGCGGTTCTCAATTCCAGTCCTCGCGCCCCCCCTCTCTGCATATTTCGTATGTTACTCTTATCACTTCAGATGTTTGTTCTATTCGAACGCAAGTGCCCTGCGAAGTGGACATCACAGGATATTCCGCCATGATTCCAGTTCGAAGCAAACGTATATATTCCATTCAAAGTGCATTAAAGTGTGCAAGACGTGAATTAAAATTGTATATATTTACAGAGGTATATGATGTCACACTCGTCCGTGCGTGAAGACGTTGCGCAGCGCAAATCCATGAATGAATGTTCCGAAATGAAGTAAACTTCAGCGGATTTCCCCTGCTCAGGGAGTAGGGAGCAATGAACACTGTGTAGGGAGCATGTCAATCTGAACACAGTTCATGCATGGAGCTCACTTCTAATGAGCTGATTATCTGAATCAGGTGTGTTAACAAAGAGAGACATGCAAAATATGCAGAGCGGAGGGGCGCGAGGACTGGAATTGAGAACCTCTGAACTATAGCAATGCAGGGCTGTCAATTAACCCCCATGGCCCGGCCCTATACAATGTGACGTCACTGCATGAGAATCAAAACGGCTGGCCTAGTGAGACTGACTTGGTTTAAAGGGGATTAAAAAATGAAGAGTGGGTGGATTTTTAATCAACGTAGGGGGGTTGTGTTCACACACTCCCAACATGCATTTATGTCCAAACACCATGTAAAAGTGGATGTTGCATAATAGGTGTCCTTTAAGGACCGATTCTCGCTATTAACTAGTTGCTTATTAGCATGCATATTACTAGCATATTGCCTATTTGTTAGTATTTATAACCACATATTAATGCCTTATTCTGCTTGACTATATTTTAGATCCCTTAATTCTACCCCGTAATTAAACTTAACAACTAGCAAATTAGGAGTTTATGGGGGGAAAGTCTTAGTTAATAGTGAATATATGTTCCCTATCCTAAAGTGTTACCCACTTTACAAATAGGTTCCATTTGTTTACTATATTTAATACATTAACTAACTTGAACTACAGTATTTATTAATATCTGTTAACATTAGTTAATAAAAAATACAACTGTTCATTGTTAGTCCATGTTAGCTCAGGTCAATTAAATAACATTAATATAGACAACCTTTGATTTTAGTAATGCATTAACTAAGATTAATACATGTTACATTTTTTCACTCTTTATTTTAACTAATGTTAACAAATTGAACCTTATTGTAAAGCGTTATCGTGATTTATTATATAAGAATGAAAAAAGTCATTTTAAATTGTAATATTATCTTACAATACTACTATGTTGCTATGATTTTGATAATAAATGCAGCCTTGATGCGCATATTAGACATCTTTCAAAAACATAACATATATATGTATATATACTTAGAAATGTACACTTTGTCCAGTCTCATTTTTGCAACAAACATGATTCTTGAGTTGTGTACATTTATGTAAATCATACAAACTGATTTCTTTGATGTGCCCTCCATGTGAAAGTCAGTTTTGCTAGTGAACCACATGCTGGTCATTGACATAAAAATAGCACCTATTATATTTAGCATATGTTTAGCAAGAGGTTTCTTTAAGCTGCTTTAGATTTACATGAAAATGAGATACCAGAAGCTCTTAATTGTTTCCAGGATGTGATCCACGAGGCCTGTGATACATAACAGAGGGATTTTATGAATTTGTGTTTACTGGTGCATGTCTATCTTCTCAGAGCAGCTCTGAAACCAAGCTCGGGGTGAATGATATAGAGAGTTAGAGACCCTATTTTCCATCCTGACTTCATCTGGTGGAAATACATTTTCATGTCGGCATCAGTGGCTTGTCTTATCTACATATGCAGGCTGGATTATTTAGAAATGGACATCTTTAAATGTAATTTTTTGTAAAATGTACAACAGATTTAGTGGATGTGCTCTAGATGCTCTAAATTGGAGTTATACAATTATCCATGGGTGGGTTTGTGTCTGTGTTTATGTGTCGTATGTTAATGTATAATAGATGGGTGCATAGATTCAGTACCATCAATACCAAAAAGAAAAAAATAGTCACCTTAGTATTGTGCATCCATTTCATTATACTGGGATGTGGTTTAAAGCTAAGGGTTCAAGAGTTTGAGTGTGTTTTCGTATATGCATGTGACTATGATATTGCTCCAGGTTTTCACGTGCATGGACACGACTGCTGCAGTTTATTGTTGCACGCAGGCCGATACCAAACCCCCATCAGGTTTTCATCTGACAGCTGTCTGTGTATTGATCCTATTCCCTTTTGAATGCCTCTGGGCTGTGTAATTAGCCCCATGTGAGGAAACAGCATGGTAACCAGAGCTCGACGTTCTAAAAGTGCTCTCATGCACTAGACTTTACTTCTCCCTAAAGAACGCACATACAGATGCTCCCATTACGTCAGAGAGCACACTCTTGCTTTCTCTGATTATGTGACGTGTTTCCAGGTGAAACAGAACATTTATGTGGAAATAATATGGGTGGAGATTGATTCTATCAAAGACATTGTATTTTATAGTGAAAAGTTATGCTGTGGTGTTGCTGGTTAATACGTTTTTTTCCCTAGACACAAAAATTTAAAGGGAATTCTATTTGGGTGAACTATCCCTTTAAACATGTTTTTTTTTTATCTGATGTGTTCTACATTTGTACTGCAAATGGTGCTTATTTAAAAAAATATTATGCTATATAGCTGTCTAACACAGCAACAATTAATTAAAATGATTAATTTATTATCATTAAAATATAGAAAAGCAAATGCACATGATATGATAAGCATCACACTTCATACTTTGGTTTACTGTGACTGGGTCATTGTTTTATATCTGATAAGATATTTGATGTCAGAGCTATTAGCTGTCTAGCATTAGCTATTATTAGATAATTAGCTACATATTAGCTGTCTAGCATACTAAGCATTTGTTTACAGTGCATTTTCATATGTTTTAGTTTCAGTTGTTAAATTACACTGGAACATAATTGTCTGAAATGGGAAGTCCTGAACTCTATCCATAATTCTTCCTCTTGGCTTAAGATGCTTTTCCATTCTTATTCACACACACACACACACACACACTCTCACACATGTTCCAGAGCTGTGTAGCTGTGTATGTGTTTCTGTGGTCAGATGTTTCCGAGAAGATCTACTGTATCATCACATCCGTTCATCATTTATATTTTAATCAATAACATTAAAAGCAAAAAAAATAAAAATGTTGTGTTTACAGTAACTTTTTTTTTTCAATTCAGCCCTCAAATCAAAGACAATAATTATTATGCTTTGATTTGATTTAGTTGTGCCACTACCACATTCCCCTTGTACAATATATATGTGTTATCATAACAAAAAAAACAACTCAACACCTGGAAGTGATGCATTGTATATAGCACTCAGTGTTTTTGTTGTCTCTTGCAGAATGTGTATGTGAACATCAGTCGGATCATGTCCGTGGGGAACAGGCTGCTGGAGGCGGGTCATTATGCAACCCAGCAGATTCAGCAGATCTCAGGTCAGCTGGAACAGGAGTGGAAAGCGTTTGCCGCTGCACTGGATGAGAGGAGCACCCTGCTGGAGATGTCTGCTAACTTCCACCAGAAAACCGACCAGGTGAGGCCTAAATGTGCAGACGCATACCTAGATACATTGAGTGGCCAAGCAAACTGATGGATTGATGATGATGCAGCGTGTGTGTTAATTGCAAACCACTAATTACAAACAAAATGATTAGCAACATATCATTCAGATGCTGATATAATCAGCCAAATCGAGTTGCAGAGTATGCACTGTATGCTAGACGGGCTTTCAGATTTTAGACAATGATGTGTTGTTCACAAAAACTCATACCCAGTTTTTCATCCCCTTACTGTTTTTCAGAAAAACAAGTGGTCAAGTTGTCTTAAACTCACATCACTGGCTAAGGTTAGGTTTAGGATCCATTTGTTGACATTTCTGACCACTCACAAATCTTTTAAAAGCACTGCAAGCCATTGCACTTATCAGGCAGTCTGCCTATATACAAAGACAAAATAAATAGTTTTTGTGGTTTTCTTATAGTTATTTTTTTCCCCAGTATAAAATCTTGGATTTGTATCTCTTGTTTTGGAAGTGTATAATTAATGATTGTTCAGAGACTCTTTAGTTGAATACTTTATGTAGATAGGACTGTGCTGGAAAAAGGATGAATGAAATCCGTTCCTTTCATCTTTCTGTCCTTTCTCTTTTTCTTTGAGCATTTAATATCTGTTGTCAGCATCAATATTAGACTGACACACTGTTCATGTTTATTTTGCTCCCAATGAGACAGGGCAAAAATAGTCTTTATTTGTACAGACAAATGGAAATGTATTTAATATTTTCCTAAATAAAACACTGTTGTAAATCACTCAGTGGTGGATGGCCCAAAGTTAGCCTCCTAACAACTATATTGAGACTTTTTTATAATCATTCCTGTATGTGGTAACAGATCACAGATGTGTATATGGCTGGTTTAACAACCAATATCTTAATATTATTGCCTTTTTCTAGTATATGAGCAACATGGACTCTTGGTGTAAAGCCTGTGGAGAGGGAGAACTTCCTTCTGATCTACAGGACCTGGAAGACACCATCCACCACCACCAGGGTCTTTATGAACACATAACCGCTGCTTATTCTGAGGTAAAAATCTCCATTTAAGTAAACACTTTTGCTTGTGAATATTTTCACATTAAAGACTAAATTCAGGATACCTCAAAACTAAGCAAGAACTAAAAAGGTATTTCAGTCATGACAACTCTTGGAATAGTTTTTCCTGAATACGACAGTGTTAATGCATTTGGTCTTTGCCAACTAGATCTGCTACGCACACCACTGCTGCTGCAAGGCAAAAAAACGACTTGCTTTTGCCAATAGATACACAGACATGTTGCTGTGAGCTTGTGAGATATGCTGCTGCTGCATGGATAGACACACATAAATCCCCTAGCAGCTCTAGACAAGTGGAGCTGGGGAGGTGGAGGGTTTCAGAGGCACTGCAGGACCAGCTTACAGCAAACACTGAACCAGACTATTTAAATTGTGAGCAAGCTAGCTCATTGGCTGCAGAGCAGAGGCCACCTTGTGCTGTATAGACTAGTAAATTATTTAATTGCATGTAAAGGAACGTGGAGTTTGCTGACTGAACTAGATTTTGAAATAAAGATGGTATTTTTGTCTGTAAGTAACATTTCTGGCTGTTGATGTTTATTATCTGTACATCCCCAGGTAAGTCAGGATGGCAAAGCCCTACTAGATAAGCTACAGCGGCCTTTGACCCCAGGAAGTGCAGATTCGCTGACAGCCTCGACTAACTACTCGAAGGCGGTGCACCATGTTCTGGATATCATTCATGAGGTTCTGCATCACCAGAGACAGTTGGAAAACATCTGGCAACACCGCAAACTTCGTCTTCACCAACGGCTACAGCTCTGCGTCTTCCAGCAGGATGTCCAGCAGGTCAGACGCGTATTATTAACTAGCAATACTTTATGCAAACAAAATATTTGTATTTAAACAAATACAGTATGGGTCAGAAGGTTTTTTTTCATATACAGTATATATATATATATATATATATATATCAAGTTACATTTTAAAATGTAATTTATTCCTAACACTCTGAATATAAATTGATGTTGCAAAACACTAAATCATTAATGAGTTTGATATATGAATATAAATATGACAGTGTGACACTAAAATGAGTCCTGTTCAAATAAATTAGGTAATTCTGGTCTAATCTCTTCTTCTTTTTGTATGAATAAAATTGCAGCATCTAAAAGCCTGTGAGGCATCGTTATGTTGAATATAAAGTGAGTTCTAGTCTGTTTAAAATAGGATTTCTCTGCTCACTTAAGAACAGAATATTAATTTGAAAGTGAGATTTTTGGCACCCCTGCATCATTTATTAATTAAGGTATTCATTTGTGGGTGAAATATTAGCATTTTTCTTTTTCAGTTAAGAAATTCTAAAGGAGTAGTTACCACAAAAGATAACAATTCTGTCATCTTTTTCAAAACAACATCCAAATGTCTCTCTGTCTCTTTCGCTCTCCCTCACACATGGTCTGTCCCACACTATGTTCCCACTTTTTTTTTATTTTTCCGCTCAGACACATTCAGTATCAGTTGTCATGGTAACTGTGTTCAGCGGCCTCATTATGTTGAGGGTTTGCCCCATAAAATGATGCAGGCATGGGGGACCTCTAAACCTTCCAGACATCAGAAACAGCCATATGAGCAGGAGACTCAACATCTGCACGACAAATGATTGCTTCTAATCACACACACACACACACACACACACACACACACACACACACACACACACACACACATATGCGCTGACATATGCCACCACACAAACAGCTCTGAATGTTTCTGTGTTTGGTACATTCAGCCAGATCAAAGGTGGCCTAATGAAATATGCATGAGCAGAGGACTCATAGTGTGCTCTGGCGTCTTTTGAGGCAGGTAGAACTCGAATATGAGATGTCTGTCTTGAGCAGCTCCACCTTGTAGATTTCAAATGGATAAGAAATGGATGTTATCTTTAATACTCCCTTAAACCATTTCTTATAAATTTGTATTAGTAAAATATTGCATACGTGTTCAGATGCTCATGCAAACCTGTGAGAAACAATAGATACTACCCCATTAATCAAATATCCATAATAAACACGGTTATTGTACTCTCCGACAACACCATCAGAGCAGACACCAGATTCTTGCTCGCTTAATCTGCAGGATGACCTCACTGCGTGTTTGGTGCTGATGTTTATAGTGGTGGTGTCGAGCTGTCGCAGTGAATCCTGCTGCTTTGAGGTGCCCCCTGCTGGTTTTACATTGGAAATGCAGTGGAACATTTTTTAATCAGATAGATGCGTTCATCCAAAGTATCATATGATGCATTTAAAATCTATCTATCTATCTATCTATCTATCTATCTATCTATCTATCTATCTATCTATCTATCTATCTATCTATCTATCTATCTATCTATCTATCCATCTATCTATAACAATACTTCTACAGCATTTATTAATCTTAGTTAATATTAATTTCAGCATTTACTAATGCGATTTTAAAATCACAAGTTGCGTTGGTTAACATTATTTCATATACTAACAAGTTGGTGGTGTTTGGTGATGAATTTTTGGCTCAAGGTCTGCATTTAAATTCACACCAGAGGTGTTCAGCTGTCTTTCTGCAGACCAGTCAAGTTCTTCCACACCGACTGAATCATAATTTATCTTTGATACTTGCCTTATACACAGATATACTGTCATGTTAGAATAGAAAAGGGTCCTGTCCAAACTGTTGCTATATAATTAGAAGCACACAATTCCCTAGAATATCATTATATGCTTAAACATTAAGATTTGTACTCATGGAAATTACTAAAGTAGTCAAACATTTCATTAAAAGGGGGTGACCCAATACTTTTGGCAATATAGTGTATGAAAAGGACAAAAACCACCATAAAAGAATTCCATGTGGATTCTGGACTCCATTACAATTATATGGACTACTTTTTTGTTATTTTATGGTGATTTGGTGGTTCTTTTGAACTTCTGAATATTTGTTTATGTTCTTCTTTGTGAATATCTTCTCTCCCAGGTTCTAGATTGGATTGAAAACCATGGCGAGGCGTTCCTGAGTAAACACACAGGTGTGGGGAAGTCTCTGCACAGGGCTCGAGCATTACAGAAACGTCATGAGGACTTTGAAGAAGTGGCTCAGGTATGGAGAAACGGATGGAAGATCATCGCTTTGGCTATTGTCCACCTGGATATCTACTGTTCTCCTCCGTAATCAAAACTAGGCCATCTCAGAAATTAGTCACATACATATTCATTTCTGCATGTTTCTCAGAACACCTACACGAATGCAGACAAACTCCTGGAGGCGGCAGAGCAGCTGGCTCAGACGGGCGAGTGCGACCCTGAGGAGATCTACCAGGCCGCACACCAGCTGGAAGATCGTATTCAGGACTTCGTAAGACGGGTTGAACAACGCAAAGTCCTGCTCGACATGTCTGTGGCATTTCACACTCACAGCAAAGAGGTAAGTTATGAGAAAGTAAGAATGGGTGTTGGTGGGCGTGGATATGTCTGGGTTTGGCAGTGTTTACATGTGTTCTACTTAACATGAATGTGTTCCTGAATATGATGTAACAAGTACTTATTTATTTTAATTTTTGGTATTTACTTTCAGAGAGGAAAGTAAATAATTATGACAATTATATTCCTGAATATTATGTAACAGGTACAGTACACACACAATTTATGAAAATGCACTTGAATTTATTGTTGTTGTTGTTATTACTATTATTAATGTATTTATTTATTCATTTGTTTATATACTTACAATATAGCGATATCTTGTTGCCAGTGTTCCATTGATTCTGCACCATATTATTAAGTGTGCGGTAACATTTCTCTTTAGGTCTTGCACAACATGTTTTTACTTGTCAGTTGTCAACTAGTCAACAGGTCACTGTTTATATTATGTAAATGAAATTCCGATAAATTCTATAGCTTCTGCACTTTTTGATGCATGGATGTAGAGTGTGTTAATGGAGACACAGCTGTGTCACAGCTGAGATGATACCAGACTGGTGAGAATGTAAATAATTTATGATCAGAAGATTTGTGGTACTGTAGTTAATGTAAGCCTTTAGATGACTTAAGAATTAGAAAAAAATGCATATGATCAGTTACGCAAAATAAACTCAGCCCATCTCAAAGGTCTGCAGCGTAAATCACTGCTTCATTAACACAAAACCACTCTAGTTCTAGTAATTTTCACTTACACATACTTCCAATTAGGTTACTATAATACAAAGTTAATGTTATACAGTTTGTGGACTGAAGAATTTTCCTCCTGCTGTCGCTCCATAGAACGAACACAACTGAAACAGTGTTTCACGACTAGTGGACAGACCCCACACATTCACTAGTGGCAGAACTAATTGACTAGTCAGTGTGAACTGTGTCCTACATGCTAAAAGAATCCAATAGGGTTGTAACACATCCTCTTACTGGAAATTAAACATTATTTGCTTTAAAGATGCCATAGAATGGAAAACTGTATTCACCTTGGCAAAGTTGAATAATAAGAGTTCTATACATGGAAATTACATCAATGACACCATTGTTTCCTCCTTATGTAAATCTTGTGAATTCAAAAGACCACTGAAAAATAGGGGAATCCTGTTTTCAGATCCTGAGCACCTCTGACAAGCATCTGATCTTGTAAAATGTGTGGTAAGTACTGCCGCTCCATAGTATAAATACATGCGATCACAAATCTTGAAAATGAAACTAAAAAGCGAGCGTGCATTCCAAAGAAGTTTCTATGCCCCGCATATTAATAGCGGCTCCCTGATGCCCGCATTTTATTTACACTATAATTACCCAATAGTATAACTGGCCGAGAAAATGTTGAAATATATATTTTTCCTGTGTTTCCTTCCTGCTGTGTGAGCTACTGAAATGAGCCGCACTATGAAACAGCCAATCAGAGCAGAGCTCAACATTGAGCCACACTGTGAAACAGCCAATCAGAGCAGAGCTCTACATTATTATTCATGACCTTTCCAAATAAAGTAATAACAGACCATTTCATTCTAGGGACAAATCATAGGGTTTTAAATGGACATGTAAACCCGTTTCTGGAGATATTTTGCCCTACATAAGCCACATACCCTCTATGTAGATATCAGAGAACATTGTTTTATATTTTATCAATGCATTCTCTGGCAACTTTAAAACGAAACTAGTGGTTAGCATTTTTTGGACCTCAAATTTCTACAATTTGTCTGCTGATAAATTTAGAACTCTTGCCTGCTGGCCCATCTATATTTCACAAACAGTGAATGATAATGAGTAGTAGTGTATACATGATTCGTGATATACTTAATACAAGCAAATAATGCTCTCTTTAATGTCTCCATATGGCATAATATTAGCCATCTGCTATCTGTAGCGGGCTGGCATATATAGACATCTTTGTTTCCGAGAGTGTGTTTTATAACGGTATAAGTAATGATAAAGGGTTAAAGGCTGGAGTTTTGGTAAAAGAGGTAGAGAAAGGTGGAGGTGGAAAAAGACAATGGGGAGGTGTGGAAGGAAAGGCATGGCCTGCTGTGGCAGGAGATACACTCTTTGACATGCCAACACAGGCAGATGGCTAATCCTGAGATCACATAGGACGAAACTATTCACAGGAAATAACAACACCAGCCGTTCAGTGGCAGCCAAAGTCTGTCTGGCTGTTTGTCTTGTCATGTGTGTGCATTTGGATATTTCAGATTATAGAAGAAATGTTATTTGTTTGAAGACCCATGGATCTACATCGGCCACTGACTGGTTCATGATATTGTGAGGTGTCTGATTGGCTGATAATGATGTTATTTCTCTGCAGCTGTGGACATGGTTGGAGGAGCTTCAGAAGGAGTTGCTGGATGATGTTTATGCTGAGTCAGTTGAGGCGGTGCAGGAGCTGATCAAACGTTTCGGTCAGCAGCAGCAAACCACACTGCAGGTCACCGTCAACGTCATTAAAGAAGGGGAGGATCTTATCCAGCAGCTCAGGTACTGCCCAATGAGAAAGCATCGGTTTAGTGGAAAATGATGACGCTGACTTGTTGTCATGAGAATTCTGACACAAACACATATCATGCACATCATGCAATGGCCTTAGCATCCCATTGACGTCTGTTGCATTAGTTACAATTACTAACCCTGCAGACACTATTTGCATTTTTTTTAAATTATTTAGTCATTTTATGAAACTTGTTACTTTATTTGGACCGAAAGCCATTTCCAGTTTTTCAGGTTTTATTAATAGAGCAAATTTAGCTCCAAACCCATGCACACCACAAACACATTACAAATATGTAATTACATATATTTTGGAAAATCCATCCTGAAATATCTGTAAATGTGTTACTCTCACTATCACATCCACTATTATGTTCTAAATGTTGTATATCCTCAATTACTGTTGATATTGCAATGTTGTTTCGTGTGGAGTTTTTCTATGATGACCCATGTCCTAATCTGCAGAGACTACTTAAACTGTAGCAAGAAGATGCTTTATTGAAATTGTATGATATATATTCTGTAGCAGATGGTGTCTCATACTCGTGCATGCTCTTTTTTTCTGACTGCAGAGACTCTGCAATCTCCAGCAATAAGACTCCTCATAACAGCTCTATGGCTCACATCGAGAGCGTCCTGCAGCAGCTGGATGAGGCCCAGGCTCAGATGGAGGAACTGTTTCAGGAACGGAAGATCAAACTAGAGCTCTTTCTCCAACTCAGGATCTTTGAACGAGATGCCATTGATGTGAGTCCACAATTAATGACGTCTGACAGTTTCAGACGGTTTTGTTGTTAACAATGCATTATAACACTCAAGACAAGTGGTTCTCGATTGCGTTGGGAAGTCGGGGCATTTTTTCAATCATCATACTTTCAGATGACTTGAATATGAATAGCTGAAGCTCATATCAACATTAGCTTATCAATTTTCCAAATGGAGTTCAAAAACTGAATTATATTTATAAAGAACATATATGGTATACATTTAGATGAATATTAACATGGATGTACTACTTAGCTTGCTGAAATGTCAAAAATAAATAAATGTGAATAAATAAATATTTTTGTAAATAAACAAAAATGCACATACATGTAAGTATATTGCCATTAATAAAGATTTTAATGAAAAGTAATCATTATTTTTAGGTTACATTCAATCATGAGTTCATATTTACGGTCATGCTATTCAAAGAAATGTTTGAAAAAATCGCTAAAGTTTGCTAAACGCCATATGGCTTGATATGAGAGATGAAATTTGCGTGTATAGGCAGCTCTCTTTACAATGAGCGAGTTTAACTTAATTTAAAAAACTATTTTATCCTCTCGTTGCTGGAAAATATAAGGTAGTGATTCACTATTAAACTGTTATTAATAAAAGTCGTGTGGCAGCGTTGAAAGGTTTCTTTGCTGCTGGATGTGTGAGGTGCATGATCTCCGATGTGTGTGTGTGTGTGTGTGTGTGTGTGTGTAAGTAAGCAGCGCATTAATATAGAGGTGTAATTCTCTAATGCACACCAGTATGTGTATATTGTAGGCGCTAGATGATGTATGATCACGTGTGATAGTATAGTATTGGTGCATAGTAGTGGAATTGTTTCACCCCCTACCCCTTGACACTCTGTTTCAAGGGACAAGGGGAAGGGGTATAAAATAGAATTGGGATTCGGCCTAACTTGTAACGAGAGTGTTGCTATAAGGACACACACAGGTAGAAATATTGCTGAATGTACAGTATTCTGGTTGCATTCAAGTAAACATTTTGCAGTGCATTTCTGTACGCAATTCATACAGCTTTCTATTTTTGTGCAGTTTGTGATATTTACAAAACAAAATAGTCTGTTTTTCTAATTAACTTATGTTGTGTTTAATAATTTTGCATGTTACTCAGCCAGTACAGTTCATGATTATATTAACGAATTTCAATATTTGAGTTTAGAAATCTGTTTTTAAATTCTAATCTTGCTATATATATATATATACTGAACAAAATGATAAATGTAACACCTTTGATTTTGCCCCCATTTTTCATGAGCTGAACTCAAAGATCTAAGACTTTTTCTATGTACACAAAAGGCCTATTTCTCTCAAATATTGTTCACAAATCTGTCTAAATCTGTGTTAGTGAGCACTTCTCCGTTGCCGAGATAATCCATCCACCTGTGGCATATCAAGATGCTGATTAGACAGCATGATTATTGCACAGGTGTGCGTTAGGCTGGCCACAATAAAATGCCACTCTAAAATGTGCAGTTTTACTGTATTGGGGGGGTCAGAGGGTGTCCAAAAACTAGTCAGTATCTGGTGTGACCACCATTTGCCTCATGCAGTGCAACACATCTCTTTCGAATAGAGTTGATTAGGTTGTTTATTGTGGAATGTTGGTCCACACCTCTTCAATGGCTGTGCGAAGTTGCTGGATATTGGCAGGCATATCAAGTGTTGCATTTATAATTTAGTTCAGTTTATATATGTATATATATATAATTGTATAATTTTTTTCAGGCAGGCACCCCTTGATTGCATGAATTTAAAGTTTCAGTTCTGCATCAGATGTGAGGTAGAAGGCTATACCACGTGTTGTTGCTTCTATATGTCGTTTTTGATCTGATCAAAGGAACAAAGTGCAAAAAGACTAAATCCACTGATCTCAGAGATTCAGAGCGGAAGCCTTGAGCAAAGATAAAGCCTTCATGGATGCTCTTTTCACAGCCGGCACTATGAGTCATGGAGAATTGTGTCTCTGGACATGTGAAAGTGAGTCACACTTTTGTCAAAAGGGTGTTTGAGAAACTAACAGCTTTATCAAATATATATCACATTCATGGTTGCTCTGAATCAAAGCTCTTAATGTCAACATGAAACAACCTATTTAATTTTTGTAATGTCACCAAAGGATTAAGGTTTAGCATGAACAGTTAGCCTATGCTGGTTGATGCTATAACTGCATTATTTTCATACAAAATGCTTGTTTCCCCATTGACCGCTATTCTCAAGTCAGTGTTTCTTTATAATTTAATAGATGTTTTACAGTTTTAGATGTTGACAGTTTTTTGTGAAGGGACATAAAATACTGTACACGATGATGATGTTAGATACTTTATTGATCCCATATCAGTAATTAAATTGCATTAGCAGCAATACAAACGAGAGTTAAGCACTCACAATAGTGCGCTCAATGTAACTACAAACACAGGAAAATGGGCAATAAACTATAGCATATCAAGATGCTGATTAGACAGCATGATTATTGCACAGGTGTAGATTTAGGCTAGCCACAATAAAATAATATATTGTATGTTATGGTTATGATGTAATGTAAAAAAAAGACAGAATGGAATATGTCAAATAGTACTGATCACTGAAAATATAGCATTAAGTACAGCTGTGGAATTGGTGAAGGGTCCTAGTTCCCAGGACAAAAGTATTGGGACACACCTCTTAATTATTGCATTCAGGTGTTTCGGTCAGACCTATTGCCACAAGTATATAAAATCAACCACCTAGCCATGTAGTCTGCAGGTGCAAACATTTATGAAAAAAGTGTTGTTTTGAAGAGCTCAGTAAATTCAAGTGTTGGATATGATGCCATTTTTGCATTAAGTCAGTTTGTGAAATGTTATCCCTGCTTGAAATGGTTAAACTGTAAGTGGTATTATTAGAAAGGACTGTAGAAATGTTTAGGATCAACTCATGCACGAAGCGGAAGACCATGTAATGTCACAGAGTGGGGTCACCAAGTCACCAACTCTCTACTGGCTCCATAGCTGAAGAGTTCCACACATCCACTGGCATGAAATACCTTCTTGAAATGGATTTCCATGGCCGAGCAGCTACACGCAAGCTTCAAATCACCAAGTACAATGCCAAGCGTCGGATGGAGTGATGTAAAGCACATGGTCACTGGACTCTGGAGCAATGGAAACATGTTCTGAGTGTGTGAGTGACGAATCATGCTTCCGATAGGCGAGTCTGCATTTGGCGGATGCCAGAAGAATATTACCTGCCTGACTGCATAATGCATGGAGGTTAAGGGTATGGAGCTGCTTTTCATGGGTTGGGCTAGGTCCCTTGCTTTCAGTGAAGGGAAATCTTCATGCTTCAGAATACCAAAACATTTTGGACAATGCTATACTTGAAAGATTGTGGCAACACTTTGGGGAGCATGACTATATCCCAGTGCACAAATCAGGGTCCATAAAAACATTGTTTGATTGAGTTTGGTGTTGAAGAACCTGACAAGCCCACACAGAGCCCTGACCTCAACGTTTGACATCACAAATGCTCTACTGGATAAATGGGCAAAATTCCAACAGAAACACTCCACATTTTTTTGAATAGCCCTCATATAAGAGTAGAAGCTGTTATAACTGCAATTGTAACGTGAGGAGTCAGTGGCGTTAGATTCAAATGCAGCTTTATTGAACAACAAGGCAAGGTCAAACAGGCAAGGGTCAGAGGCAATAACAGGTGTCACGTAGGCAGGGCAGAATCAGCAACAGGGACAATGCAAAGGTCGGGGCAGGCGGCAGACAGAGAGGATATCACAAGGCAGGCAGGGTCAAGAAGGCAGGCAGCAAATGGTCAGAGTCGTATAGGCAGTCCAGGTAAACACAGGGAAACAAGATACAGGGGAAACGCTCAGAATGTCAGCCGGGGCAAAACAAGACTTCGCGGTGAGTGCATGTAAGAGTGCTGCTTAAATGTGTGTGTGTGAATGAGGTGCAGGTGTGGTGAGACAATCAAGGCTGATTAGTGATTGGTGACAGCTGTGTAATTGGTGCAATGGTGGATGGAAATGTGTGTGTCGTAGTGCAGTGAATGATGGGAGTTGTAGTCCATGGGTGATGTGCAGCTGTAGTGTGGTGAGAGGCAACCAGATTCGTGACAGCAATGGAGTGACCAATTCCATGTTAATGTCAATTAATAAAGTCCCTTTTGGTGGGATGGTCAGGTGTCCCAATAATTTTGTCCATATAGTGTATGTTTTCCCTAACGGCCTAGATGATGTCACCCGAGAGGTGGAGCAGTTACAAAAGACAAAAACAATTCTGCTGTTGAATAACATGCACTGATCAGTCATGCACAAGAAGTTCAGAAATATAATACAATAAATATGGACAGTTTCGTGTTGACGTTAAATGAAATGTCATTATTTTGCTCATTTGCATAAACCTGCATAAACCCCATGATGCTGTGCGATTGACCTTTGGTGGCTGTTTGAAATGTTTTGTTTGTAGGAAACCTTATATGAAGTAATCAGAGTCCACAAAACGAGCTGGCTTTTGTAGTAAAAGTGATATCGCTCTCTGTAACATAATCCAATGCAGATCAAGGAGTATCACATTCCATAGGGAGTTTTGAAGGCACTCATGTTCCACTGATACATTGCTGATAGATAAGGTAAAACTGAGAAGACCTTGTATAGACAAAGAGCAAACCTGTAAGAACAACCTGAACTCCTACATCGGATGTGAGGGAGTTACTCAGTGCAGGGCGGGTCGGCACTGTCAGTCAAGGTGGCAGGGTGCCAGAAGGTACAGCAGTGGGTGTGTGATTTCCCAAACGCTGCTCCCACACATTGAAGAACACATTTACTTCTTGCTAAAAATGGTTGTGTTCTCGTTCTAATCATCATCAGCTGTCCTTTTAGTGCTTCACTCAGAAAATGCTCATGTTCGTTAGAGGAGGAATTCTCAACCACACAGCAGTGCAGAGTGAGTGCTAAAGACTTTTGAGGGGAGGATTATTTGTTCAAATAATGACTTTAAAACAATTGCTGTATCAATGACAAATGTCTTCTGTAGTGATATTGAGAAATAATTTAGTGAGTTTTGATTAGATGCTCTCTGTTGGGTGATGTTAAACGTGGCTGGAGTGAACTGCTTGCCAAGTGCGTGTTCTCTGATTCATGTTTCTCCTGTTTTTACCCACCTGTTTTCAGGGCAATTTTTTACAGCCTATTAAGTTGTGTACTTTCTTGCGTGTTAAACATAAATTCTGTAAATATTCATTTTTAATAGTCAACTAATATGTGTGTTTAATGGCCAGTGCTGGTAGCTAGAGAGCAGACTGGCCAATGGCTGATTCAGTATATACTACTACAAGTCAAGGATGACATATAAGACATACACTCACTTTTTTAAACAAAACTGAACAAACATTGAAAATAGAAGATGTTTAGTATTTGCATTTGGAATGAATACAAGGAGATATTAAATAATACAAGTAATGTTGGTTAAGATTTTAACATGTTTTACATAAAAGTGCTTTTATATATGTGACCCTGGACCATAAAATACAAAAAAAAAATACATTGTATGGGTCAGAATTATCATTTTTCTTTTATGCCAAAAATCATTAGGATATTAAGCAAAGATCATGGTTCCAAGAACATATTTTGTAAATGTCCTACCATAAATATATCAAAACTTAATTTTTGATTAGTAATATGCATTGCTAAGGACTTAATTTGGACAAATGTAAAGGCGATATTCTCAATATTTAGATTGTTTTGTACCCTCAAAATCCAAATAGTTGTATCTCGGCCAAATATTGTCCTATCCTAACAAATGGAAAGCGTTTTTATTCAGATTTCAGATTATGTATAAATCACAATTTAAAAAAAATGTACAATTATGACTGGTTTTGTGGTCCAGGGTAACATATGCATTATGGTGCTTTTCCACTGCATGGTATGGTTCAGTACGGTTCACTTTTGGGGGGTTTTCCACTGGGTACTGTACCTGGTACCTCATACTTTTTTAGTACCACCTCGGCCGAGGTTCCAAGCGATCCGTACCGTTACCAAAACGTGACGTGAAAACTCTGCTGATCACTGATTGGCCGGAGAAAATCGTCTTTACTGCGTCACTGAACTTGCGACACGAGACCCAACATATACCCGCTAGATTTAAATCAGCACAGCCAGAGAAGGATCGGACGCAACTTTTTGTATCAACCAAAAAATAGCCGTTTTGTTTTCTGTTGTATAGTCTTATGTATATAGATACATATATATATTTTGTATATGTATATATAAAGTCTTATGTATATACTGTTTGCACTTTGTATATTTTTAACTTTGTATCTGTGTTTTGCTTCAATTCAAAACAATCTGATCGAATAAGTGTACCTCCAGTCTATATTAAAAATTTATTATTGTATAAGCACGTAATGAACCTCTTGAAAAAGACAAATGATTAATGCCATGATGATACATACCAACACATAAATAAAAAAAACAAGGGATACATTGAACATTTTGAAATATTATTGATCATTTGTTGTGTGTTTGTTTGTGGCGCGTTTACGATGATGTCACCGCAGTAGAGGTGGCGCAACTATAACGACACGTGAATAATCCCGCCCACTCTAAAGCGGCACTAAACCGCAGTGGAAACACAAACCGACCCGAACTGAGCCGTGCCGTGCCGTAACGAGCCGTGCCGAACCGAGTCGTATCACGCAGTGGAAAAGCGCAATTAGTCACCTTGTGAAAGCAATGTATGCACATAAAAAAATCTGTTACACATTATTTTAATCAACTTTATTTTAATTTTAATATTTTAACATTCTACTAACTATAAGTAACTTTATAACGACATGACAGCTAACTCTCATTAGAGTATTAGTAGACTTTTAGTGTTCAGGTTAATAGAATAGGTTGACATGTACTTGCAAAGTCACCTACAGTCAACAGAACCATCCAAATAAAGATATTAAGCAGGCAGTCTACTAATACTCTAGTGACTTGTTCCTACTTGTAAGTAGAATGTCTAAATTGGACTAAGTGTAAAAAAGTCGAATTTGTAAAATACTTCTCCTTAGTCAGAATAGGCTACATTTTTGAACGAAATGACCAATGAACAACTTATTAGACTTTTTTCCCACTAGAATTAAAAAAATCTATTGGGCAAATTATGTAAAATAATGGCATTAAACAAACTGTGCCTAATACAAATTATAATATGGCATCTGCCTTGACTATGGTCTATTTCCATACAGCTATAAAACAATATTCTTTATTTTGAATACTACATGTTATGTTTTTATTAAGTATAAAATGAACTACTGTATTTTCAGAATAATACAATTAATTTAAAAACCTGTTCACTCATTTACTGTAGATATGGTCACTGATAAATGTTGTTTGTGTGGATGTGTTGTGTAGGTCATCTCAGACCTGGAGTCATGGAATGAGGAGCTGTCTCAGCAGATGAATGAGTTTGACACTGAGGATCTTACACTAGCTGAGCAGAGACTGCAGCATCACGCAGATAAAGCTCTCACCATGAACAACCTCACCTTCCAAGTCATACACCAGGGACAGGAGCTCCTGCAGTACGTCACAGAAGTTCAGGCCTCAGGTGAGCACACATTCAAACGTTTCTATACTAGGTTAAGAGATTCTGTCACTGCATTTAAATGTAAAGCTGCACAAAGCACTTAACAAAAAATACTATGTTTTTTGGAATACCATGGTATTTAATTATTTAGATAAAGAAACATATTTGTGTTTATTATAGTTATTTGGGCATGCTTCATAGTAGTTCCGTGGTATTTTCTGAAATACCTTGTGCTACTATAAATTGTGTGCTATATGAACATTATAATCAATCAGACATCACTGCAAAAACGCATTTCTGGAAGATGTACAAAACAAAAAATAAAACCGAAATTAAAACAAATTTAAGCTAAATAGTAATAATACAAAAATGATAATATTTTAAAAAGCACATAAAATGAAAATAAAATATTAAAATAAAATCTCATAAAAAATATTTAAATTCTTGTAGTATCTAAATAATACTAAAATAAAACTGGTCTTAAAATGAGGTCACATTAGTGGATTCTGGCAAAACTTTCAGAACAAGCAGCTTTCTATTGGTCAATACTGCGAATTTGCGTAACCAACTGAACCCTTCGCAAATTTTGCAAGGGGAATTTGTTCACCCTCACATGAAATTTCAGATTGCTTGGATTCCTATTAAAATAACTGGATTTTGCTGCTTAAAATTCACAGAGCACAAAAAAATCCAACTGCACTTTGATAGTGTCATTGTTTGGTAGCCACCACAGTACTTTTTTGTAAGGGTGCACACACAAAAGTTCACTTACAGTACATTATAGGTGGTCAGGCGACTGTGTATTCTATCCACACAAGCAGTATGGCACTAAATCAAGATATCTGATCCATAACACGTGTAAATGTTTTTTTGTTGTTTATTTGTGAGCTAATAATGCATTTGAGATCTGTGCACAATTTGCAGAGAAATAGAGTGCATGACTTTAGATTATGTTTTTGTGAGCCAACCTTTGTGGTCATGGGATCACTGTCATGACTCATGAAGCATCAGAGATGTGTATGTGTGAGTGTGTGTGTTAGTGTGTCAGTCCAGAGCAGGCTTAAGGGGGGAGGAGTGGATGCAGCTAAATGCTAAACTCTAAAGCCAAACACATCAGGTCCATCCAGGCCTCCAGCAGCCCTCCCTTCCTCTCACCCGACCCTGTAATCCTATAGACTCACACTGCCTAGCAAAATCACTGGTCACACACACACAAGATTTGACATCTGACAGCACGCACAGATAGCAGAGAGCAAAACGAATCCTCTTTTTACCAGCATCCTTTTGTGGAGGCACATTTACAATCGCAAAACTGGAGTACTCTCAGAGCTTTTGCCCAATGCAGCTCTGGGCTACGGGTATAAAATGTGAGTATGTTTGTGTGTGTGTGTGTGTGTATGTTTGATAACGTGTGTGCTAAAACAATGCTAAAACCCAGGTATCTGCACTTCTGTACATGCTATTTGAGTCATAGGTCAGTTATCTTTTTTTGTTGATTTGGTTTAGTTTAAACAAAAGTCATGCTACTTTTGGCAATATTTACTATAAAGACAGTTTTAAATCATGTATATTGTAGGTTGCGTTGTGCATGATTCATCAGTGCACGTTATTCTAAAGAAAAAATGTTGATCAGAATGTAATAACTTTATGATTTTGTGAATTTAAACTAATAATATCATAGCTTACCCCCCTCCCTAAACTCACACTATTTCTTGAATTAATGTCGCCGTGTCTGGATAGTCGATGCTGCCAAGGTACATACTGTACTTCTAAACTTATATGAAACATGGAAAAATATATTTTAAGAAATGTATCAGAAATTAGAATACTTTATTTTATGGACCAATACTCACTATTATCTAGTTGTTTGTTAGCATGCATAGTACTAGGATATTGGCTGTTTATTAGTACTTATAAAGCATATATTAATGCCTCGTTCTGCAAATCACATTTTAGATCCCTAACCCTACCCCATACATAGACCTGATGGCAGGTGTTATACATATAAATACATTTAGACCACTTTACGTAGTGATTGCTGTTGAGATTTGAAGAGATTTTCAACCAGCATAACAAAAAAAAGTTTTGGAACCAATTGGTCCTCAAACTAACTATGTATCAGTGTTTTTGTATATTAATCTTTTGTTTTTCGCTGAAGAATGAAAATCAAACAGGTTTGGAACAACATGAGGGTGATTAAATAATGACAAAATTTTAATTTATGGGTAAACTATCTCTTTAAGCTGGGATTGAAGAAAAAAAACAGTTAGGATAATAATTCACCTGGTAATAATTCATCATTTAAATAGAGTTCAGTATAAATAAATCAAATATGTGTGATCCTCCACCTTTCTCCTTTAATGTTTACTGTTCTGTAGCCAGGTCTTTGTCTTGTCCAATTGCTCTCTTGGCAAAAAAATAAATGGCTGAATAAAATCTTCATACTAAAGTCTTCTTACGGATTACCAACATATCCTGCCATTGCCTGTGGTGCTATTTCTTATTTATCCAGTTGGAGTTTTCTATTTTGTGAAAGTATTTTTTTTTTTAATCCAAAGTCAACTCAGGAAAAATAGAATTTGTTTATATTTTAATTAAAACCAGCATAAATGTAGATCAATACAACAAAACATAATTTTTTTAATGGTGTGTAAATATGTTGCGTTTAAAAAAAAAATGGAATTCTACACATTACCTTAATGAAAATGTGTTTTTGTTTGCTGGTTTGTTTTTCGCATTATGGTAATTAGAATTTAATAGGAACTTAATTGTTAACAGCTTAATTGTAATGAAAATAAAGTCACAGTGCAAAAAGGTAAATAGAATATAATTAATATGTATTATATATTAAATTAATATATATGATATAATATATTATATTAAATTAATATAATATAATATAAACATACATTTTCCAAATATTTTGTCATCGATATAATATATTTAATTTATTTTTGCTTTATAAAATATGACCTATGTTTATGCCAGGCTTTTGAAGTTGTCAGTAAAGGACAAGGACTAAGTCTATCATGACAAAAGCTGGATTTATTTGTGTCGGGGAGATTATTTACGCCCTTGCATTACCCTTCTACATTTCTCTGTGTTTGTCTTTGTCTGTCAAGGTGTGGAGTTGTTGTGCGACCGTGATGTTGACATGGCGACGCGGGTGCAGGACCTGTTGGATTTCCTGCATGAGAAACAGCAGGAGCTGGACACAGCCGCAGAGCAGCACAGGAGACACCTGGAGCAGTGTGTGCAGCTCCGTCACTTACAGGCCGAGGTCAAACAGGTAACATCTGTCTCTCTGTCTGCCCATGCAGAAACTCATTCAGGGGACTTGTGTACATGCATGGACTTATTCAGATCATGATACAGCTTTGTCAGCAAAGAACAAAACAACCACTGTGTTATGGGTTCTTTCAAACGCACCTCTATATTTAATAAGTGCCATGATTAATTATGCATTAGAGATTTTATTTTAGAGGTGGGAATTTCCTCTGTCTGTACCTGAACAGTGACTCATGCGTAGTGAATGTAGACTAAACTGAAGTTGAAACTCAGACATTACCTTGTACATTAATACCTCTGACGCCTTGCTACATATCTTGGGTTTATAACATTGTCACACAATGTAGCATTTTATGATATAACTATGAAAGGTTGTCTTCTTCCACTAATCAATAATTAATCTCATAATATCTTAGGCAGTGCCAAAAAATGATACATGTAGGTTTCAATGGGGCTAAAGGCACACCTTAAAGAAAATGTGTACGTTTTTCAGTACTCCCTGTAGTGTATGATATCAGAAATTGTGGGGAAAGGAATCAGTAGTTTGTTTTGTTTAAAAATGTTTATAGATTGTATTATAAATGTTTGCGATGGCCACAATGTCCTTTCACCCCACAACCAGGGTAAATCAATTGAAATTTCATCAATTTAAATATTGTAATTGTATTATTAACATGATTACTTCTAAGGTAGAGATAATCACCACGTTAATAATAATTCATCATATTTAAATGTATGACATTTATGAAATTTCAATTTACGTTACGTTATTTACATTTTTTATTTAATTTAATTACGACTTTATTAATTGCATTAATAGTCATTATTACATTACATAATGGCCAAAATATAAGTTGTTAATATTCTTGATTTTTATAGTTAATATGCATTTGAAATACTAAATTACTATTAACTATATTAAGGATTGTATACTGTTTGTAAACAAATTGTTAATGTAGCCATTTGAATATTGAGTGAAATGCAGTGTTAATAGTTTTGAATAGCGTCTCAGACTACATACAGGAGTTGATGGAAACAGAGCCGCTTTATAGCACTGGGCACGCTTAAAATGAGAAGGAAAAACTAGGCCAGGAGGAGCAGCTGGTGATCTCATTTCATCCTTTCATTTATTTATTTTATTATTTATATATTTATTTTTGTCAGGACTGCTCTAGAGGAAAAGAGTGATTAGAGATGTCGAGGAGCTGGGACGCCCGTGTGGTTTATGGCCTGACACGGCCACAGAGTTTTTGAGTGGGTGTGTGGTGGTTAGTAGACATGTAATCATCTATTTGACTTTACAGTGAAAATGTGTGTGTGTGTGTGTGTGTGTGTGTGTGTGTGTGTGTGTGTGTGTGTGTGTGTGTGTGTGTGTGTTTATTTCTGTTTATGCAAGGAGCATAGTTGTGTTATCTGTCACTGGCAGTGTATCAGCACCAAAGCAGGTGTGTAAAGTGTGAGTCAGTGTGTCAGGAGATGGCGTGGAATTTAGACCTAAAGGTGGAGACAAAGAACACATCTGTCAGTATCAAATATGTTCACTTTCCTCACTGATGCAACCCAACAGTTACGGCACATTACAAGTTTACATGCCTCAGCTGTCATGAAACGGTGCTTTTCAATTTAGTGTAAAGGGGAGCATTGTATGCTTTATACTATTTTTTTCTTCAGTCAATTTATGTTATTCATGGTTTCTTGTACAAAACCAAGAATTTAGTTTTAAAATGAACCTTTACTGACCTTTAAAATTAACAAGGTTTTTTTGTTATTATGTACCTTTAAGATGTAATTGGCTATTATGACCAAGTGAAATGAGGATCAATGACCTAAACCAAGCCACTATACTGAATAGGCGTTGATGTGTAAATATAAAGGTTTCTTTCAGCCACCAAGTGTTGTACACTCAGCACCGTTTAACATACTTCACCCTGTTTTAAATACATTCAACAGTCAATATCAAGCATCAATGTGCTAAAGGTTTTGATGTTTAAATTGAGTCAAGTTGGACAGTGCACTAGGTCCATCACAATTGCAGAATTTTCACTACACAATTTTCATGGCCAAACAATTTTGACGATAGCGATATATTGATAAATCTTGAAAATATTACATAAATAATGCTATTAGTCAAATTCTTCTATCGTTATTTATTTATTTATGTATTTAATTAATTAATTAATTTAATCACACCACTGCATACAAAAGGAACAATTACACTTAATGGCAACCAGTTTGAAATAACTTCCTTTTGTGTAGTGATGTGGCTTATTATCACAGAATGAGGCAGAATTTCTAGAATTTTTTTGTATTGTATACAGTGATAAAGCTTATGTGCTCCATAAAGCGTTAAAGCTCCATAATGCTCGCCTCACCCTATTTTGGGTTAGAAAAAAATAAAAATACATATGATAATATATATAATAACACCCACACTGGCAATCAAATTGTTTTTGAAGTGTAGGTAGAGTGTCCCGTCTGTCATATCCAATTACATTTTTTACAAAAATGACATGCTTTTGTGAGACAGTATAGCTGTTTTATGACAGGCGTCAAACAGCATGAAGGTGCAATACTGCCACTTACATTGGGATGTCAGCCATAGAGTCAGTGGTTATTTATAAAGTTTATTCACTTTACCTGAATAGTACAACACCTCTAATTAACACAATAACGATGACGGTATCAGTATACAGCATTTTTTATTTTTTATTTTATTAGAATATGTTTACATATAGGATAGAAAATTTTTTCTATGACGTGCCCATTTTAAGGCTTTGTGCATGTGTTTCAGGTGCTGGGTTGGATCCGTAACGGGGAGTCAATGCTCAGTGCAGGTCTCATCACAGCCAGCTCTCTACAGGAGGCAGAACAACTGCAGCGGGAGCATGAGCAATTTCAGCACGCTATTGAGGTACCAAGCAATCTTTTCCAAACAACACACATTTATTTGTATTTAAATGTGAATGGTCCATTTGCATGCCATTCCTGTTTTGTTTGTATTGTGTTAGTAATTAGTTTTTTGCTCCAAAAATAACTGACTCTCTTTCAATATTAGTTGTTTTATCTTTCTTTTTGCTGCTGTCTCTTTTAGAAATGTATATGTAAATCATTAAATCAATAAATGTCCTCATGATGGCCACAGTTTTTCTTGCCAAATGGATAACTCCGCTTACTTTTTAAAGTGAGGTTTTGGCCAAAAAAGCAAGGAAAATGGTTTTCCATGGCATGAACCATTATATATGTCCTACTGATTTCTGGTCATTTTCACTTTCTCTTCTTGTTTTTCACTTTCTCTTTCATTTTCCCTATTATGCAGAAAACCCATCAGAGTGCACTGCAGGTGCAGCAGAAGGCAGAGGCTCTGCTACAGGCCAATCACTACGACATGGACATGATCCGTGACTGCGCAGAGAAGGTGGCGTCTCACTGGCAGCAGCTCATGCTGAAGATGGAAGACCGCCTCAAACTGGTCAATGCCTCAGTGGCTTTCTACAAGACATCAGAGCAGGTCAGTGAGCTTGTCTTGGTAGTGATCCTGTCATTTTTGGCCTCTTATTTGTTTAGCGCAACAATTGGCTACAAATGATGAAGTCCTAAATCATATTTATTTTGCCTCAGCAACTCGAATGTGATAAACAGTTTTTTTCTATCCTTTCTGATGATTAGCATGTACGAAGGAAGCTAGCACATGTTTTTGTTTACTTGGTTTGTGTTTATTTTTATCTTTTCTTAATTCTCTGTATTTTGTGTATATTTTTTTGTAAACAAATTAGTCAATCATGACATTCTTTGTAATAATTTTGGGATAAAAGTCATTATTTATAAAATACAAAGACATAAATATTATTATTATTTATTGTATTTATTTATGCATACGAATAAAAAATCATAACATGACACTAATGAGCAGTTGAAGTTATGAAAATGCATAATTATGACCATTGTATTAACTGACTTGATATCTCATCAATTTTTATTCTACAATAATGTCATAATTTCAAATTTTATGTAAGTTTTGACTCCCCTCATTATGATTTATTTTAATTTTTATGTAACAAGTATGCCCTTGTATCTCATAATTTTAACTTTGTATCCCATACTTGTTAAGATACTATAATTTTGGCTTTTTTTTCTTATGTGGTGGAAATAGGCTTCCAAAGAGCATTTAGATATTTTTGCTCATATTTATTATTTATTACTACATGTGATTGTTCTGCAGGTGTGTAGTGTGCTGGAAAGTTTAGAGCAGGAATACAAACGAGAGGAAGACTGGTGTGGAGGGACTGATAAACTGGGACCAAACTCAGAGTCTGATCACGTGGCGCCCATGATCAGTAAACACCTGGAGCAGAAAGAGGCCTTCCTCAAGGTACCGAGCACATACACTCATGCACTCGGGTTCTCAAGTAACATTCTGATCGTGACATTAAAAATTGAGTGCACATTTACTCAGAACTGACTCTTTTTTCTCTCTGTTTGAAGGCATGCACATTAGCAAGGACGTAACGCTGATGTCTTCCTCAAGTACTTGCACAGAAACAGTGTGAATATGCCGGAATGCTCGCACATGTCAAAGCCCTGAACAACAAGTCAAGAGTAAGACTACATCCTAATTTTTAAAAGCCATGTTATGACTGGTTTAAAGGATCCTAATTGAACCATTATTTGCTATTTGATTGCCATTATTATATTGTTATGACTCCAGGGTTCACTTCCGATTTTGTCACTGTGTCCTGCAGACATCCTGAATGAGTTGTTGCAGCGGAGAACCGGGTTCTGCACTTCTGGACCATGAGGAAGAGAAGACTTGATCAGTGTCAGCAGTATGTGGTGTTTGAGCATGGCGCCAAACAGGTCAGTACTGGTTCAATCTCAGTCTGAACCAAAAAGTGTACAGACAGTCTAGAGGAGCCTGATTTTTGAGTCAGCGTATAGACTGGTCCTAATTGCGTCTGGTTTTGGTCAAGTAAACATAGACAGAAAGAGTCTGTTTGTCTGCACCTGAGATTGAAGCAAAGTGGTAACTTGATATGATGATTAAAATGTCACTGCTCTCTTCCTTTTACAGACAAAACCAAAATATAGTGTAAAATGTGATTTCTGAATTTCTGTGGAAGTATTGCCTTACAGAATGTGAACAAATTAAAAAGAAGATAAATATCTCCTTACATCCCTTTCAAAACCAATGGCTTATAATTTGGGCAACTCATCAAAAATAAAATGTTTAATAGTAAAGTACACATTACAGTTAAAGCAAACATCTTACAGTACATATTGTACATTCATATATAAATGAAGACATTCATTTTAACAGATGTAATTCAGCCACACTGCAATTCCCAGAAAACTGAAATGGTGATAAATGTATATTTTTAATGCAGTGCAGTGCCATATTTTTGTGCAATGTGTATTATTGGATTGTCATCTCAAAAGTTTCTCTAAATTTCAAGTAAGAGCGTAGGAATATATCATCTCCTCACTTTCATCAAATGCCAGTTTCCCAGACAGAATTGTATTATTCAGACCCTACCGTCTAATTGAGATCAAATTATGTTATGTTATACACAATTGACTGGAAGCCGCCACAGACCACAACAAGTATTTCTAGTTTCAAATAACAGAACCATGTCAGGTCAAGCATTCAGTGGTTTGTGTGACTGCTGTATAACCCGAAAGAGGTTTAACTGTCATGTCTCATATACTTAAAAAAAAAAATAGCATATGTATTTGTAGTTCTTACTAGCCCTTAGTTTATATTTTGCCCTATTATGGTGAAAAAGCATCTGCCAAAAAATAACTGAAATGTTCTCCTAATGCACATTTTCTGAAATTGTGTAAATTGTGTCTGTTGCATAATTACAGTGTATGGTTTAAGGAAGTCTGTGGTACTGGATGGAGTTCTGTGTTTAAACGCTTGGTAACTAAAAGAAAGAACTCTGACCACACTGTGCACTGCTGCAGTACTCACTTGTCCTGACATTCTTCAGGCCGTGTGATGAGGGTGGCCTGCAAAGTTCCTCTCTGTCACAGAAACATTTTTCAGTGGAAATTAGTGAAAAACCTGCACACAACACAACCTATTCTTAAATCATTTATTTATAAATTGATATGAAAATGTTGATGGATTTCAAAATGAGAATGAGCACTTTTAGAGATCTCACTCCCTCTTGTGGATGCTTGAGAGTATAACATATACACATGCATTCCTAGATGCTGGCTTTTTAATAAATATATATTCTTGTCTGGATTTATCTTTTACATCTATTTTAATAAAAGCTAATTATAATTTCTATAAACTAATCCTAACCTTGAAGACGTTGTCTTGTCCCTTCACTGCTATTCGTTTGAGGCTATTTTTAAAAGCTTTGCTCCCAGAGGATTGAAAAAAAAAGCACATATTCAAGTTTTATCCTCTAACCATTTTATATTACTTGTCATTTTGACTTTTTTTTCTGCAGGCTTTGGAGTGGATCCATGATACAGGAGAGTTTTACCTGTCCACACACACCTCCACAGGCTCCACTATACACCACACACAGGAACTGCTGAAAGAACATGAAGAATTCCAGATTACAGCTAAGGTATGTCTCAATATAGGGACATTTTGCTTTACTATTTTCCTACATGCCTGTAAACTGAACATAATTCTATTGTCCGTTTATTGTCATAATTTACTCCCTTGTTTACAAACCCAGCTTTCTTCCAAGTCTTGTGAACTGATTTTACATACTTTACAAATTGTATTGTAATATGCTAAAATAATTCAAAAAACTTTTTTTGTTAATATAATAAACTTTTAATTAAAATAATACAAAAAAACGTATTTTATGTCAGCTAGTTGCTGAGACAATATTTCTTATTTTCATTTAGTTTAACTTAATGTACTAAAATAACTCAAACTGAAAAAATAATAAGAGAAACTACATAGACGTATTGGAGAAATGAAAATGACAAAAACGTGCAACATTACTAAAACATTAACTAAAATTAAAATAAAAACTACATTTAAAAGAAACTATTCAAAATATG
The DNA here is from genome assembly GCA_027564155.1 of Gymnocypris eckloni scoliostomus. NCBI lineage: Eukaryota > Metazoa > Chordata > Actinopteri > Cypriniformes > Cyprinidae > Gymnocypris > Gymnocypris eckloni. The sequence continues at coordinate 24,558,172 of CM050424.1, read as the reverse complement.
ATAACATTTTGTAGCCAAAAGTTTTTTCAGATTATGACATGGCATTTAATGGGTACACAATGTTTAGTTATGGCCTCAAGATATTTTGTTGAGGGAACTATAGGCTATCCTTATCTCATGGCCACAAGTTTATTTAATAAACAACCCTGTGTGACCATAGAAACCTATAATCATCAGAAATTTTGTGTGATATTAAATATAGTTTTTTGTAAATAAATGATCATGTCTGTAACACAGTTCGTAGATACAGGAAGAAGGAGGCGGGAACCGCGAACATTTAAAACACTTTAATAATAAAATAATCAAACACAAAATAAAAGCGGCAGCCCCTCGCGAACGACTGCCGCACACAAAACACAAATAAAAGTCCAGGCCTGGTCCTCTCTCGTCTTTCACTGTCGTCGCTCCTCCATTTATCCTTCCAGAGCTCCTCCGTGGGACTCGAGACCGGTGAGGGGCAGGTGTCACTCATTATCATTTACTCCACCGGCCTTGCTCCGTTCCCACGGCTCTCGACCCCGCCCCACTCACCACAATGTCATATTGACAAAGGCATCAAGATATGATCATATTATTTTATATATTAATGTAGAAAAATATTAATACATTTGTATTTTGGGTAAGCTATCCCTTTAATTTTACAACTTAGTTCGTCCAAAGTTATTCTATGACTTTGATTGTCAGCATGTTGCAGGTTTATTATTTTTCCAACAAATCACAATACACCTCTCAGATTATGTTTACACTCTGATCTGTGCCTCTAGGGAATCAGTGCAGGTCTCTCTATAGCTCACTCTCCTCTCTCTCTTTCTCCATAGCAAACCAAAGAGCGGGTAAAGTTGTTGATCCAGCTGGCCGATGGTTTTGTGAGAAGGGCCACACCCATTCAAGCGAGATTCAGAAATGGGTCGCCTCGGTGGACAAATGCTACCGTGACTTTTCCCTCCGCATGGACAAGTACCGTTCCTGCCTGGAGAAAGCACTCGGCCTGTCCACTGACTCCAACAAAGCGGTGAGAGGGCTAGGAGAATGGGTGTGTTGATGTGGCCTGCATGGCTGGAGTATGGATGAACTGTATTTTTGCTCAAAGAGTCATTAACAATTTGAATGTATAAAAGGTGCTTTCTGACCATTGAAACATTTCTTTTGGGGTTTCAGAGTAAAGATCTGCAGTTGGACATCATTCCAGCCAGTGCTCCTGGTGCAGAGATCAAGCTCAGAGATGTCAACCATGAACTCAATGAGGAGAAACGCAAATCGGCCCGCAGAAAAGAGTATGTCTTTTAAACCTGATTATATGATATTCAAGCCAATGGCAGGAAGTGCAGAAAAAGGCGGAGTTAATACTTAATCTCAAGAAAGTCCAGCTTTAGTTACTTTGTACACCCATAAATATGCATACTAAAGTAAACATGTTTTCATTTTTGAGGTTTTTATACTAGAATGAAACCCCTCCCAGAGGTATTGTGCTTCCAAACAAATGTTGACAATAGGTCTCTGGTGCATTGCTCTGTTACCTCTCTCTTTTCAGGTTTATAATGGCCGAGCTCATTCAGACTGAGAAGACATATGTGAGAGACCTGCGGGAGTGTATGGATGTAAGTGCTGTTGTCACGGTTTTCTCTGTACGGACCAATATTTAGAGGGTGTGGTACACCAATGTCCACTTGGACAGATCACAAAAGCCCTGTGCTATAAATGTATTCACTGCAGTACAGCCTAAGAACAATGCCGTTTATCCAGGAATAGCTACTGTTTGATCTCATGAAAAGATTGAGTGTCATTAAAACACTGACCATGTTTACATGCACCATTTTTTTATCTAAAAAAAGTGCTCCACAGCTATTGGGACATTCATGCACTTTGGAATACACATGTAATCATATTCCGAAAATAATACATGTGCATTCTTTTTCTTTCATTCTCTTCTGGGGAAAAATACGGAATTTGTCTTTGAAAGTGTAATAGTATTAGTCTGTTATCACATAGTTGGGAAAAAAAATGCCGTAACTCAAAGTGTGAGTGTTTGTGTTTCAGACATATCTGTGGGAGATGAGCAGTGGTGTGGAGGAGATTCCCCCAGGGATTGTCAACAAAGAGCACATCATTTTTGGCAACATGCAAGACCTATACGAGTTCCATCACAAGTCAGTGAACCTTATGAACTGCATTTCTTATAATTATGTATTTCTAACTTCCTTTACTTACCATTTCCCTATGCCCTTCTCTGTCCTTTTCTCAGTATTTTCCTTAAAGAACTGGACAAATATGAGCAGCTTCCAGAAGATGTGGGCCACTGTTTCGTCACATGGGTGAGTGTCAGTGTGCTAGAGATAGGCTAATCTTATCAAGAAGTGCACCAGACTCATGTAACATATTGGCATTTAATCAGATCATTAGAACACATATCTGGGTCGCATTGTATTTGACAGTACATGCACTTACAGTTTACAGACAATGAAAGTATTGAGTAATATAAGGTATAATATATAATATAACTTTTTAAACTTAAATTGGTTTAGTTTTAGGTTCAGGGTTAGCACCTTGTTATTATAGTAATAATTATTGTTATTATATAGTCAAACGTTTGGAATTAAATGTTACTCTATTCATCAAAGAATCCTAAAAAAAAATGATCAGTTTCCACAAAAATATTAAGTAGCACGATCGTTTTCAACTGTGATGATAAAACTAAAGATGTCTTGATTAACAAATCATGTGACACTGAAGGCTTCAAATGAATAATTCAGCCATCAAATTGAATAAAACACATTTTATATTACATAATAAAATAAAATAGTTATTTATTGTTGTTTTAATCATGTTTCACAATTTTAATGGTTTTACTGTGTTTTTGATCAAATAAGATTTCTGTTAATTGAAAGCAGTGATTGAGCTCGTATTTAAAATAATTACAGCTAGATTGCAATATTTATGAAGTATCTCTTAAATCAGTGTTTATTTAATACTTTCTGATAACAGCTTATCATTCTAAAAGAGACACCAGTTATTAGAGTTGAAAACAGAGCATATTCATGTTCAAAATGTTTCAAATGTTTTGTATGTGTGTTTTATTTTTAGGCGGATAAGTTTCGGATGTATGTGAATTACTGTAAGAATAAGCCTGACTCCACTCAGGTGATTCTGGACCACGCAGGGACCTATTTTGATGTGAGTATTAAGCAAACTAATCATAAAATTAATTTAATTGAGCTTAAAGGACATACAATTCTGTGAAAATATTCCTTCTACACATTTTAATCAGGGAATTTCCATTTATTTATTCAGATTATGTAACACCTTTTGTGTGTATTTGACAGAGAATGTGGGTGTTTATATGAACATGTATGTGACATTGTGTATTTGTGGTAGTATTAGTGTGTGTGTGTGTGTGTGTGTGTGTGTGTGTGTGTGTGTGTGTGTGGGCATGTTTATGTGGTTTATGAGGACACAAATTTGTATAATGACATGGGTATGACATAGGTATTACAAGGAGAAGGTGATTTATGAGGACATTTTCAGTGTCCCCATAATTTAAAACGCTTATAAATCATACAGAGTGAGTTTTTTTGAGGGAAAATAGAAATGCACCATCTCCTGTGAGGGCTAAGTTTAGGTGTAGGGTAGGTGTAGGGCAATAGCACATACAGCTTGTACAGTATAAAACCATTACGCCTATGGAAAGTCCCGAACCATAAAACCAATGTGTGTGTGTGTGTGTGTGTGTGTGTGTGTGTGTGTGTGTGTGTGTGTGTGTGTGTGTGTGTGTGTGTGTGTGTGAATGGCTCCTGTGGTCTGTTAATCTGTCTGTTCAGGTAGGTGGAGGTCACTTCCTGTGTGTCTGGGGTGGTGGAGACCAGTGATGCCTCACTATTAAACTGTTGCCAGGCGATCAGAAAAGGCAGACTCTTCTTTCATGGCTGAGCACTGATGAATAACTGTAGCCTTGAGATCCGCTTTTGCAAAATTTCTATCAAGAAGCTATTAAAAATGTAAAAAGATACGGATAAATGGTTACTGGTTGTTTTACTGCATGTGTTTAAGGTGTTTATGTGAAAGATATTTTTGTTTTGAGTAAAAGACTTAAGTGTGCTTTACTGTATGTGTACAGGAAATCCAACAGAGACACAGACTGGCTAATTCCATCTCATCATACCTTATTAAACCAGTTCAGAGGATCACCAAGTATCAGCTTCTTCTGAAGGTATGCGTACTACAATGCATTAAATAAACTCAGCGCAGTTCAGATTCTTCATTATACACAAAACAATCAATAATCAGATTTTAGCACAGACTTAAAAAGACCAGATACAAACTAAACATATACAAAACAAATCCAGGACTGTGCCAATACAAACTCAGCACAGTAACTACTGTATAGACCTTACCCAAAGCCAGCACAGTCTAAATACAGATCATTCACAATATGATTACAAAATTGGTCTAATTTTTAAAAAGGTTTTTATTTAATGAAAAAAAAATGCCTTATTAAATTAACTATTGTATATACGTTTTTTTTCTTCTGGGACCTGAAATTGAGACATTTTGGTCAATATTGATAATTAAACAATATTTTGCTGAATGTGTTTTTGTGTTTGCACCTTGGCTGCAAGTCCCTGTTTTAATAAATGACTTACTGAATCATTTATATCAAACGATTAATTCAAAACGGCTGATTCAATAGAAACGAAACAAGTGAGACCATCTGAATGGACTGTTGAATCACTGGCTCACTCGATTCGTTCAAAAACTGATTCATTCAAGGAACGAAACACTGTTTTGATATGCACAGTTGTATGAATTAGGGGTGTAAATCGGATTGTTAATCACGATTCGATACGATATCGATTCTCATACCCAGCGATACGATATTTGCAGATACCGCAAAAAATTATACGATTAGTTTAAGATTCGTTACGGAGTATATCAATCGATATATCGATATTATGATATTATATACCCATTTTAAACAGCCATCTAAATTTTTATTAATTCACAAATGCAACCAAAAATATATAACATGAACATAAATCTAAAAATGCTACTATGAGCTCAGTGCTAAAAATCTTTTCTACAGATAACCAAATTACAAGAAATAGCAGAAAATAAATACAATAGAACAAAGACACAAGTTCAATAAAGTTCACAAGTTTTCTTGTTTTTCAAATCAGTCTAAAATACATTTTCAGGTACACTACAGAAATGTAATAATCAAGTGTAAAATAACTGCGTAGTCTTCACTGTATAAATTAAATTAATAGTTTTTGATGTTACAAAGGTTATTTAGTAAGGAGCAGTGAGCACTTGTATTTTTCTTTGACAGCATTAGATTTATTATTAGTTTGCTTTCACTTTAAGAACAAAAGCAAATTTAATATACTGATACACATGCCTTTTCTTTCTCCACTCTTTACGTTAAGACATGCTATGCTTAACTGACTGTTTACAAGGATATTAGCCAATATATGCATTTCGATGTAGTTTTGTCTGTATTTAATTATTCATCCATGCACAAAAATAAGATAAGATATCGATATTTTACGCGTGGCATTGATACATCATATCGATATATCGATGAATCATTACACCCCTAGTATAAAACTAACAGCACACTTGTGCTCGCGGCCGCGCACATATGCTGATATACAGAAAAGTACAATGCTTGTGCAATGAATATAAAAACGTAAAACTCATACATGGGTTTTTTTTATTTTTATTGATGGAATTATAAGGGCATTCTAACTGTTTTCTAATGGGCTTCATCGTGCAGTGAATGCTTTTGGACTCTCAAGAGTTTTCTTCAGTCAGAAAATTTCAGCTCTCCTATCGTCTCTCAGTCCCTCACACAGTCACACATACATTATGTGAGGAGAATGTCTAATCAAGGACAAATCATACCTTCTGTTGTATTCTTATTAAACAATTTATAAAGTTGGGCTTGAACCATTTTGCGCGAAAAATGCCGAAATTGATTTTGCTCGTGCACAGCTTGTTACAGTAATGTTACCAAGCTCTGATTGGCCAATTGACGTTATTTAGTTTGTGAATCATCATAAGGTAGAGAATTTTAACATTTCATGTGCATGATAAGTTTGAGGTAATACACAAAATTAATAATCCAAAGGGGATGGTAAGGGGGGATCGTGGTTTTACAGAGGGGATGCTTTTTGTCCTTTTTTTGACAAGTGGGATGCCATCCCCCCGCATCCTCCCTCAATTCAAACCCTGCTTTTAGTATAGTTGCAGTCCAGCCTAAAAACATTGTGAACTAGTTGGACAAAGTTTACTACTGTTTTACATTTATATACTAGAAAGTGGGCCAATTTAGTCCCAATGAGTATTGAAATAGTACACTTAGAAGTATACTACTAATGCACAGATATGTGTATACGTACTACATAAAGTATACTTCAAAATATACTTGAACTTTACTTAAGTATACCTAAATAAAATAAACTTGACGTATGCTATTTTTTGGTAAGGGACAAACGTCCCAGGTTACGTATGTAACCCTGGTTCCCGAGGGAATGAGACGCTGCGTCGAACGCTAGGGGAACGCCATCAGCTGTCCAGCTCTGAATCATATGTGTAATCAGTCTGACGCCAGACGCCAGGTGCGGTGACGCCATGACCAGGATGCTTAAAAGCACGTGATGTGCAGCCGGCGCCAGCTTCCAGGAATGAAGCATAGCTCTAGTAGGGATGCCGGAAGTATGGCCCTGCGACGCAGTGTCTCGTTCCTCGGGAACCAGGGTTACATACGTAACCTGGGACGTTTCCCTCCGGGAACATCGAGCTGCGTCGAAACGCTAGGGGAACGAGATATCCACGCCGCCATACTTGCAAATCCCTGCTTAGTGTGTGGAATGCACAGCTATGGCAAGGGAAAAGACAAGCCAGGGGTGGCTCGCAGAGCCAGGTCGTAGAACCTGGAAAGTTAGGCATAGACCACCCACCAGCGTCACAGATGTCCTGCACAGGTACACCTGCCAGAAGGCCATACCTTAAGTAGAGTGAGCCTTGATTCCCAAAGGCGAGGGGAGATCAGAGGACTCGAGGTCATAGGAGAGCACCACTACTTAGCATAAGCACCCTGGCCTCCACCGGAGGAAACGTATAAAGAGAGTTTTGCCTACTGAAAGGCCACCAAGAGGGGCGTGGTCACGTAGCCCTTCAGGGTGGAGTGGGCTAACTCTTCGGAGAAACGGGCCTGCGAGAACTCCAGCACTGTCCCAGCAGGCAGTTAACTGGATCAAGCTGGCGGTCTCCGCACCCGGAGTCTCAACTTCAGGGCGTACAGTTTCCTTATTGAGGGAGCTCTAAATTGGAGGATGGTCTCAGCAACCTCAGTTGAGAGACCAGAGGCTATGAGTTGTGCCCCTCGAGCCACACCCATAGTTTCCACAACTCTGAGCGGGGTGAAAGATCATGCCCGCTGCCAGTGAGAGGAGATCCTCCTGACGGAATCATGGAGAGCCGCCGAGGAGAGAAATCGGGTCAGAGAACTATACTCGCCCGCCAGAACAGGGTTTTTCAATAGAAGGACCCTGTCCATGCGCACTCTCTCTAGAACTTCCCTGCCACGAAGGGAAGAACCTGATATTAATACGCTTTGCCCCCAAAGCACATTTCAGGAACTTCCTGTGATGGGGAAGGAGTATGCATCTTTAGATCGCTCGTGACCACCAGTCCTCGGATCTGGTGTGAGACACGTGCTTGAAGAGAGCTTTCTGAACTTCAGTCGTGTGACTGAGCGGTTCAGTTAGCTTAGATCTAAGAAGGACGCAACCCCTTTCCCCGGAACAATGAAGTACGGATGCAGAACCCGGACTCTTGTCTAGAGCAGGGAGCACCTCGATGGTCTCCTCCCTCAGGAGAGTGCTCACTTCTTGTTCCATTACCAGAGCCTGCCCATCGAGACACATTTGGCAGTAGTTTCCATGCTGCCGAATAGTCTACTAAGGAACCAGTCTCTCGAGACTGGTCTCTGGTGTACTTAGAGCGGCTAGCTCAGTGCCCTGGAGCGGAGGACCGGCAGGGGACGGCCGATCTAGTTGCTCTAGGGACCCCGAAGGGGTGGCGAGCCTCCCAGCTCCGCTATATTTCTGGGCGGAAGAGACTGAGAGAACGCCGCTGGAAACCGCTGCGCCCTGGAACACTGGCAGGGTTAGCAGACTGATCTCCTGAGGGCACTGAGGAGAGACGGGCACCGTAATGCGGTGTAAACCGCTCTTCCCCAGAGGGCCTGCCCTCATAAGTCCTGGGATGTAGCATCAGGACTGCCTTAGAAGTCTCCTATTGGAAATGACGGTCCTCAGACCCGCGTCATCTCTAGGAAGACTAAGGAACCAGAGTCTGCTCAGGCAGGACCCAATAAGACACGCTTGGCAAGGGCTCCCACACCGCCAGATGACTTACTAAGGGAACCAGTCTCGAGACTGGCCTCTGGTGTACTTAGAGCGGCTAGCTCGGTGCCCTGGAGCGGAGGACCGGCAGGGGACGGCCGATCTAGCTGCTCTAGAGACCCCGAAGGGGTGGCGAGCCTCCCAGCTCCGCTTACATTTCTGGGCGGAAGAGACTGAGAGAAACGCCGCTGGAGACCGCTGCGCCCTGGAACACTGGCAGGGTTAGCAGACTGATCTCCTGAGGGCACTGAGGAGAGACGGCACTGTAATGCGGTGTAAACCGCTCTTCCCCAGAGGGGCCTGCCCTCATGAGTCCTGGGATGTAGCATCAGGACTGCCTTAGAAGCCTCCTATTGGAAACGACGGTCCTCAGACCTGCATTATCTCTTAGGAAGACTAAGGAACCAGAGTCTGCACAGGCAGGACCCAATAAGACACGCTTGGCAAGGGCTCCCACACCGCCAGATGACTTACTAAGGGAACCAGTCTCGAGACTGGCCTCTGGTGTACTTAGAGCGGCTAGCTCGGTGCCCTGGAACGGAGGACCGGCAGGGGACGGCCGATCTAGCTGCTCTAGAGACCTCAAGGGGTGGCGAGCCTCCCAGCTCCGCTACATTTCTGGGCGGAAGAGACTGAGAGAAGCGCCGCTGGAGACCGCTGTGCCCTGGAACACTGGCAGGGTTAGCAGACTGATCTCCTGAGGGCACTGAGGAGAGACGGCACCGTGTAATGCGGTGTACCGCTTTTCCCCAGAGGGCCGGCCCTCAAGGCCCTGGACCATTGGCATCAGGCGTTCTGGCCGAAGACTATCGATCCGCAGATCCGTCTTGCCCGGGCGCGTCACTCTGACTCCGATTCTGGCGAGTACGAGAAGTGACATTCCCGAATAAGGAGCTGGAACACAATTGGGGCTGCTCCGCCCAGCAGCCCAAGCTGACCACTTCAACCTCCTTGGAGGAAGAGGTAAACATTGTGCTCTCACTTGAGAAGTATCCCAAGAGGCTCCTGTATGTCATATACAATATATAATTGTATATATTTCTAATATATATATATATATAATTGTATATATTTCTCTACAATATATATATATAATTGTATATATCTACATATATATATATATATATATATATGTATAAATATATATCTAACTTTCATAGTCGGATAAAATGCATAGTTAATTATTCAAAATTAAATGCAGTCAAACACCCAGACAAGTAAACACGGTCTGAAAGTGCATAAATGAACCGAGGATCACCATCATGCGCGCATTGCCTCGGCAACAGGCGAGCCGCTCGGAACAAAACAAATAAATCTTCTTGGAGAGAAACTGCTGCAGATTAGCGCACTCTCACTCAAGGGGGAAGAACTACAGCTTAGGCTTCCGCCCCGAGAGAGCGCTAGACCTGGGGAATACAGGTGGAAATAGGGCGAACCCGTCTCCAACCCGTCCGCCAGATCTATGTGCTATCCCCGTGATCTCACTCGCCGCGGTGCCTCAGCAGCAGCGGGACCGCGAATCATAGGCGGCGGACACTCCTCGGGCGTGCCAGGCGGGAGCACAATGCATTGCAGCGGACGCTGGATCTGATGGGAAAAGAAGACAGGGATCACCCGTCAATCTTCCCATCTAATCCATCTGCGAGCACAGCCACTGCTCCGCCTCAGCGGCAGCGTGGCAGGTGCTGCGAGACGCAGGTGAAAACTCCCTCCTCAAAGAGAGTTTTCTCCAGCCAAATCATCGCAAAACTGTGTGTATCCCGAGAGAGCGCTAGACCTGGGGAATACAGGTGGAAATAGGGCGAACCCATCTCCAACCCGTCCGCCAGATCTATGTGCGATCCCCATGATCTCACTCACCGCGGTGCCTCAGCAGCAGCGGGACTGTGAGATCATAGGCGCGACACACTCCTCGGAGCGTGCCCGCGCGCTGGATCCGATGGGAAAGGAAGAAGATAGGGATCACCCGTCTTAATCCTTCCATCTAATCCATCTCGAGCACAGCCACTGCTCCGCCTCAGCGGCAGCGTGGCAGGTGCTGCGAGGCGCAGGTGAAAACTCCTCCTCAAAGAGAGTTTTCGCCTCCAGCCAGAGAGGAACACACAGTCTGTAACGTGATCTACTTTCGCCTCATTGGCCTTGATATGTCTGCTTCTAGTCTTTCTTTGCCTATCTTTTAAGAATAAACTTTCTTATTTCCTATCCTGATAGTAACAGACTCACAGAACACATTCGACTGACACACACAGAGAGCTTTGCTGAATGACAAAAAGCTGGCGCCGGCTGCACATCACGTGCTTTTAAGCATCCTGGTCATGACGTCACCGCACCTGGACGTCTGGCCGTCAGTGACTGATTACACATATGATTCAGAGCTGGACAACGCTGATGGCGTTCCCCTAGCGTTTCGACGCAGCTCGATGTTCCCGGAGGGGAACTAAACCTAAAACTATCACAAAACCAATAAAATCTAAACAAAGACCCCCCACAAACTAAACCTAGAGCTATCACAAACCCAACACAGACTAAACACAAACCCCACACAGACTAAGCCTAGAACTATCACAGACCCCGCTCAAACTAAACCTAGAACTATCACAGACCCAGCAAAGACCCAACATGAACCAAGCACAGAACAACAATGGCCGGGCACAAATTCATCACAGACCCAAACAAATCCAAAGTAGACTAAACACACCTTACCCAAACCAAAATGTGGGTCCAAAAGGTAAATTAAGGTTTAATATGTTATTACAAAATCCAAATTAAAGCACAAAAACTTCAATGTATATCTTCAAATGTAAAAGTGCAATTGTTGTGTTTGTTTATAGGAACTATTGACATGTTGTGAGGAGGGTAAAGGAGAAATTAAAGATGGCTTGGAGGTTATGCTTAGTGTGCCCAAAAAAGCTAATGATGCGATGCACCTCAGTATGCTGGATGGTGAGTAACAAACACACACAGACACAGCTTGCTAAACCAAACCCAATCCTTCTTCTTATCGTTGTTCAACCTATCTTTCCTTTTTGCTCACTCTCAGGTTTTGATGAGAACATTGAGTCTCAGGGTGAGTTGATCCTGCAGGAGTCATTCCAGGTTTGGGATCCAAAGACTCTGATTCGTAAGGGCAGAGAGCGACACCTCTTCCTTTTTGAGATGTCTCTCATCTTCAGCAAGGACGTCAAAGACTCCAACGGAAGAAGCAAGTACCTCTACAAGAGCAAGCTCATGGTAGGTGTTTTACTTTAATTTTGTTTAGTTGTTTAAATAAAGAAATGCTTTGGGGTTAAGAATGGCCATACTTTATAATAGATTATTTGATGTTTGATCTATGCTTTTTTACTCTGCCTAGACCTTAGAACTAGGAGTCACTGAACATGTGGAAGGAGATCCATGTAAATTTGCACTCTGGGTTGGACGGACACCTACCTCAGACAACAAAGTAGTCCTAAAGGTATGAGTCACTTTCCAAATTGATACTTTTTCAGTACAGCTGTCACTTATTTTTGGCTTCTAATAAATGTTTTTATCTAAACTTTGCTAACTGGCACAGCATACACGCATGTTTTATTACTGAAAAGTTGCCCGTGATCTTAAATCAAAAGGATTTTTCTATTAGTCTTTGTTATAAAATAAAAAGTATCATTCATCTGAGGATCCTTGAAAAATATCACATGAGCGGATTTGTTTTCAGGTTTTGAGTTTTCAAGTACTGTAGCTCTGACTTGAGTTATTCCATTGAATGAAATCATTTTGTATTTTGTAATCATTTTAAATAACCACTTATGTAACTCGTGTCTCTGAATGGTTGCCCTTCATCTCTGAAGACATAATTGAATCATGTAATGACTTGTTTGCCATTTTATATGTTCTCACATGTAAATAGACAGACACATGGATGCAAAATTGATGCTCTCATGTTCACAATTGTAGCCTGGCTTACAGTTATTAAGCATAGTTTTCACCTATATTACTTCTGTAATCTGCAGTATTCCCAAATATAAAGTAGAATGGGAATTGATTTTATCACTTGGGAATTGACTGAATCATTGATTGAGATTCTTTGACAGGTGGCTAGGGACCTTAAAGGAAAGTACCTTAAAAAGCAGAGCAATTTATTATATCCTTATATCCTTTAATTGGCTTTGACAATTCCAATTGCTATTTCTGTCTGTTGTGTAAATTGAGGATAATTAATATTTAGTTGTGTTCAATGCATCCCCAGGCTTCATGTATTGAAAACAAACAGGATTGGATTAAACATGTACGGGAAGTTATCCAGGAGCGTACCATCCATTTACGGGGGGCACTCAAAGAGCCAATCCACATTCCCAAAGCCACTGCAACAAAACACAAAGGCAAACGGTACGTTAACAAATCTCATCAATCCAAATCAATAACCATGTATGAATCTCTGGATCTAAGAATATGTTAAAATAGAAGAAACAAGTTATATATATATATATATACATACTGTATATATATCAGTATCTTGTCTCTGACATCGACTGTCTAACCAGGGTGGCTTTTCCTTGGTCAGTTTGCACTTTTGAAACATATATATCATGTTGAATAACAGGGACAGAGAGGACCTAGACAGTCAGGGTGATGCAAGCAGTCAGCCAGACACCATCTCCATCGCCTCCCGCACCTCCCAGAACACACTGGATAGCGACAAGGTGAGTGTGAAAATCTGTCGACCTAAGTCTTAAGTATAAACCTGCAGCACTTTAAGAACAAGGGAAATTGTTTAATGTCTGTACTGAATGCTTTAGCCTCATCCTAAAAAAGCAAGATTTTTTTTTTTTTTATAACCCAAGATTTAATATGCTGTTGTGGTTAAAAAAATTGTGCCATCACATTCAAGGCCACTGCAATGAAACTTGTAATACTGAAAGCAACTGAAATCATGTTCTTAAAGAGGCCATCGGATGCCCATTTAACACAAGTTGATATGATTCTTTAGGGTCTTAATGAAAAATCTACAACATACTTTGGTTAAAAATTCTCTATGGCAGTAGTGTAAAAAACACCTTTTTAAACCTGTCAAAATCAGCTCTGTTTTCAGCACGCTGATCTAGTCCATGTCACTTTAAATGCCAGCAAGCTCTGCTGACTCCACCCCTCTCTTCTGTGGAGTGATGAGCAGACCATAGATATGTGTAGATTCCTATTCGACCGCTCCAGATACGTTGACGCGTCAGCCATCTCACATTCACCATAATAATCACTGAATATTCAAAGATATATAACTTGCTGTTGTAGATGCACACAGTCAATGCACTCAAAGATTCGCAGACCGTTCCAAAAATGGCGGATTGCTTACATATCGCGGCCCATAGAAACAGTCCATAATGATCCATCTAGGTATATATATATATATCTATGGAGCATACTACTAAACTAGCACATTATCAGGAAAGGCAATTAGCAAAGATTCATAAAAAACTTTTACTCACTTCTGTAGATAAAGCTGGATCACGAATGATTTGGGTGAACATAGATGTTGTGTTAATTTGTGTTCTGAAGATGAAAATAAATCTTGGGTCTGGATCCATGTGAGGGTGAGTAAATTATAGAATTTCCATAAATTTTTTTGGGGTAAACCATCTCTTTTATTTCTCTTTTATTTAATGCTCATTATCAAATCAAATCACTTTTATTGTCACATCACCACAGCACAAGTGCCTTGGTGAGTGAAATTCTTGAGAGCGTGCTCCAGACAGTGCAAAAAAACTATTTACATATAGACAGTACCTACTTACAGACTGTACAGAAGACTATGTGCAAAAAAACACATACATATACTCAGTACACACAGTGTACTATAAGGACATACTTAGTTATCAATACACATTATACACCGTATGTACATACATGTCTATACATAATAATATGTGAATGTGCAACAGATTATACATTATACAACAGATTAGTTGTGCAACAGATTATACATATGCAATGTCGTGAATGTGCATTGTATGGTATCCAGTGATAGCAGATAGTTTGTGTTAGTGCAGTGTGTGCGTGTAGTCCAGTAGAACTTTGTTAATGTGCAGCGCATGGCATGTTGTGTGAGAGGGAGTGTGATGTAGGGTGAATTAGTTCTGACTGTTCATTAGCCTAATAGCCCGAGGGAAAAAGCTATCCCTCAGTCCGCTAGTGCGGGATCGGATGTTGCACGTCCCTTTGCAGAGCTTTGCGGTTGCCAGCAGTGCTGTTTCCAAACCAGGCGGTGATGCAGCCGGTCAGGATGCTCTCCACAATGCAGGTGTAGAAGGATCTGAGGATGCTGGGGCTTGTTCCAAATTTCCTCGCCCTTCTCAGGAAGAAGAGGCACTGATGTGCCTTCTTCAGCACTGCGTCTGTGTGAGCGGACCATGTAAGATCATCGGTGATGTGAACGCAGAGGAACTTAAAGCTGTTTACCTGCTCCACAGGTGTCTTGTCGATGGTGATGGATGTGTGTACTCTGCTCTGTCTCCTGAAATCCACCACCAGCTCCTTGGTCTTGTCAATGTTGAGTGAGAGGTGGTTCTCCTGACACCATTTAGTCAGGGTACTCACCTCCTCTCTGTAGGCCATCTCATCATTGTCAGTGATCAGGCCTATCACCGTTGTGCCATCAGCAAATTTGACGATGACATTGGAGCTGTGTGTAGCTGTACAGTCATGTGTGTACAGGGAGTACAGGAGTGGGCTGAGGACGCAGTTCTGCAGAGCACCAGTGTTGAGGATCAGGGGAGATGAAGTGTTGTTGCCCATTCTGACCACCTGACTTCTCCCTGTCAGGAAGTCCAGGACCCAGCTGCACAGAGATCTGTTCAGTCCCAGAGTCTGGAGCTTCGCAACCAGTGTGGCAGGCACTATGGTGTTAAATGCTGAACTGTAGTCCACGAACAGCATCCTCACATAGGTGTTCTTATTTTCCAGGTGGGAGAGAGCAGTGTGCAGGGTGAAGGCAATAGCATCGTCTGTGGAATGGTTACTGCGATATGCAAATTGTAGTGGGTCCAGTGAAGCAGGCAGCACAGAGCAGATTTGGTCTGTGACGAGCTTCTCAAAACACTTGCTGAAGATGGGTGTCAGAGCAACGGGCCTCCAGTCATTCAAGCATATGATTTTATTTTCTTTGGTATGGGCACAATGGTGGATTTTTTGAAGCATGAGGGAACTACAGACAGAGAGAGGGACAGATTGAAGATGCCTGTAAAAACCCCGGCTAGTTGAAAAGCGCATGCTTTGAGCACATGGCCTGGGATGCCATCCGGACCCACAGCTTTGCGGATATTCACCCGTTTGAAGGATTGGGTTACATCTGCGACAGAAAGAGAGAGTGGACTCACCTCTTCTGCAGCAGCCGTGGGAGCGCTCTCTGTATTGGCCTCGAAACGAGCCTTGTGAGCCTCGAAACGAGCATAAAAAGTGTTGAGCTCGTCCGGTAGAGAGGCGGCAATGTTCACAGTAGCTGGTTTGTTCCATTTAAAACCTGTGATGTTGTTGATGCCCTGCCACATGCTTCTTGCATTGTTGGTGTTGAATTGTTCTTCAACTTTGTTTATATATTGTCGTTTGGCGGCTTTGATGGATTTCCTGAGATCGTAACTGGCTTGTTTTCGATCGTCAGTGTTTCCGGATTTAAAGGCAGATGTCCGCGCTGACAAGGCTGATCGAACATCGCTGTTAATCCACGGTTTTTGGTTGGGGTAGATGCGGATTGTTTTTGTCGGTACTACGTCCTCTATTCACTTCCTGATAAAACACGTTACGGAATCTGAATACACCTCTATGTCGTCATTAGACGCTGCCCAGAACATGTCCCAGTCCACATGATCAAAACAGTCCTGTAGTATAGCGTCCGATTGGTCCGGCCAGCATTGGATTGTCCTGAGGGCGGGTGCTTCTCGTTTCAGTTTCTGCCTATAAGCAGGCAGGAGCAGAACGGAAGGTGGATGGGGGAGGGGTTTGTAGGCGTACCGGACGGGAGTGTAGCAGTGGTCCAGCACACGATCTCCACGCGTGTTGATGGTGATGTGTTGAAAGTATTTTAGAGCTATTGTTCTGAAGTTGGCTTTATTAAAATCCCCCGTAACAACAAACGCCGCATCTGGGTGCACGCAGTTTCCTGCTCACTTATATTCCCATACAGTTCCTTGAGTGCCTGGTCTGTGTTGGCTTGAGGGGGAATGTAAACAGCTGTGATTATGATCGCTGTAATTTCCCTCGGTAGCCAGAATGGTCGATACAGAAGCGTATGAAATTCCAGATCAGGGGAGCAGAAGGATTTAATAGAGTGTAGGTTCCTTTCATCACACCACGAGTTGTTGATATAGAAACAAACGCCCCCACCTCTGCTTTTCCCTGTGAGCTCTTTTATTCTATCCGAGCGATGCACGGAGAAGCCCGTGAGCTCGATGGCTGAGTTTGGAACCATTGCATACATCCAGGTTTCTGTGAGGCAAATAACGCAGCAGTCCCTTGTTTCTCGTTGGTAGGAGATGCGTGCCCGCAGTTCACAGAGTTTGTTGTCCAGTGACTGAACGTTAGCCAGCAAAATGGTTGAGAGAAGAGGTCGGAAGGCACGGCGTCTCAGTCTGACGAGGACGCCAGCTCTCTTCCCTCTTTTTCGGCTACGTTTTCGTCGTGGTCGTACGGGCCGTGCGGTACAGACAAAGGGCTCTGATGCGGTGTCTGAACAAAGCACCGGCATTCAAGAACTCAAAGTCCGGTTTGCGTTGCACGACAGAGGAACCGATGTTTAAAAGCGTGTCTCTGTCGTAGACAGTTATACTTACAACATCTAACATGTAAACAACAAAAATACAAATAAAACATACGAAAAACTGCTGAGTTTTCTCGGAGCTCGCAACACGGGTGCCATCCTCGGCGCCATCTTGAAGTTACACATTATGGAACACTATGGACATTTGCAATGCCTATAGGGTTTATTTAATCTTCACCAAAACTGGTTCTGATCATCTTCAATCCAGTAAATGGATTTCTGATGTTCAAAACTATGAATGTGCTAGTGACTAACTAGAAGTACTTTATATCTGCAACCTTTTGTCATTCTGGCACATCACACCACGTTTTGCATTTAGCACGAGTATTGGGGGTAACGCATTACAAGTAACGCGAGTTACGTAATCAGATTACTTTATTCAAGTAACTAGTAAAGAAACGCTTCTTAAAAAAAAACGTAAATTAAAAATTTAATTTACAATAAAAATATTGCATTAATTCATCTCACTGGCAAAAAACTGATTTAGTATTCATCAAAATGAATTAAAACAGTGAACTGCAAACTCAGAATATGATACAAATCTGCAATAATTAAATATGTTAAATAACACAAATGTATCTAATCCCATTTTATTAACCAATGTGTTTGCTGCTGACCTTTTATGATCCAGTTCAACCATACTAATAAGCAAAAATGACTTTAGATAAACTAGATAACAATTTTGCTTAATTTTTTTATTACTGAAGAGTGTTGAACCTGCGTTCTACTGTACAGATGTGATTTACTCTTCCTTCAGCCTGAGATTTATTCATTACACTTTTTGGTGTAAAAAGGCTTTTACACTTGCTATAATTAGAATTTATATGAAAAACAATCAAGTCCTGCTCATATTTAAAATGTAACTAAAATTACCGTAATGCATTACTTTCCATAAAAGTAACTAATAACGTAATCAGTTACTTTTTAGAGAGTAACGCAATATTGTAATGCATTACTTTTAAAAGTAACTTTCCCCAACACTGTTTACCACAATATCCTGTCAAAACATTACAAATTTTATAACAGCATCACCATCTGGTGAAAAGTTACAAGTACTTCTAGAAATACTTGTAGCCTTTAAACTGCATATCCTACAATCACTGGCGAGGATTCTATGACTAAACAAGTTTACATGCCATGTTTGTGCCATCTGTGTGGTTGGCCCCATTATTGCAGCTTGAAGCTATATTCCATAATAGGCATTTCACATCAGATGGATGAGCATTCATTTCAATAATTCACTGTTACATTTTGTTCTGATCCAAAGATTTAAAGAAGAAAATCTTGTTCCCGTCCCTTAAATTGACCCTCTTCTTTAGAGATAATACTGAGCTGCTGAAAATCAGTCAAATGTACCTGAGCAAAAAACATTTGCTTCATTCATCTTTGTCAAGGCTACCTCAGACAAAAGGCTGCTCCACACTTATGTTCAAAAAACATAGTCAACAATACATTGTATGGGTAAAAATTATCGATTTTCTTTTATGCCAAAAAATAATTAGAATATTAAGTAAAGATCATGTTCCATGAAGATATTTTGTGAATTTCCTACCGTAAATATATTAAAATGTCATTTTTGATTGGTAATATGCATTGCTTAGAACTTAATAAGGACAACTTTAAAGGCAATTTTCTCAATTTTTCGCCCTCAGATTCCAGATTTTCAAATAGTTGTCTCTCAGAAAAATATTTTCCTATTCTAACAAACCATACACAATGGAAAGCTTATTTATTCAGATGATGTATGATATAATTTACAAAAATTGACTCTTGGCTTTGCGGTCCAGGCTCACATATGGATGAATGTTAAAAATGTGTAAATAAAGTAGTAAAATTCATTATAGTCTCTCATTTAGAATGTTTTAGGATTTTATGAGAAGTTTTTTATATAAAAACATTTTAGGTAACAGAAAAGTTATCCTAATTGAAAATGAAATCAGCCATACAAGAAGTTTGGACACAGTGGCGTCAAACATTCAATTAACCTGATTACCAACAGACGTAATGAAGGCTCCTCATAGGGGAACGTTTGTTGCTTTGGTTGCTTTGGATTTAGCAGCACAGATGCTTGTCTTCCCACTTACAGTCAGTGCTCTCCTCTCACACGCCTTCACACATGTGCATGTTTTTGTCACAGATATGTATTGCAAGCCTCCTACAGCAACACACGTTACTTGCTGATACTCTCCGATCTAAACACACTTGGACATCTTAGTCCTTCTCTGTCTTCTCTTCCATGTCGGTCCCTTCCCGTCTCTTTTTGACATACACAGACACGTCAAGAGTCACTAAATTCACTCATGTACCCTGATGACCCCACACAAAGGCTCACTGTTTTAGACATCTTAACGCACACAGAACCCTCTCAGTTCACGGTGAGGTGAAAAGGTGAAGCTCTCAGAAGCGGACGAGTTCCTGCACGTCACTTCTAATGAGTATTAATTTTCCTCCTGCTCCTTTAAATCTTGGCATATTGTGTCCGTCTCTGCCTCCTCTCCCTTCCTCTTGCCAGGCGTCACTCCTTCAGACTGATTCTATCTCCGTGGAAATGCGAGGATGTGTCAGCAGCCTTCAACCGCCTGCCACTTTACCTCACTCGAGTTTTGAATGCTTGAGCGTGAACTGTAGATGGGATTAATTTTGATAAGACACGTTTATTCAGTGCTCTGTCTTCCAGATTGAAGGATGTGGCATTGTCGGAAATTATTATTTATTTTTTACCCGGACCATTCTTCTGTGTGATGTTTCCTGCATAAGGACGTACTAGGGGTGTTGTTTTGGTAGAAACATGGCGTGTAAAGGTTCAGGGTCTGTGGCTCACCTTTTGAGATCATTGGCAATGCCACATTACCAGTGGGTACGTTCGATATGCCTATTTTTTGTTACGTTTGTTGTCTTAATGACATGTATTTGAATTTGTAATGAAACTTTATATCTTCCTCAACAGTTTTCCGGTAGTTCAGAGTTGACAGTGGTCATCCACGACTTCATGGCCAATAATGGATCGGAGTTGACTGTACGCAGAGGTCAGACAGTGGAGCTGGTAGAAAGGCCCCAGGACAAGCCCGACTGGTGTCTGGTTCGCACCACTGACCGTTCACCTGCCCAGGAGGGTCTGGTTCCCAGCTCTATGCTTTGCTTCGCCCATTCCCGAAGTAGCATGGAGATGGAGGGCATTTTCAACCATAAAGGTAAGATGGACAGCTTTCCAGGGTTAGATATCTATTGGACTGAATTTAATTAAAATGTTTGTGTTTTTTTGGATGTTCATGCTGGTCCGTCCTAGATATGGGGTCAGATCAAGATGGGTTCAGGATTTAGAGTGGCGTTTATTTAGGTTTACACTTCACAGACGCTGCACTACTCGTATTTGTCAGTTTTTCGAGTTTGTGAGGTCCTGAGAATCTGGAATAGTGTTTTATGTTCATCTCCAGTCATGGGAAGAGCTTCTGTGTAAATGCTTGAGGAATTACTCAAGGACACGTCAACACACGCATCTGGGGTTTCCAGCTGGTCCTTTGTGTAAGAGTTGTTAAGTAACCACCTTAGACTTTTTTGGTAGCATTTAAACAAATATTAGATTTTTATTAAATACTTTGAGGATTGATTTTTATTTACAGTAATTACGGATGCAGATTTCTAGCTGTGTGCAAGCTTAAACATGAAATATACAAACCAAAATTAAATCGGATTATCCTAATACGGGTGCCAGATATTGTGTGTTTTTTGTGTGTTTGTGTGTTTTCCACACACAATGGTTCAAAGCTGTGTGCAGGTGTGTGTCTGCTCTTGACTCACCCTGAACCCAAATTAAATTGTAATTGCAGTCCAGCTTTGCTCTTTATTGTTAGGGTTGAAGTGTGTTGAGCATGCAGTAACCATGGAGATGGGCTGTGTCATGTGATGAACAGGGTTGCCAGGCTGCTGGGGATTTCCCTGCTAGGACCATATCCATTGTAATAAAATACAGTTTAATATAGAGCTATTGTTTCAGCTCCGGGAATTAGTTATTAAATATTTAATATGGCTTGATTAAAGTCATATTAATATTTAACCTACAGTTTACACCTTATTAAGTGCTTGTCCAGCAATCACTAAAAGGTACATTCTGTTACTCTCAATTACAATCTCGCTTCCATTCCGTGGCCCGGTAGATAAACTAGATTAATAATTTCTCAAGTTTGAGCTAGGTTGCGTTATCTTTGGGCAAATAATGATGAAAATACTTAAAATCATATTTCAGAGACACTTGTTTATAAAATGGAAAAGGTTTATTCGTGATATTGCTATTCTAACATAAATGGATTACCTAATAAAGCACAAACATACACACACACAGATACGAGAGTTTTGAGGTTAACTGTGTGTGAAAGAATACCATTCTTTCTACTTCATAGCTTAACTAACCAGGAAAAAGATCACGAACAAAATACGTCTGCTTTGTTACTGCATTCAGATCAAATTTTAACGGTTTAGTCAGGATTAGGAATTCAGTTTGTACTTGCTTGGATTGGTTTAAAGCAGGCTCGAAGTTGGTTTCGTTTTCCCGCGTGAGTTCTTTGTTTCGGGTTTCACGTGGTCGGTTCGTGCTCCTTTGGTTGTTCTCGTGTGGAGACTTGAGACGGCTGCGTGGCGTCACGGAAAGCTCTCCTCTGCAATCGTCGAATTGTGGCTCCGTTCGGCTTTGGCACAGTCTTAGACCCATAAATGGTTGGTTTTCAAGGCGAGTCCAGCGGACCGGCAGCGTTGGGCGCAGCCAGAGATGTTCAAGCCATGTTCAAGAGAGTCAGAGCGCCAGAAGAGAGAGGCGCCGCACGCCGTCGTTTTAAACAGTCCGTTTTTGGACATCCCCAAAGGTGGCTGGTCCAATCAGAGTGTCGGTATGGGCGGAGCCCGCCCATGTCCATGGTTTTCTGGGGCCATGCCCACTGTCATCTGATATTTAATTCAATGTGAAAGATAACGTACAGATATTTTATGTCTGTTGTAAACATACATTAGGATGCCAAAGCTTAACGGTTATCCACATTTTTTGACTTACGACACTAGCTTCTTTTAGAGACTAAACATTGCATTTGGCACAACCTACACACTACAGTTTATGCAGTTGAAGGCACAAAGGAAAGTCATCCCACATTTCTTATGTAATTCATATTCAAAATCATCACATCAAGCCTATGAGGAAAGAGTACATATTAATGTCCATATATTTCTTTGTGTAGATAGTTTTAATAATCGTGAGTGGAATAAATGTCAGTAATCCTATATGTGGATCGCGTTCCTTTTGTCTGTCTTGATGAAAAGGAGCGGTCTTGTGCTGGATGAGGGGTGTCTTAAAGTATGCAGACACTGAGTCGCCGTGGAAGAGTTAGTGATGGGGTCAGATGACCTTTCCCTTTCTGAAAGTAACCAAATTACGATGTGCTGTTTTTCCATCGCATTTCTCACATTCCCCTCTTGCTTGGTGATGTTCCCGATGGAACATCGTCAGGCACTGGAACAAGCAGGAGAACAGGCACATACAAGACACAAACATCATTCCTATCACTGACTGAAGCCTGGTGCAGGGTAATTTGGGAAGGAACAGGTTAGAAACTTGAGAAGACATAGGGATGCATTGTTTATCATTATTGACAATTGGGTCATTTTTGACTGTTTTAATTGTCAGGGGCTCGACGAGGCGGTATAGGCATGATCTCAGTCAGGTTGGTCAATTCTCGGGTTCGGGTTCTAGGTCGGGATTACCACGTCGAAAAAGGCGAGGGGCGCCTGATGTGCATTTGTTGAGAGACTCTTGGGCGCGTTCACTCGCTTGTGTAGGAGGAAGGCCAGTGTCAAATTCATAACATATCCTACGATAGTAGAGATACAAAGCGCCGTGTCAGCGGCAGACCAGGAACCGAATAATTGGCGCGCGGGCGGAAGGCGGCGATAGCTTCTAGCACTGTCAGCCGGTGTCAATTCAATAAGAGATTTCGATTTCAACCTGACATCCGCCGGTGAGGTGATACAATGCTAACTCGTCAATATGGAGGATCGCATCCTTCGGGACAGTGATCCATAACGTTTGGTTGGGCAAATTAATGCGGCGTGGCGTGTCGTGTTAATCGCCTGTGAGGGTAGCTGTTCGTGCTGGGGTGTTGACCAGCCATCGATTTCTGATGATTTCGGCTTCTGCGTTACCTCAACTTGAGAACATGGTGTTGCTTGTAGGGCAGCTAGTGTCGGGTTTAATGGATTCTAAACCGCAGATGCCCTTGGTATTATCAGCGTCGCAGAGTTTACTCGGGTAGGGGAGTGAATGTCCTAAGTGAGCGTGCCCATCTTTGAGTTTGGGGCCAGATACAACTGTTCGTTGTTCTCGTAATGAGCGACTTTAGGAGTTTGGATTTTACATAGGTTTTCCCTTGCCGTAATCCCACATTCACAACGTCTTTGAGCCGGTAAACATTATTAACGTCGATAATGGGCAAACTGAAAAGACAACTAAATCACCTGTTTCCGGGTTTGCGTATATGGGAATAGCGCTACCGGGAAAGGGGCGAGATGGGTTTGGATGAGACTAGCGGGGCCCGCAGTGGCCGAAGTTACAACGTTTGAACAAGGCTAAGAGGTATCGTGTAGCACGGAATCCTATTCATGGCTACGTTGTCAATCAAGAAACTTACATCGTGTATCATGTCGTTCATGATTTTGGCGGGTGGCCTCGATCGGTCGACAGCGGTTCTCACAGCGAATTACAACGACTTTACTGACGGAAGTCGATCTCAATTTCAGGACCTGGATTCAAGGTTTGGTTAAGGGGTTCAAAGTGAAAGAGAGGAAAGGAAACACAAAGTGAGACACGCGATAAAGAAACCAAACGATAAAGTAAATTAAAAAAAAAAAAAATTAAAACTAAAAAAAAATTAAAAAAAAAAAATTAATAAAAAAAATTATATAATAATGGAAAAAAAAAAATTGAGAGTAACTCCTCTCTACTAGATTGGTCCTAGCAGTGCTGCGGAGGAGAGAATATGGGTTGTGTCTAAGCATGGTTGCTATATGTTTTCCTAAAATGACAATAATTACGCTTGTGTGGTGCATATGGTTGTCGGTCTGTGTCAGTCGGATCTTCCCCTTTTCCTGTCGGTGGTTTGGATTTGCCGGTTGGCACTGGCAACCCATCATGGTGCATCGTGTGCGTGTGTCAGCGTACTCCCCTCTGGCCGTGAGGTACTACGAGCTGTGGCGCAGTGGTGGCTCAGGGACATGCGTGTGGACACCGTCTTGCAGATGCAGCATGTAGTCGACAGAGTGGAGCTTGAGCTCGGAGGATGTGTTCAGGACCATATAGGAAATGGAATGTTCAAATGGGTTTGACATGTGAGCTGTCATGGTTCGTAGTACGAATCCGCATGTGAGGGTGAGGAGATCGTCAGCAGCGAACTGAGGTGGTATGGTAATGCAGGAGGGCAGGGGTGTGCTCGCCAGTGGCGTGCTGGCGGTTACTGCTGCCACTGTAGGGTTGGGTGGGAGGGCATGAAAGGTCCAGGACTCTTCATGTGATGCACCTGCTGTGGTGAGGGCATCGTTTTGGTCATTTGAGGGCTGGAGTTTGGGAGGAAGCGTTTAGGATGTCAGACCTGATCTGGTGTTCTCCGGAGGAATGGCAGGTGACTGAGACAGCACTTTCAGGAACTTGAGTTTCATCAGCAGGTGTTTGTTGGACGCTGCTGTGATTTGGAGTATTGGTGTTGAGTTAGTGTTTAACTCTGTTGCTGGGTTTTCAGGTGGGGTTTCATGTCCATCTGAAGTTAGGTGTTTACTGTTCTCTGAGAGCAAGGTGAAGCGGTGCTGTTTTCTGGGGCTGATTTGTTCAGCTTGTCACTGCCGTTCCGCCTGACAGCTAGTCAGGCTGACTCTGGTTGTCTTCCTTTTCCCACTGATTCTCATGAGACCACTTCTCCCAGTGTCGCCCAGGTGAGCGTTGACGTCCACGCGGTTCATCCCATCGGTCATACCTCTGTTCAGGTCGAGTGTCAGCGTGGGTCTCGCTCTCTGTTGGACGGGAGTGCATTCCATTCTCTGTGTGGTGGCTTAGCGCTGTCTTGGCGTTGGGTGCCCTCTAGAGCCAGTTCATGGTGTTGCGTGTTGAAATCAAGAACTGTTGGGGTTTTGGCGCTCTTTTCTGAGGCCATCTTCTGTTTGTAGTAGGCCTTTTGCACCAAGTCTCGCAACTGCTGAGTGTTCATCGTCGTGGACATGCGAGAACGCCAAGATGGTGGCTTATGCCAGGATGAAGATTCCTGAGGAAGAGAGTTTTAAAGTTCAGTTCATCTTCCATGTCAGAATCATTGCGAGTTCCAAAATATGCTTGTCTGAGTCGACTATAGTAAGCTTGAGGAGTCGTCGTGACGTCCTTGTCTCGTCTCCAGGGCAGCCACTAAGCCTTGATCGGACTCAGGGTCGGCGAACTCTTTAATAAGGGCTTTTCGCAGCCGTTGATAATCAGTCTTTGTGTTAACAGGCTGCCGGTCCAGGAAGCTGCGTTTCAGGACTGGATGTCGCTCGGAGTAAATAGAGTTTATCTTTGTCCGTAACGTTAGGTCGCATTTCCAGATGGAAATCAATATCTTGCAGATAAGCTTGGACATTTTGGCTGTTTGGCACGCTGGGGTTGAATTTGCCAACGCTTTCGGGCGAGCTTGTCAAGGTCTTTTAGGTCCAAGCTGTGCGACGATCTGCGGCTGGCTGCAGCAGATTCTTCTGGTTCTGTCGTGATATAAAGTTCTTCAGACGGCGCTGGTGACTGTTTTAACACCACCCCTCTGTCTTATGTTCACGTGTCAGTCCAGGCACAGGTGACTTGGTCCTGCTTGGCAGGGGTGCGGTTGGTGCACGTCCTGTCCTTGACGGCTCCTGGCGGTTCGTAAGCGTGCTTGAGTTCCTCTTGAAACTTTCAGACTCTCTGTGACGTAGTCGAGCTGTTGTGTTAGGCGGCTGATCTCGTTTCTTGATTCAGCCAAATGAGCTTGAGGGCCTTGATTCTGCTGTTTTGTCCCTGAAGTCAGTCTTTGCCTTTTCTAGTAGCTTCTCTGCATACTGTAGCTTGTCTGCACAATCAGCGAAGTCCTCTTTGAGTTGCTGCATTTCGTGTCTGGTAGCTTCTAGAGTTTCTTTTAGCCTGTTGATCTCCTCATCGGCGCCTTGCTCCACCTCATCGGTCCCTTCCCGTCGCACTTCCTGAGCTTCACGTTCCAGCTGCTCTATGCGTCGTTGTGCGCTTGTCAGCTCCTGCTGGCGTTGTGCGTGCTTGTCGCTCAGTTTGAGGTGGCGATGAGTGTGTGACTTAAGCTTGAGGTGATCTTGGCTAATTCTTTGTGATTGTAGTTTTGACTTGGGTCTTGTCTCATGATGCTTGTGATGTTGTCATCTAGTTGGTCCTGTGTCTGATGTTGGAGTGCTTCAGCAGCTTTAGGGAGGATGCTGTTTGTTGTAGCACTTAGCCACATTTCCAGTCCTTCCCAGTGACCGACATGTTCTGGCTGGTGATACATGTTCTGGCGGTGATGGGATCTTGGACCGAACTGACACAGACCTTGGATGGGAAACAAAGCAAAACAAAACACAAACAAAACAACAGGGGTGTGAATGTGCACAGTGTAGTGTATGCTAGTGTTGAGTGTGATTCTGTTTCTGTGGTCCTCTGTGGTGGGGTGCGTGTAATTTGCAGCTTCTGCGTAGAAATTGCGCCCACGTGAGGCAGCACTGTTGGGAAACAGAAAGAAAAGCACACTAACAGAATGAGTACACAGGGACAATAACACTAGACCGATCTCTCTTTTAATAGCAGATTCTCTCTTCGCTTTGTTAAGTCTGATTTAGAAGGGCGCTTCTAATCAGAGGATTGTGGCGAGTTTTCTCTTTTGTAATAAGACTGTTATTGCTATTTCGATTTTCTCCTTGATGGAGGAAAATAACAGCAATGACAGTGCTTGTCCCTTAATGGCAGGATTTTACACCGCAACGCTGGTCAGCGTGTTTGGCGTGTTTAAAAATGTTGCCGATGTCTATCTTGTCATTGCACCTGCTTTAACTGGGAGGGTAGGATTTCACAATAGAGGGTAAATGATAAACAGTTTGAAGGTGGTTCTCAAGTTTCATACATATCTGTTCAATTGTGACATTTCGCTCTATTCGTGATCTTCCCTGGTTAGCTTTAAGCAAACAAGTCAAATTAGAAGTTAGTAACAGGGAGAAAGAAAGAGAAATTAAGATTTATTCCCAAGATTTAAAACTAATACGTTGGCACAAGGTGGTGCTGTTGAGTCGCTATGCTAAGGTTACGTTTATGCTCCAGATTGGTGAGAAATGACTTTGACGGTATGGTGTCACTGTCACTTCTCCAACACAACACTAGGGGAGCACTATCTACTCTCAGGCCTAAGTAAAGAGGACTAATTTAATTTAATAAAATTATTTTAATTAAATTATTATTAATTTTTACTTGAGTTAATCAGATCACCTAAGGAAATGAAGTATGGCCTACAGATAGAGCCAGACTTGTATTTAAGTTTGAAATTAGAATTAAAAATTAGAATTTGGTTTCTAATTAAAATTTATGATGTTATAATTAAAATTAATAGGATTCACTTAGGATTAGAATTTACAAATGCAATCTGCAATTGAGTTGACAAACCAATATTGTTGCAAAATGTAAACAGGAAGTGTAATTAATTATTAAATGTAATTAGAATTTTCGAATTCATAATTAATTATTAAATTAATTTACAGCTTCTAAATCACTAGTTTTGGATTCCCATAATAGTAATTAAAATAATTTCCAAACTTAAGCATTCCTCTCATTAACATCAAAAAAAATAAAAATAATAATCAATCGGTATCCTACTTGTAAATGAAATTAAAAATTTCTGGCCCTCTTGATAACTTAAGGTTTTATTGTAGTGGTCAAATTATAAGAGCGTTTATGGTTCATAAATGGATGCTGTTGTTGCTGGAAGCAGGAATTGAAAATTTTATTAAATTAAATTAATTCAAAATTAATTTGTAATCAATTGTGACATTCAATTAACAATTAAAAATTCCTAACAATAGCGCTCATCCATTGATGTGTTATGAAATCATAAAAAGCCATTATAATTGAACTAAATCAACCTCACCATATTATCAAAGTAATACTGAATTATCTTCTAATAACCCACCACTTATTAAGCTGGTCCCACAAAAGGTAAAAAGACTTTAATCAGCTGTTATATTAAACCAACCTGTGAAATTGTTAACACTGATGATTGGGAAACATTAACACAGCCAACTTAAAACGTGCGTTAGTCTTTTAAATGAGAGAGGAGAGAGAGAGAGAAAGGGAATTAGTGAGTGGCTTTTTCACACACACACTGCATTCAAGCTTTAAATGCTATGTGCTAATCACAGCCGTAATGCTACCAGTATGGCTAAAGCTTCTTTGTTTCAGTTACGCTTATTAGCTTACACGTGGCCAAGTCTCACGTGGCTAAACTGGTCGCTATGGCAACTCAGTGCCTATAGGAAAAGGGAAAATGTGCTTCACGCTTCAGAAACAAGCAGCATTGTTCAGACTTGAATTTTCTATAGCACATATAATCTCACTCATTTAGGGCGAGATAAATTTATCTACGGGTTACTTATAAACCAACAAAGCCTCAGCGGGCTATTATGTGAATATTTGTCTGTTTAGACCGCACACATAACAAAACAAACAATCAATTGCAAAATTTCTCCCTTTCTCAAAACGACTGGCCACTCCTTTGAGCGCCGTGCGTTGAATTCACTCGTGAACTCAAAAATGGCTGAGAATTACTTAAATAGCTACTTTAATATTCTACAGCGGGAGTCACGTGGCTGGGTTTGCAGTGGAACACGCACTAACAAAAGCATTACCACGAAGGCCTTAAGAGAGGGGCAACAAGGGACACGCTCGTTCGCCTCTCATGCGCTTTAGAGCGACTTTTATTAATTATTTACTGCAGTTTAATTTCTTCTCGAACTCGAGTTAACAGTTACACTCTCTTTCATTCAAACTCACTGTGTTTCACAAACAAGAATGCAATATCACAAATAACCGTTTGTTTCTCTATATTTACTCAATTCTTCCGGATAAAAGTGAGAAATATGTATGTTGTCTCTGGTTTGATTTTCAGATTTTAGTCTTTAATTGTATTCTCCACCATTTATGTAATAAAATACAGTTTAATATAGAGCTATTGTTTCAGCTCCGAATTAGTTATTAAATATTTAATATGGCTTGATTAAAGTCATATTAATATTTAACCTACAGTTTACACTTATTAAGTGCTTGTCCAGCAATCACTAAAGGTACATTCTGTTACTCTCAATTACAATCTCGCTTCCATTCCGTGGCCCCGGTAGATAAACGAGATTAATAATTTCTCAAGTTTGAGCTAGGTTGCGTTATCTTTGGGCAAATAATGATGAAAATACTTAAAATCATATTTCAGAGACACTTGTTTATAAAATGGAAAAGGTTTATTCGTGATATTGCTATTCTAACATAAATGGATTACCTAATAAAGCACAAACATACACACACACACAGATACGAGAGTTTTGAGGTTAACTGTGTGTGAAAGAATACCATTCTTTCTACTTCATAGCTTAACTAACCAGGAAAAAGATCACGAACAAAATACGTCTGCTTTGTTACTGCATTCAGATCAAATTTTAACGGTTTAGTCAGGATTAGGAATTCAGTTTGTACTTGCTTGGATTGGTTTAAAGCAGGCTCGAAGTTGGTTTCGTTTTCCCGCGTGAGTTCTTTGTTTCGGGTTTCACGTGGTCGGTTCGTGCTCCTTCGGTTGTTCTCGTGTGGAGACTTGAGACGGCTGCGTGACGTCACCGGGAAAGCTCTCCTCTGCAATCGTCGAATTCGTGGCTCCGTTACGGCTTTGGCACAGTCTTAGACCCATAAATGGTTGGTTTTCAAGGCGAGAGTCCAGCGGACCGGCGCGCGCGTTGGAGGGCGCAGCTTCGCGGAGTTTCAGAGATGTTCAAGCCATGTTCAAGAGAGTCAGAGCGCCAGAAGAAGAGAGAGGCGCGCCGCACGCGCGTCGTTTTAAACAGTCCGTTTTTTTGGACATCCCCAAAGGTGGCTGGTCCAATCAGAGTGTCGGTATGGGGCGGAGCCCCGCCCATGTCCATGGTTTTCTGGGGCCATGCCCACTCGTCATCTGATATTTAATTCAATGTGAAAGATAACGTACAGATATTTTATGTCTGTTGTAAACATACATTAGGATGCCAAAGCTTAACGGTCATCCACACATTTTTGACTTACGACACTAGCTTCTTTTAGAGACTAAACATTGCATTTGGCACAACCTACACACTACAGTTTATGCAGTTGAAGGCACAAAGGAAAGTCATCCCACATTTCTTATGTAATTCATATTCAAAATCATCACATCAAGCCTATGAGGGAAAGAGTACATATTAATGTCCATATATTTCTTGTGTAGATAGTTTTAATAATGTGAGTGGAATAAATGTCAGTAATCCTATATGTGGATCGCGTTCCTTTGTCTGTCTTGATGAAAAGGGAGCGGTCTTGTGCTGGATGAGGGGGTGTCTTAAAGTATGCAGACACTGAGTCGCCGTGGAAGAGTTAGTGATGGGGGTCAGATGACCTTTCCCTTTCTGAAAGTAACCAAATTCCCCAACGATGTGCTGTTTTTCCATCGCATTTCTCTACACCATGTACACAGGACAGTTAATGTGATCTTGTGACTTTGGTCATGCAATTAAAACCAGCCATTTTGTAAACAATAATACATAAGTTTGGGTAAGTATTTCTTTTTCAAAGAAATTAGTACTTTTATTCAGCAAGGACACGTGAATGTAGGGCTGGGCGATATGGCCCAAAAAATTATCATAATTTGATATCAATAATTATCACGATAAATGTCAAATCTTTGTTTCATTCAAATTTAAAGCCAGATTTTTGCTCCAAAGAGAAAGTTGTAGAAACCAGACCATTCATTTTTGTTCATTATCAAAATCAGAAACATCTGTAAATAATTGTTGCAACCTCAGTTTTATATGGTATAATGTAGGGCTGTAGTCAAGTCCACCTTTGTCGAGTCCAAGACAAGTCCAAGTCCAAAGAGGTTTGAGTCCGAGTCAAGTCCAAGTCCAAAGAGGTTCGAGTCCGAGTCAAGTCCGAGTCCAAAGAGGTTCGAGTCCAAGTCCAAGTCCAAATGAGACCGTCAAAACAGAGAAAGAAAAAAATCTTCTTCAAAACCACATATTTAATTATTGATAATTGATGTGATACGAGAGACGGCATATCTTCTATTCTAATATAATAATTTTGCATTATTGTTTGTAATGATCTAAAAGCATGTGCAGCAACAATGTAGGGTCAAATTAGGCAATTTTATTTCTCCTCCTGAGACCCAGCTATGGAGTTTTTGCCTCTGTAGTGGACATTCTATTTTAGGGAATTTCTCTGAGACCTCACATGTCACAGTTATAAGCCTGGATGTCCTGCACAGAGCACATTCAGGGCTTCATAGAGATACTAAATGTTTTTTAAACCCTCTCCTATGCCTTTAAAGATGGCAATATTTAATTTAGTGAAAAATTGTACATCCTTATGGAAATATGATTATATTCTGTAATGTCTTTTAAATCTGAATCATTTTCAGATTGTTTGTCATAAAGCAACATCTCAGGAAAATGTTATGGGTTTTCAAATTCAAATATAACTTCCTGTTATGAAACAGGACATAAGTTCATACATGTTCAATGTAGAGGACACCAGGACTAAAAGCATGTTTATTATGCATTTTGGGAGACAACAATTGAATAGGGAAATAAATTATATATCAGTTTGCTTATGAAATATCATATATTATTATGAAAATCTGGCCATGTATTACTCCCATTATGATTTTTTTTCAACATTCTGTCCCAACAGCAACACATTAATAAGCAAATTAGATATAGTGTATAGATACACTGTGTTTAATGGGAAACCAGTTTATGGAATTTTTTACACACGTATTGCATAAAACAAAATGGTATATCAAATCATTTTGTTATACATTTTAAAACAGTTGAGGATCATCCTTAAACAAAGTTTAGTATAAAAAAATCCTGAAACCTTAAAATGTATTTGGTGATTTAAAAAAACTCCCATTGATTTTGCCGTTTGATGTCTATTCATGCCATTTAATTTTAGTCCTTGTGTCCTCTACAGAGGACATATAATCAAATATGAATAAAATAGTTAAAAAAAATAATAATAATAATTCTTATGGTCTAATGTAATGACATGAAAACTATTTTTTTGAGGGGGGGCATCTCAGGAGGATATTTTATGTTTAGCAATTTCACTTATATTTGACCAATTCTCGATTTTGTAAGATTGTATCTAGTCAACTTGAAAATGTAACTACAACATGATTCAAGAAACTTTCTCTTTATTAACACTCTAGTTAAAGAATAGTATATTCTAAGTGCACCACACATGACGTTGTCTTCATGATGTAAATGTTAAACAAATCACTAAATATCTTTGCAGAAAAGATGAACTACAACTACATCTTGTACAAACTTATATTATGCATGTTAGGCTATATGTTCTGAAATAATACAAGACAAATGCTCAATTTTTTTTAAAAAATGACTGAAAGTATAACACCTAGAGTGCTATTATTAACTTTAAAGACTCTGTAAAACAATGAACAGCAGTTCTCAGCCTGTCACCCTGATGCAAACATGAAATATCAGCTATACAGTACATGTACAGTAAGTTTGTTCACGGGTTTTGTATTCAATTACGCTGCTTTTCCATAGTTTTTTCTATGTAAGCATGGACGCGTTTGACGGTTGCGCTGCCTCTTGCAGCGCCTCGTGCATGAAACGGCTTTTCAAAAACGCTGCACTCTAGTTATTAAAAGATGTTTAACTCACATCTTCTTGTATTTTTCCTATTCCACTGCCCGCATCAACACAAAAGCACATTCTGTGTGAATGGCACCTAGAGAGCATCACACGTGAGCGATTAATCATGTGACATGCGGTTGGATCGTTCTTTTCTCTTTACTGTTATTATCAAAGTGTCTAATTCTAGCGTTTGTTAATATTTCTATTCAAAATCACGATTCCTCGATTTATAAAAAATCTAATTGTGGCAAAACATTAAATTCGATGTATTATGCAACTTGCCGACAGCGTGTCTGTGGCCAAAATAAAGATAATTTATGCCTCCACGCAGCGCCAAGACACTCATATGGACGCAGCTGTGCATTTAACAGGGGACCAATGACAATGCCCGTTCTAGATGGACCAATGACAATGCCCGTTCTAGATGGAGTTAAACCAATGGCAATTACATTACCCATTTGCGGAACAAGCGAGTCTTTGTTTTGAAAGAGAAAAAAAAAGCATATATTGCTGGACTCGGTCGAGACCAACTTGAACATTTGGCGAGTCCGATGACCAAGTCCGAGACAAGTCCGAGTCCAAATACCAACGAGTCCAAGACAAGTCCGAGACGATAGAAAAACGTCTCGAGTCAGGACTCGAGTCCGAGACCGGACTCGAGTACTACAGCCCTAGTATAATGTATTCTGACCAAGGTTTTTTTTTAGTAAGCATTGGTCTCCCGTAGTAGCATGCATTTAGATCATGATAAACAGTTAAAACCACACATATATCACCTCAATAACATGGCACAAATATAACTAAATAGTTTTTAGGCAGCCTATTTGTATGAAAAACAGTAGTCTAAAACTATTCAGTATAAATGCACACATGCTATTGCTGCCTTAACCACACATATGTACTATAATTATTTACCATTATTCTTGTAATAAAATTAAATGTGAATATCCAAAATTTTCTGCCACAATACCATGGTGCAGTGAGTGTTACTACAGTAAATCCATGGTAAATGATGGCGATGTGCAGATTGAAAAGCCTTCTGACCGTCTCGTTGCACACACTGCTTCTCCTGTTTGGCTTGTGTTCTTCGCTGAATTCAAGTCAGTTTCACACTGACTAGATCTCACAGTGCTACTTAGTGTTCACGTGACCGAGTAAACGCATCTGCTCTAGTGAGCTCATGCTGCGCGGCAGTTTGAACTGTGATCCGAGCAGATAAACTGTCCGTGTGACATGATTCAAATTCGTTACGCTTTTGGCGCATAAACATTATATTGAACATTTATCGAACTCTTCATATCGTTTTATCGAGGAAAATTATTTTGCAATAATTATCCTTATCGAATTATCGCCCAGCCCTACATGAATGTGATCAAAAGTGACAGTAAAGATATTTAAATGAATTACAAATAAAAAAGAACATTGCTTTCGTCGCGATGTTGGCTGCCGTTGCTCGTTCCGGATGCGCTTTTAAGCTCTCTGGTCTCTACGTCACCCCGCCCGTGACGTTTCGCCATTCCGTTGGACTGATTACACACATGTTTTAGAGCATGGGAACACAGGGGCGTTCCCAAAGCGTCATCGACGCAGCATCTCATTCCTCTGGGAACCATGGTTACATACGTAAACTGGGACGTTCCTCATGATCAAAGATGTGTAACATGGAATTCATGGTGGTTAGTCACTGCTTTTGAAAACTCTGAATGAACCATGATTTGTGACAAAGACTTGATTTGTGACAAAGACTACAAAGAAAGAGCATGTGGTAAAATTAAGAAGGTCACCAGGCAAAGCATTTTGAGGTCACCCACACAAGGATGACTTGGCAGCATCTGAGAGAAGATCATTAGTGTGTGCAGGGTGTGGTGTTCAGTTTGGGGAATTCTTGGAAGTTACTGAAACGGACTTATTTTTACCTCATGATGTAGAAAGAAAATGCTGCTCAAATTTTGTCCCAAATGTATCTATCTATCTATCTATCTATCTATCTATCTATCTATCTATCTATCTATCTATCTATCTGTCGGTCTGTCTGTCTATGTATCTGTCTTTCTGTCTGTCTATTAAATAGATAATCAATGAAAAGCTTGAAAAGTAATTTAACAGTCATATTGAAACTGATGTTGATATCTTTTGTAACTACTAAGTTAAAAGGACACATACCTGTCATTTATGTCCGTTTTATGACATCATTACAAGTAGACAAGCACCTTTCCTTTCATGGTCATGGGAAATGGGAAATGTCAAACAGCTGGTTCTCTTACAGCAAGAACAATCTGTATTTATAGAATGTGAAATAGGAACCATCATAACTCACAATGTCCAGTATATTCAAACTCTTCAAATTGCTGCTCAGACTATTTTGTTCGCTGAAATGTTCAAGGTATATTTAAGGCAGCTGCAACGTGTTGCAACATGTCCAGAGGGGCTGAAACAAATCAAACTTATAGGCTATCATGAGACCAGAGCAGAATCTTCAGTAGAATGATGATTAGTTCTGGCATAAGCAGCTACGGATCTGTGTGTGTGTGCGTGTGCATGTGTGTGTGTGTGCGCGTGTGCGTCTGCGTGTGTGTATGTATAGCAAAGGAAGCAGTTCGACTGGCCATAGACCAGCTACTGTTAAGCAGCCAAAGACGCTTAAACAGGGAGATCTTTGTAGCCATCTGCCCCGGTGCAGCCTGTAAGTGAGGAAGCCATTTGTGTAGGTGATATAGAGGCAGTTGTTTGTGTAGTTTACTTGATTTTCATGCTGTGACCTATATTGGCCAAGCCTGCCAGTCGTACTGTATGCTTTAAAACTGTCATTTACAGTTTTAAAGCAAACTCTCAGTCACTGACTGAGATGTATTATTACTGTTCCCAATAAAAAATGCTAAAAATGTTCGAACAGGTCAAAGCTTGACTGATGTTGTTTCGCTGAATGCCATCAATCACATGGCATTTTCAGCAATCTTCACACAAAATAATCTAAAATATCTGTATCGCTATTATTTTACAAAAGGTTTTTTTGTTTTTTGTGATTTTAATCATCTAACTGTGTGAATCCCAGAAAGCCAAGCTGTCAAGGATCATACCATGTTTCTCCCTGAGATCAAGTAAAACCGTAATAAGAGATCCCAGAGGGAATAAAAAAAGTGATTTCCTGGGAAATCATTGCAATGAATACATTAATGCAAAAGTGACAGTGCGTATGTGTTTATAAAATGAAAAGTGTGTAAATTGATATACTGTCAAAGGTAAATGTAATGAGAATCTAGATTAAAATTTGAGGGCAAGATGAAATACAAAGTACAAAAAAAGCAACAGAATTATATATGACCTGCTTATATTCTTTGTGAGCTTCCGCCAATTTAGAAAACTACTAAAAAAGTGCCTAATTTTGAGAAGACTTTAACTCTGACTCTTTCAGAATCACATCTTTCACATTAAGGAATTGTGGGTTACACCTCTTTCCTCTCTTTGAGTCTTCTCATCCGGTTTTCCCTTCCTCCCTCTCTCTCATTCTGAGCATAACTTAGTCACAGCTGTGCATGAAACACCAAACCTCCCTCTTTCTCCATCCCCCTTCCTCTCTTCCCCCTCTCTCTCTCTCCCTCCCTTTCTTTCATAGTCCATCACTCTCCTCTCAGCATTATGTGGTAAAATCCTTTCAGTTAAGAGGAGTTAGGTGTAGTTTGCCTCCTCTATCCGGATCACTTCTTCTTGGTATGGCACATGGAATACACTCATTTTTATCAGTCAGGCCACTTTGTCACATGGGTTCAGCTTCAGGACGCTCAGAGAACTGCAAGTATTGGCTGCTGGATTTGGGTACGTGATCACAGGACAACAACACTGTCAGGACTGAATACAGTAGTCGTAACTCAGCTTAATATAGTGTGGTGTATGTTTATTTAAAAGGTTTCAGTGTATTTAAGATAGGGTATGGATATTCAGATGTATATTTCATACCCAGGGTTATATTAAGATTCACAAGAGGTGCTTTTAAGGCAATTCTACAGAGACAACATGAAGTAGTTATTTTTAATGATTGTCAGGTTTGATTAAAAATCTATTTTATTCTATTTGTTCATTAATACTTTTCAATACTCATGGCATCTAAAAAGGAAAAAGCTTGGTCAGAATTATCTGAACTTTTTCTTTTGTTCCTGTGTTTATAGACATTTTGTAGATGTCCAGGTGTCTATAGAATGTTCTTCATATTAATTTAATTACTGCACTTTCATTTTAGTAATAAAATGTATACAGCAGTTGATTTTGAGGGGATGTCAGCTTTTAAAAGTTGTCGCTGTCATTTTAAGTTTGCAGAGCCAAAATGACTAGATTAATGATATGACATTACCTAATTTATTAATTATATAATTTACTAATTTATATAAATATACATAAAAAATGAAATTCATACACAAATTGGCAAAAAAATTACTATGTTCTTTATGGTATATACTTCTGCATTTAAATTCATTTTAATATTTTGGGAGGCATATTTTTTATTTATTTGTATATCCTTTTTAAAATATTCTTATATAATAAAAAAATATAACACATTATTAAGTAGTTTATCATGATATTGTGTAAGTAAATACAATTCATTAAATAAAAATAAAATAAAAATACATATTTAAAAAATGCAGGAATATACTACAGATACTCCCGACTATGTCAAGGACAAGTTTCTTAAAGTTTGTTTTACTTTTTTATGATACGGCAAAATTAGTTCAGTTTGTCATGTGCTGTGACATTTTTCTCTGAAAACTGACTGAATATGACTGAATAGTTCAAAAAAAAAAAAACAAGTATATGTAATTTATTTTGAAAATAATTGTTCAAATGTACAATGCACAGATCTTTTCAATTGGTTATTATTTTTACTTAATTACATCACAAAGAATATATGTATTTTTTATTTTAACTTTTCTTTAAAATATATATTTTTTTAAATGTTAAAATCATATGATATCACCAAGTACTTGTTTACAATTGTTATAATATAACTTGGCACATGTTTTAAATATTTGTTTTTATTGTTAACATGTTTGTTTTGTCATTAATCCAAATAGCATTGGAATTGGAATTTATGACTGTGTTTATATCTAGCTTTTGTTCGCAGACTAATTGATTTAGATGTTATGTTGGTGATTACGTGATCTGGGTCAGGGCTGTGCTTTTATACAGTCTGGGAAGTCTCTGTACCCCTAATAAAGGTTGCTATGCACATGCAACAAAACATTGTGAAACCTGTGCATGTGTTTGTGAGCGAGTCTTCATTATTAATTCAGACATAAGGGGCTCTCAGTGAAACAGAATAGATGATTACGCTTATTCGAAAGCATCATAAATTAGTTTCTAACAAATGAAACTCTTTCTAAATATTACTCCTCAGTCCTTGAAGCTTTGAAGTGAGAGATTCGAAGTATGAGAAAGCATCATTTTGTCACATCTCAAGCATGTGATATCACACCCCTTCCTAATTAATGAATGTTACCTCCGTTGGGACAGAGAGCCTTTTTTTATAGTTCTTCAAGTTTTCTGTAATATTTCAAATCTGTGTATATATCATTTTTATCTGGTGTAATGTAAAAATCACTGTAAGGTTCTTATGAGGGGACAGTCGGACAAATACACCGTGTCCAACACAGGGCTCATTTCTGTGACACTGAAGGCTCAGTTTGTTCAGGTGTGAATTTAACGACAGTGCAGGAAGAATTAATTTGTAACACAATTGTAAACACACACCACATTCATCACTGATATATCTAGTAACAACACCCAAAATCATATTCAGTTATCATAGTTTTCCAGACAGTGAAATCTCAGAAATATTCTGTTGTGGACATTGCAAATACCAACATGTCTGTGCTAAACTGGCTAATGTACGGTTTCTATCCTATTATGAAGGTTGTAATAAAATACAGTAACAAAAATACATAATTGCTAAATTGTGTGCCTTGTGACAGTGTGGCTAAATACAAAATTCTGCTGTTAACTAGTTCAGAGTCTGTTACTCAGATATTGCTTGTTTTAGATAAACCTGCCCAAAAATGGTGAATAAAAAACAAAAACTTACTATGATTGGTCACTTTTTATGTCAGTCTTGTCAAATTGGGTAGTTATTGGGCAGAATGAGCCACAGTAAGATTTTATTCAATTCCTTTGTGAATCAGTTAAAAGGAATCAATATAATCAGGTTACAGTGACTCATTTGCAGATAGTAATATGATTCCATCACTGGAATTGATGAGTTCAGTTGTTTATTCATTACTTTGCTGGAGTTTGTTTACCAGGTGTAGCTATGTGTGTGTGTATTTTTGGCAAATACACTGAGTGTGAACTATGACAGATGGGTAACACTAGGGTCAGCTACTTCAATATACTACCCAGAGTGAGAGGACAAACTACTGAGAGAGAGCAAGACAGCTGAGAATTCATATATACAACATAATAAATATTTATATACTAAGTTTATATAGTGACGGTCAATAAAGATCTATTTATTAGCTCTTGATTGTTCCACTCCTCCTGTTAAGACCGTTCATCGGTAGCCTTTCTTCTGCACATCTGTAGACTGACGAGAATATCTTATGCAAGCTTTATGTAAGGACATATTCTCTAATGAGCAGAGCGAGGTCTTTTAAGAGGGTTTTGCAGTTTCAGTTTTGAAGAGGGTTGAAAACAGAAACCTCTCTGAAGCAAAAAGCAGAGCTGCAATTTGCATCACTATAGAGTCATCTTCGTTGTGAGAAAAGCACGCTCACACACTTCTCCAGAAATTACAGAATCATTTGCATAAGATAGCATCTGTCAGATTTGACTTTTCAGATATGCTTGATGTCATTTTAGTTATGTATAGTAAATGTTTTATATAGTTATAACACAGTAAACTGTACTGCAGTTATATTGCAATAATTCTGTTTTTAGAAATGGCTATGTATAGTGGCCCCAAAAATATTTTCACACTTAAAACCAGATATAAAAATATTTGAATGTCTTTGTGTTATATAAAAATAGTGCTGTCAAACGATTGATCGCTTCCAAAAATAAAAGTTTTTATTTGCATAATATATCTGTGTGTACTGTGTATATTTATAATGTATATAAAAATTAACATATTATAAAAAATGTATATATAAACATAACACATTTTTTGTAAATATATACATGAATGGGTGTGTATTTATATATGCATAATAAATGTACACAGTACACACAGATATATTATGTAAATAAAAACTTTTATTTTGGATGCGATTAATCGTTTGACAGCACTAATAAAAAATATTGAAACAAATGGCATTTATTTAAATAATAATAATAATAATAATAAGTCATAATATTATTTAATGCAAGGACACTTTTTCAAGCAAAATCTTTTATGAAAATAAAGTTTTTATTTGGCATGGCCCTACATACATGTGATTCGTGTATCTATTATTTGTTTATATACAAACAGAATATTATTTTTATATTATGTATACACTTTATAATGTACGATACTGTAATGACAGGTCAGAGGCGAGTGGATCCATTTGCAGTAAGATTTATTAGACAGAGGCAGAATCAAACAGGCAATGGTCAGCGGGCACAAACAGGAATATCAGAGGTAGAGACGTAAACAATACCAGGCAGGGGTCGAGGTCACAAGCACAGGTTCAGAGTTCCAAGGTAAGGCAGTCCGGGGTCAAACACAGAAGTAGCAATCAGAAGGAATGGAAAACGCTCAGAAATGTCAGCCGGGGCAAGAACAAGACTTTGCAATGATTGTGACTGAAAACGCTGGTTAAATAGGCCAGGTAATGAGCCACACCTGGGCAGGTAATCAGCAGCAGAGGGGTTTATGGGGAATTAAGTCCGTGGGGGAGTCAGAACTCCGGTGAGGGTGCCCTCTGGTGGCCCTCGGAGAGAGTCACAGAGGTCTGATTCATGACAGAGCCCCTCCCCTGCGAGCGGCTCCGGACGCGAGGAGCAACCCGACGCCGAGGTCTCCTTCGGGGACGAGGTGCCGGTCGATTCGAATGAGTCTGGTGAAAATCTGTGGTGAGTGAAGGATCCAGGATGTCCTGGGTGTTAACCCATGACTTCTCCTCGGGGCCGTAGCCCTCCCAGTCAACCAGATACTGCAACACACGTCCTCTGCGTCGGGAGTCCAGGATCTCTCTGACCTGGTACGCCTCCTCGCCATCCACGATCAGGGGAGGTGTGCTCTCGTCTGAGACCTCGTCCTGATCCCTCTCTTCTCTGGGTCCACCGGCGGGCTTGAGCAGGGAGACATGGAAAGTGGGTGAGATACGGTATTCAGCTGGTAATGCTAAGCGATATGATACTTGGGTGATTTGTCTAGAAATTTGAAATGGACCCACATACCTGGGGCTTAGTTTTTTGCAGGGTAGTTGAAGTCGGAGATCCCTGGAGGAGAGCCAAACCCATTGCCCGGGAGTATACTCAGGTCCTTCCCTTCTCCGAAGATCGGCCTGTTCTCTGGTTCGGCGGACCGCCCGCTGCAGGTGGACATGGGCTGCATTCCAAGTTTCTTCGCTTCTCATCAACCAGTCATTGACTGCGGGTAGTTCTGATGGCTCTCCTGACCAAGGAAACAGAGGAGGCTGGAAGCCCAGCACGCACTGAAAGGGGGTGAGGCCGGTTGATGGCTTGCGGAGTGAATTCTGTGCATATTCCGCCCAGAGTAGGAAACGGCTCCAATCCTCCTGATTTTGATGGCAATAGGAGCGTAAGAACCGGGTTATCTCCTGGTTTAGTCTTTCAACCTGACCGTTAGATTGTGGATGGAAGCCGGAGGTGAGACTGACGTTGATGTTCAGCTGTTGGCAGAAGGCCCTCCAGACGCGGGAGGTAAACTGGGGACCCCAGTCTAAAATGATATCCTCTGGCACACCGTAGAACCGAAAGACCTGTTCCAACAAGGCCTCGGCTGTTTCGAATGCAGTGGGGAGTTTGGGTAGTGGTATGAGTCGACAAGCCTTTGAGAACCGGTCGATGACTGTTAGGATGGTGGTGTAGTTTCTGGAATAAGGCAGATCCGTGACAAAATGGCTATGTGGGACCAGGGTCGTTGTGGAACAGGTAGGGGTTGCAATAACCCTGCAGGACATTGGTGAGAGGATTTGGACATGTTACAGACTGGGCATTGCTGAACGAATGTGACAGTGTCTGCTTGGAGAGTTGGCCACCAGAAGCGGTCCGATAATAACTGGAGTGAAGCCGTGATGCCTGGGTGTCCTGAGCTGGGAGCATCGTGCACCAGATGCAGCACTCTCTGTCGCAGGTTGGCCGGAACATAAGTTCGGTTATTAGAACAGTCGTGGGGTGGTGGATCGTTGGCCTGGGCCTCTGTGATCCCGGTGAGTATGTCCCATCGTACCGGTGCTACAATCAGGGTTGACGAGAGGATGGGTTTGTTAGTGAACGTCTGTGTTGATGATGAATCGTACAATCTGGAAAGTGCATCAGCTTTACCATTCTTGGAACCTGGTCTGTATGTGACTGTGAAGGAAAAGCGTGAGAAGAATAGAGACTAACGAGCCTGGCGGGGGTTGAGGCGTTTGGCTGAGCGGATGTACTCCAGGTTGCGTTGATCGGTGAGTACAATGAAGGGGTCTTTTGAGCCTTCTAGCCAGTGCCGCCATTCCTCGAATGCCGCTTTCATTGCCAGTAACTCACGATCGCCTACATCATAGTTCCTCTCGGCTGCATTCAGTTTG
Source organism: Gymnocypris eckloni scoliostomus (assembly GCA_027564155.1). Classification (NCBI taxonomy): domain Eukaryota; kingdom Metazoa; phylum Chordata; class Actinopteri; order Cypriniformes; family Cyprinidae; genus Gymnocypris; species Gymnocypris eckloni. The sequence continues at coordinate 24,515,321 of CM050424.1, read as the reverse complement.
AGTGAATAATAGGCGCATGGGAACAGTTTGGAAGGATTGCCCTGACGTTGGGACAGAATGGCTCCGATCCCCGTGTTGAATGCGTCAACCTCGACGGTGAATTCCAGATTGGGGTCAGGATGGTGGAGGATGGGAGCGGTGGTGAAGCGATCCTTGAGCAGAAGAAAAGCGTGCTGAGCTGATGGTGACCAATCCAGTCGTTGTCTCCCCCCCCTGAGCAGCGAAGTAAGAGGAGCCGCTACGGTGCTGAAGTTCCTTATAAAACGCCTGTAGAAGTTGGCAAAGCCCAAAAAAACGCTGTAGCTACTTCACTGTCTTGGGTTGTGGCCAGTTGAGAACGGACTGAACCTTCTTGTCGTCCATGGCGACCCCCTCGGTGCTGATAATGTAACCCAGGAATGAGATTTGCATCTGGTGGAATTCACACTTTTCCATTTTCGCATATAAAATGCTTGATGAGCCGTTGTAAGACTGCTCGGACCTGTTGAATGTGATTTTCAAGGGAATCTGAGTACACTAATATGTCGTCGATGTAGACAATGACCCTCTGTTGAGCATATCGCGAAAGACATCGTTGATGTAAGCCTGAAAGACTGACGGAATGTTGGTAAGCCCGAACGGCATGACCAAATATTCGTAGTGCCCGGATGTGGTTGAGAAAGCTGTCTTCCACTCGTCGCCCTCCCGGATGTGAATTAGGTTGTAGGCGCTTCGAAGATCGAGCTTGGTGAAAATCTGGCTGAGCGTAATTGTTCGAGAGCAGAAGGAACCAGCGGCAGCGGATAACGGAACTTAACGGTGATGTCATTCAAACTTCGGTAGTCAATGCATGGGCGTAGACCCCCGTCTTTCTTTTTCACAAAGAAGAACCCGGCTGATGCTGGAGAAGTGGATGGTCGTATGAAGCCCTTAGCCAACTCCTCCTCAATGTATGTTCTCATGGCCTCTGATTCAGGCTGGGAAAGAGGAAACACTCTACCTCTCGTTGGCATTGCTCCAGGAAGTAGGTTGATAGCGCAGTCGCTAGATCGGTGTGGTGGCAGCTGTGACGCTTTGGATCTGCTGAAGGCTTCCGAGAGATCTTGATATGCCACAGGAAGATTGTTGTGGAAGGAGCCTCAGAGTCCGGTGAAGGGGTGAATTTTGCATCAGGGCAATGGAATTGCAGACATTCTTGGTGACAGAATTCAGACCATTGTTGGATTTGTTTTGCGGACCAGGAAATACGTGGGTTATGCTTCTCCAGCCAGGGTAGAGCCAGGATTACTGGATTCTGAGGTGAGTCGATGGCAAAGAGACATATGCGTTCGATGTGTTCCCTCATCACGGCAGGCCAGTTCTGACTGTAATTCAGCTGATAATCCCTTTCGATATAGCAGTTTCAGCGGCCCGTTTCCCCAGCCGGTTTGAGCTGCGAGTGTGCGGAAGGTTAAGGAGTAGTCTGCTGCTGTGTCTTTACCCTGGCGGAGTGCGAGCAGCTGCTCGCCGGCATCCTCTCCGCTGACTGAGTGTTCGAAAACTTCTCGGAACTGGCGGAGGAATTCGTTGAGTTGTGGGAATGAGAGGCTGCCGCCCTCCCACACTGCAGTAGCCCATTCCAGCGCTCGTCCCGATAGCAGAGAGCAGATAAAGGATACTTGACTAATGTCTGTGGGGTAAAGCGATGGTTGTTGATTCAGGAACAGAGAGCATTGCAGTAAAAACCCCTTGCATTTAGCTGGAGTCCCGTCAAACCTCTCCGGAAGCGAGAGTCGAGGATTTACCGCCTGGGTGCTGGACGGTGAACTCGTCGGAAGAGGCGCTGGTGCAGGGGGGTTTACTGGTGATGTCGTGCCATGCATGGATTGAAGTGCTTTCACCAGTTCCTCAGTGAGAGTCGTGAGATGCTGGAGTTGACGTTGGTGGGAAGCTAGCACGTTAGCTTGAGCTGAAACCTCTGACGAGAGCTGATTCACGGCTGCTGGATCCGAAGGTGGCGAAGTCTTCTGAAATGACTGGTCAGAGGCGAGTGGATCTATTTGCAGTAAGATTTATTAGACAGAGGCAGAATCAAACAGGCAATGGTCAGCGGGCACAAACAGGAATATCAGAGGTAGAGCAGAGACGTAAACAATACCAGGCAGGGGTCGAGGTCACAAGCACAGGTTCAGAGTTCCAAGGTAAGGCAGTCCGGGGTCAAACACAGAAATAGCAATCAGAAGGAATGGTAAACGCTCAGAAATGTCAGCCGGGGCAAGAACAAGACTTGGCAATGATTGTGACTGAAAACGCTGGTTAAATAGGCCAGGTAATGAGCCACACCTCAAATCAAATCAAATCACTTTTATTGTCACATCACCACAGCACAAGTGCCTTGGTGAGTGAAATTCTTATGAGCATGCTCCAGACAGTGCAAAAAAAAAAAAAATATGTACATATGGACAGTACACATTTACAGACTGTACAGAAGACAATGTGCAAAATGCACATACAAATACTCAGTACACATAGTGTACTATAAAGACATACTTAATTATCAACTACACATACACCGTATGGGCACATCTACATTATGTACACTATCTATACATTATGTAATCTATAGTAATAATGTGAAGGTGCTACAGATTATAAATTAACAGCAGATTGGTTGAGCAGCAGATGGTTGTGCAAAGGTGCAACAGATTATTAATATTCAGTGTCGTGGATGTGCATTATATGGTGTCCAGTGATAGCAGATAGGTTGTGTTAGTGCAGTGTGTGCGTGTAGTCCAGTTTAACTGTGTTAAAGTGCAGTGCATGGCATGTTGTGTGAGTGGGAGTGTGATGTAGGTGAGTTATTTGTGACTGTTCATTAGCCTGATAGCCTGAGGGAAAAAGCTGTCCCTCAGTCGGCTAGTGCGGGATCGGATGCTACGGAAACGTCGCCCTGAGGGCAGCAGAGAGAGCAGTCTGTGGGACGGGTGGCTGGAGTCTTTGATAATCCTCCGGGCTTTCCTTGTACACCGCCTGGTGTAGATATCCTGGAGGGAGGGAAGCTCACCTCCAACAATGTGGCGGGCAGTTCGCACGACCCTTTGCAGAGCCCTGCGGTTGCCAGCGGTGCTGTTTCCAAACCAGGCGGTGATACAGCCGGTCAGGATGCTCTCCGCAGTGCAGGTGTAGAAGGACCTGAGGATTCTGGGGCTCGTTCCAAACTTCCTCAGCCGTCTCAGGAAGAAGAGACGCTGATGTGCCTTCTTCAGCACTGCATCTGTGTGAGCAGACCATGTGAGATCCTCGGTGATGTGAACGCCGAGGAATTTAAAGCTGCTCACCCGCTCCACAGGTGTCTTGTCAATGGTGATGGGTGTGTGTTCTCTGCTCTGTCTCCTGTAATCCACCACCAGCTCCTTGGTCTTGTCGATGTTGAGTGAGAGGTGGTTCTCCTGACACCATGTAGTCAGGGTACTCACCTCCTCTCTGTAGGCCGTCTCATCGTTGTCGGTGATCAGGCCTATCACCGTTTGTCATCAGCAAATTTGGCGATGACATTGGAGCTGTGTTGCTGTACAGTCGTGTGTGTACAGGAGTACAGGAGTGGGCTGAGGACGCAGCCCTGCGGTGCACCAGTGTTGAGGGTCAGGGAGATGATGTGTTGTTGCCCATTCTGACCACCTGACTTCTGCCTGTCAGGAAGTCCAGGATCCAGCTGCACAGAGATCTGTTCAGTCCTAGAGTCTGGAGCTTCGCAACCAGTGTGGCAGGCACTATGGTGTTAAATGCCGAACTATAATCCACGAACAGCATCCTCACATAGGTGTTCTTATTTTCCAGGTGGGAGAGAGCAGTGTGCAGAGTGAAGGCAATAGCATCGTCTGTGGAACAGTTACTGCGGTATGCAAATTGTAGTGGGTCCAGTGAAGCAGGCAGCACAGAGCAGATGTAGTCTCTGACAAGCTTCTCAAAACACTTGCTGAAGATGGGTGTCAGAGCAACGGGCCTCCAGTCATTCAAGCATGTGATTTTATTTTTCTTTGGTATGGGCACAATGGTGGATTTTTTGAAGCATGAGGGAACCACAGACAGAGAGAGGGACAGATTGAAAATGTCTGTAAAAACCCCGGCTAGCTGGAAAGCGCATGCTTTGAGCACACGGCCTGGTATACCATCTGGGCCCACAGCTTTACGGATGTTCACCCGTTTGAAGGATCGGGTTACATCCGCGACAGAAAGCGTGAGTGGACTCACCTCTTCTGCTGCAGCCGTGTGAGCGCTCTCTGTGTGGGCGGTGTTATCAGCCTCGAACCGAGCATAAAAGGTGTTGAGCTCGTCTGGTAGAGAGGCGGCAATGTTCACAGTAGCTGGTTTATTCCCTTTAAAGCCTGTGATGTTGTTAATGCCCTGCCACATGCTTCTTGGATTATTGTTGTTGAAATGTTCTTCAACTTTGTTTTTATATGTTCATTTGGCTGCTTTGATGGATCTCCTGAGATTGTAACTGGCTTGTTTCCGATCGTCAGTGTTTCCGGATTTAAAGGCAGATGTCCGCGCTGACAGGGCTGATCAAACATCGCTGTTAATCCACGGTTTTTGGTTGGGGTAGATACGGATTGTTTTGGTCGGAACTACATCATCTATACACTTCCTGATGAAACACGTGACCGTATCTGAATACGCCTCTATGTCGTCATCAGACGCTGCCCGGAACATGTCCCAGTCCACGTGATCAAAACAGTCCTGTAGTATAGCGTCTGATTGGTCCGACCAGCATTGGACTGTCCTGAGGGCGGGTGCTTCACGTTTCAGTTTCTGCCTATAAGCAGGCAGGAGCAGAACGGAAGAGTGATCCGATTTGCCGAAAGGTGGGCGGGGGAGGGACTTGTATGCGTCCCGGAAGGGGGAGTAACAATGGTCGAGTGTACGATCTCCACGCATGTTGATGGTGACGTGTTGAAAGTATTTTGGAGCTATTGTTCTGAAGTTGGCTTTATTAAAGTCCCCTGTGACAACAAAAGCTGCATCTGGGTGTGCGGTTTCCTGCTCACTTATATTCCTGTACAGTTCCTTGAGTGCCTGGTCTGTGTTGGCTTGAGGAGGAATGTAAACAGCCGTGATTATGATCGCTGTAAATTCTCTCGGTAGCCAGAATGGTCGACACAGAAGCGTATGAAATTCCAGATCAGGGGAGCAGAAGGATTTAATAGAGTGTATGTTCCTTTCATTACACCATGAGTTGTTGATATAGAAACAAACACCTCCACCTCTGCTTTTCCCTGTGAGCTCCTTTGTTCTAACCGAGCTGTGCACGGAGAAGCCCGTGAGCTCGATGGCTGAGTCTGGAACCATTGCAGACATCCAGGTTTCTGTGAGGCAAATAACACAGCAGTCCCTTGTTTCTCGTTGGTATGAGATGCGCGCCCGCAGTTCGCAGAGTTTGTTATCCAGTGACTGAACGTTGGCCAGTAAAATGGTTGGAAGAGGAGGTCGGAAAGCACGGCGTCTCAGTCTGGACGAGCGCCAGCTCTTTTCCTCTTTTTCGGCCGGCGGCGTCTCCTCGATTTCGCAACCCACACAAAGGGCTCTGATGCGGTGTCTGTGAACAATCCACCGGCATTCAAAAACTCAAAGTCCGGTTTGCGTTGCGCGACGGAGGAACCAATGTTCAAAAGCGTGTCTGTATCGTAGACAGTTATACTAACAACATCTAACACGTAAAACAACAAAAAAACAAATAAAACATACAAAAACTGCAAAGTTTTCCCGGAGCACGCAACACGGCTGCCATCCTCGGCGCCATCTTGACTCACTCTGGGCAGGTAATCAGCAGCAGAGGGGTTTATGGGGAATGAAGTCCGTGGGGGAGTCAGAACTCCGGTGAGGGTGCCCTCTGGTGGCCCTCGGAGAGAGTCACAGAGGTCTGATTCATGACAGATACCATGTTGTTGATCCATTTTTTATGTTCGATTAATTGGCAGATTATTGATTAGTTGTTGATTAATGATTTGAATGACTGTACAGCTATGAAATCATGTGTGCTATTTTCAGCTGTTCTATAAAATAGAAATACCCAGAAAAAGGCCCAACAAGACATGTAAACACCACTCTCTCTTTCTCACTCCCTCTTTCTTTCAAGACACGCTCTCAGTCTCCAGTAATGAAGGAGGACTTTCAGGCAGTGCCACGCTGCAGCCGGGTCATTTGCAGAGCTCTCCTGGACCCAAACGGCCCGGAAATACTCTGCGCAAGTGGCTGACCAGCCCTGTCAGACGGCTCAGCAGTGGTAAAGCAGACGGCCATGTGAAGAAACTTGCACACAAGCACAAGAAGAGTCGAGATGTCCGCAAGAATGCAGACACCGGCTCACAGAAAGACTCTGATGACAGTGCCGCCACACCACAAGATGAGACCATAGAGGAGGTTGGTGACCAGAAAACCCTTTTTGGTTTAACACACAGATTTTTCAGGTTTATTAACTTTATTAATGCAGTCAGTAAAAAATATCTGCAGTGAATTGTATATCAATTGATGTATTGCATTTATTGTAATTAATTGTTATTGAGCATGTACAGTGCCTTGCGAAAGTATTCATACCCCTTAATTTATTTCACATTTTATGTTGCATATTAAACTGCTTTAAATTACTTTTTTCCCACATCAATCTACACACCATAATGACAAAGCAAAAACAGAACTTTCACAACTTTTTTAATTAATAATAAAAAAAATTTTTTTTTAAATAAAGTACATTGCATAAGTATTCAAACCCTTAAATCAGTACTTAGCTGAAGCAACTTTACAGCCTCAAGTATGTTTGTGTATGCTATGACAAGCTTTGTGCATCATCATTTGGCAATTATCTGCCATTCTTCTCCTCACCTCTTCACCTCTCAAGCTCTGTCAGGTTGGATGGGGGCAGACACACATTTTCAGGTTTCTCCAGAAATATTTGATTGGGTTCAATCCCAGGCTGTGGCTGGTCCACTCAAAGACATTCACAGCGTTGTGTATAAGACACTCTTGCTGTGTGGAATTGAGGTACATCAGACCAGAGCATCTTGTTTCTCAGAGTCTAAGGGTCCTTCCTAATTCCAAGTGTTTTCATGTGTCTTCACTGAGGAGAGGATTGAGTTTGGCCACACCACCATAAAGCCCAGATCGGTGGAGTGTTGCAGTGATGTTTGTCCTTCTGCAGGTTTCTCACATCTGCATTATGATCATGGAGCTCAACTAGAGTGACCATCAGCTTCTTGGTCACCAGTCTAGACAAGGCCCTTCTCCATCAGTATCTCAGTTTGGCCAGGAGGCCAGGTCTAGGAAGAGTTGTAGTTGTTTCAAATGTCTTCCAATTATGTACAATGAAGGCTACATGAATCTTTGAACCTTCAATGAAGAATATATTTTCCTCCAGATGTGTCGCTTGACGCAACCCTGTTTCTGAGCTCTACAGGCAGTTTTTTTTCTTACCTCAGGGCTTGGTTTTTGCTCTGATATGCATTTTCAGCTGTTAGATGTTTTATTAAGATGTGTGCCTTTCCAAATCATACCCATTCAATTAAATTAGCCACAAGTTAACTTCACCTGAAGTGTAGTAAAATCTACAAGCAATATGAATGCTCCTGAACTCAATTTCACCTGTCCCAGATAGTTTGAATACTTATGCAATGGAATAATTTATGTTTTTTATATTTTATAAATTTTCAAAGATGATTTTCGGTTTTCGAAAAAAAAATTTTTTTTTTGCTTAGCCGTTATAGTGTATGTCTCTATGGAGTGTAGAATGATGCAGGAAAAAGTGATTTAAAGCAATTTAACATAAGGCAGCAACATAACAAAACGTGAAAGAAATGAAGCGGTGTGAATACTTTCACAAGGCACTACTGTTCATAGTTTGGAGTCAGTTATTTTTAGTTGTGATAATAAATAAGGAATAATTGAAGACGGGCCATTGAATTATTAGAAAAATAAATGCACACCCGAGGTGGAGATGTGGCCACGATGTGAAACAGCGTACAATAAAATAGAAAACAGTTACTTTAAATTGTAATGATATTTCACTGTATTTTTGTAAAAAACTAAAAAGATATTTATGAAAAAATGACTCGGAAATCTTACACATCTAATAAATAAATGATGCATTTTAAAAAGATTAGATTTTTGGCATTAAAAAAGTAATGGGACTAAAGTTTATAGTATTAATTAAAAGTGCCTAAAAGAGCCCTATTGCAACAGTAAAAATTGTTAAAACAGCTCCCAGACGAGTAAATAGATATGGTAGTTCGTTGCCATTCAATTCCTGGTAAATGCATTTGGTAAATGTAGTGTTCTGTCTGTTTTTTAAGTGTATGATTTGTAAGTGTTATTCATGTCTTGTGGTTTCCAGTGTAGAGCAGTTATAAATACAGTGCGACTCTTCCACGGGAGCAATTTGGTATAAAAATGTTCCACAGCTGCTGATCTGTTTCGTAGCTTAACAATGTTTATCTCTCTTTATTTCTTCCTCTCTGTTTATCACAGAGGATGAGAAATGAGGGACTGAGCAGTGGCACTCTGTCTAAGTCTTCCTCTTCAGGGATGCAGAGCTGTGGTGAGGAGGAAGGGGAGGAAGGACCTGACTCTGTTCCCCTTCCACCCCCTATGGCCATCCAACAGCACAGCCTTCTGCATCAGGACTCCCAGGAGGACAAGGTAAATACCTGTAACCACAATTTTACTTTGTGGAAGTACTTTTTTAATCATTATTGATTTGTTTTGAGATTTTATTACTGCTTTAAAATGCTGATATAGACCGAATAATAAACAGGTTTTCTTAAAGTCAACATGAAATCAGACCCTGTTTGTTGTTATAACATATTCCTGGTCTTATTGTGCACTTATTCTCTTGAGGGCGATCTTGACCTTCAGTGTCCATGTTCTGGTCAAAAAGACCCACAAAGGCACATGCAAGCACTGTTATAGGGAGAAAACAGTCCTCTACAATCAACTCCAAATTTGTATTCAGGTCTATCTACGATTTGTAGTATGGAATACCCACTTTTAGTGATGCAATTATTACCTTGCAGATCAAAGCTTATTTTACATTTCCTTAGAAACTGTGTTATGAAGAAAAATGTTACATTGTGGACGTAAAATCTGTTGTAAATATTGTTTCATGCTGACTTCATGTTGACCCCATGATAGTTTAGAAGGTCGTCTGATAGGCCTCTCTAACTGCTGTCTGTTTTCTCTTTGTTTCTTAATGTTCTCCAGCATTATGTTGATTTCTGTTCTGCCTCTGTTTTGTCTCAGTTTCCTTATCTCTCTATGTAGTCTTCTCTCCTCCAGCTTTCTCCTCCTCTTTCCTTTTTGTTTGCAGTAATTTTTTCAACTTTTATACATCATCCTCACTGTGTGTTGTCCTTTGTGTCCATGAATTTATTTGAATACTCCACATGTCCTCAGTTCTGCTGTACCAGAACTTGTTTATTGAGGCACAGAAACTGATCCTGTTCAGTAGCATTTCTAAAGATGTGAACTTCTGACTGTTATAGACTGAGAAAGCCCTTGACCTTGTCTGTGACCTTTTACGTGCCCCTTAATGGAGTATTCAGGAGTGCGTACAATCACATGCCATGTGTGCACTTACTCGTCACCCAAAACAACCTAAATCTTCCAAACCAAAGTTCCTACTTCCATTCCCCCTATATATGCCCCTACCACTCTGAAATCAGCCCCTGATTGGCGGGCGGATACAGAAACCCATTGCCATATTTGGACTGGAATGTTTCAGCCTTCATTGTAAGAACACTACAATGGTGAGCATCATTGCAGATTCTCATAATAAATAAATATTGAAGTCTTTAGACTTTGTCGTTTGTTTTTTCAACACTGGATCCAAGTGCTAATTACTGATCTATGTAACCATAACCCAAAAAGGTTGTCACACCTCTTAATGGACTAGGCCTCATGAAAAATGAAATTAGACATCACTGAATTGTAACACCAAACAAAAAAATGGTGTAAATTGTGTATTTTTTTGTTGTTGCTTTTGTTTTATTTTGGGGGTTGTGTGTTTGTTTTATCTTGTTTTTTTGGTCTGTTTTGTTTCTTTGTTACTTTTTTTGAGATTCCTACTTTATTTAGGACTAAACATTCTAACGATTTTTTTTTTGTAGGCTACCTCCCGACTGTCTGGACGTCCCGGCAGCTCAGATACACCGAGTGCAGCTGAACTGGTCAGTGCCATTGAGGAACTCGTCAAGAGCAAAATGGTAAGAGATCACAGAGGTGTAGGAAATCACAGCATGAGTCCATTATTTCGCATTGAATGTTTTTGTAATGTCCACTTTATATTTATTAGAGTCTGGAGGACAGGCCTAGTTCTCTCCCTGTTGAGCGAGGAGATAACAGTAGTCCCTCCTGCATCCCATCGGATAACTCCCTCCTGTCTTCCTCCTCTCCCATTGACGAGATGGACGAACGCAAAACTGGCATCCTCAAGAGAAGACAGTGTGTTTCTCTCTTATTTATAAGTATTTGTATATTAGCTCTCTAAAAATCTAGTAGTTGTAAGGCCACAACAAATGTAAATCTCTTGTGTGGAATGTTTTAGTGACTGACTTGACAAACATGAATTGTGTCAGAGCTTTCAAGCATCTCTCAACACAAGTGTCAGTGTTTTGATCTCTACACAAAATGTGTTGCAGGTTGCAGAGGTTCAGAGAGGTATCACAAAGGTTTTAGGTAGCTGGAATGATACTTAAATGGCCAAAGAGCAAAAGAAAACAAAAGATGGAAGTTTAGAACAGAAAAGAGTAGGGATGCTAGCGAGAATGTGACTACATCCTCGCAAAATATTTTGCAATGTTTACATTAGAGCTGCATAATTAATCGTAAAAAATTGCGCTTGTGATCTTGATTCAAACACCCACGCGATCATATTCCTGAATGACAACGATTCAGCTATGTCTATTATGACTGTTTCACATCGCGAGTGTCAGTGGAGCGTGAGAAGCACGTTTTGTAGCTGCCCATGTTGATAAATCAGAGGGTCGGCCATCATCACGCTTCCGATGTGAATGTTGTCATTCAATGATATGAGCGGTGACAAAACACGCACTGCTCAATCTCTCCACTGACACTCGCAATGTGAAACAGGTGTTAAAGACATTCAAATCTGCATTCATGCTGCTGCTGATCCAGAAAGAGCAACACAAACCTTTTCAACCACACATCATTATTTCTGTGTTAACACAGACATTTAAATAAAAGAAAGTACTGGGATAAAATGTATAGTTTGGGTATAAACACTTATTGTCTACAGTAGCGATCAAAACCAAAGTATCTTAACACTTGTATTGTAATTAATCTTCAGCCAAGAGGTGGCGACAACAACCCGTTTAAAAAAGGTATTTGACATTGAGTCATTCAGGAGATTCCAGTAGTGAAACAAGTCTTTATGAAGTGAGACACTGACTCCTTCATTTATTTATTTTTAAAGTTTGTTCAAATTAATATATATTTTAAAAGACTTAAGCAATTAATATTTTGTCAGAGCCACTAGTAAATTATGTTATTTTGTGAGAGAATTGTGATCTCCAATTTATAAAAATAAAGTATAAGTTGATTTCAAAATTCACCTACATTTTTTGCATTTTGTGTTTTTTAGTTGAATAAAAGACTATTTTTTCCTATATATTTCCTCATTGAGGATTTAAAAAAAAATCTTGTCTCGTTCTCGTAAACCCAGTCTCGTGTCTCGTCTTGTCTCATGGGATAAGTGTCTCGTCACACCCCTAGAAAAGAGTCATACTGACTATTTGATACATTGTAGATCAGTGGTTCAACCTGTGGGCCACGCCCCCCTAAGGGGAGCAGATATACTTTGAGGTAGAGCTGGGCGATAAAACGATAACTATAATTATAGTGATATAATTTTCCTTGAATTCTGCAAAGAACACAAATGACTGGTATAAACTAGTATCAGTCGATATCAGTCAACTCTGTGAACAATTCAACTCAAAGAACAATTCAAGATGGCAGGCAGTCAAAATAAACATACTTCATTTAGTATAAAAATGTATCTGTAAAAATATTTCTAATTAGTGCCCTTTTGTCAAGGCAATTTTTTTATTTATTTTGTATTTATTTATTTTTATTAAACACCCTTCTGTGAAGGCCTGCCCAATCTAACTATTAGTAAAATTAATGATTAATAATTTAGCCGTAAATAAAATCACCCACATATAACCTTTCACCTGACGACCTCATCCGAACGATCCTCGCTCAGGCACCACTTCAATATCGTCCGCGCCACGGTTGCAGCTTAAGTAAGTGGGGTTCTCAGCGGAGTGGTATGCTTGTTTACTTATCATTATTATTATTTTACAAGAACAACGTGAAGAGAACATGCATTGCACAGCTTTTGTTTAAATCGCTGTGTTTAGCCTGCAGAAAACGCCACTTCTAACGTTATACACAGCAGCAGCACCATAAACAAAGGTGCATGTGTTCACTTCGTTCGTGCTATTTGAGGGAGAAAAGTTTCATGGGGGTGGAAGGGTCTGGTATTTTAATGTCATTTGACTAAAATCTATTCATACTTTTACTTTTATTGTTACAGTATTTACAGCATCCGCATCAATACGCGTATCAGCAAGGAATGCATCACTATACATTGCTGTTATGATATTTTGTGCACAGCCATATTTAAAGCCTTGTTTCATGTGCCCCTTTTATATTTTGAGCACCTGCCCCTCTAAAGGTCTCTGCACGGCCCTGGTGTTGAACATAAATACAAATTAACTTTCAGTTTTACAATTAGTTTTAGTACTAAATGTAGGCCTACTAAACAAATATAAGCTAGTGTTTTTGTTATGTAAAATAATTTTGTTTTTCATATATTATTTTCAGACATGAGCAGACCTATGTACTCACGTAATTAATGTTAGGCATTTAACGAACACTTACAAGCACGGACTTTGGCAGAATTAATTCAAATAGTCATCAGCAGCCATTAGTTCTTAGTTATTACAGAAATGTGGCAAAACATCTCTGGAGAGAACCTTAAATTATTAAATTCGAAAATTATTTCCATATTTGGATCAACATAGACTACATTTGTGAACGCACACTTTCTACAATGTCGCGTGTCACGCTTCCGTGCGCGTCTTACAGACTGCAATTTACAATGTCAACTTCATTGTGCTGTTACTCATTTCAAGCAGAATTTCACTAAATTGGTTCCCGACAGCATCAGGTGTTTTATAATTGGTGAGTAGAATTATTTATTTAAATAAATGTAATCGTTCAGATATCATAATATTTAGGCTATAAATAATATTATAAATCTGGTTAGTTTGTATTGATGACGTACTATTTTAATAACATGCCCGTGATTCTTGCACTTGGACCATAGTGCGCCCGGTGGAAAAAAAGGTTGAGAACCACTGCCTCAAGTCATTGGTATTCACCTGCTGTCTGTTCGGGCGCCTCGGGTGTGCGCCTGGCCTGATCGTTAATATAGTTTTGGGGGGCTGAAACCCAGCTAAAAATGGTTTAGAACCGCCCCTGCTGGTATAGCGTGGGTGATTATACTGAAACATAAAAATATAACCAGTTTACCTGATTCAATGTGATGTCTGTGTCTGAAATAACAAAATTCCAATCCGCAGTTGGATTTCTGACACGACTAACCGTAAATCATCTTACACTTTCAAAAGCGTGACTGATACTCCAGCCGACTTTAATAGCGAGAGCAACTGTCGACTAACAGCGGGCGTCAGATTGCCCCTAGTGGATGGCTGAAGATTTGCTAGCTCGTATTCATGAATTCTCAAGGCTATGTCTCTGAATTAATTGATTCTCGCGCACCCCTTGACAGGTGCTGGCGCCCCACAGTTTGAAAACCCCTGCTCTATATGAACCAAAGCTGTCTGTGTTACAAAGTGTCATTTTTATGCTTATGTATGTGAATGTGTTTTTCTCTTTTATTTTCAGCTATATATTGCTGGAAATGGTGGAGACCGAGAGAGACTATGTGAGAGACCTTGGTGCTCTCGTGGAGGTGGGCTTATATTCAGTTCTTTTAACAAATACCGCAGTGAGATCACTATGGTGACTGCATGTAACTGAACACGTTCATTCGAGTAATCATAATTGGCTGCTGCTGTCAGGGTTTAGTTTTGTTTGATCAGTAGTCTATCCATCTATTGAGGAGTTACACAACTGTTGTGTTATTCAGAATGGTCGTCGAGTAATATCACATGTTTTACATGTTGCTGTCTTTTACATGTATGCTAACCATACTGATGTGTTCTGGCACCTGCAGGGCTACATGAGCAGGATGAAGGAGGAGGGTGTACCCGACGACATGAAGGGCAAAGATAAGATCGTCTTTGGAAACATTCACCAGATTTATGACTGGCATAAAGAGTATGTGAATATGACACACTTAAGATTCTCATTCTCGTAAATACCACCAAGACCCCCTACTTTCATTTCTTGTCATTAATGTTGCACCTCTCATCTTTGTAGCTTCTTTCTTGGTGAACTAGAGAAGTGCTTGGAAGACCCAGATAGGCTCACACACCTGTTTATAAGACAGGTATGAAATGATTCATTGTGGGGTTTCAACAAATATCATTAAATTAAATGGATATTCCCGCCTTAAACTTATATCATGTTGCTGCGTCACTCTGGTTGGGATGTTACAGTGTCTACACTTTTAGGGTGAATCAACTTATGAATTACATATAGTTGTTTTTCTTTATATTTATCTGAGATGTGAATATTTGACACCCCCAAAAAAGGCACACTTCACCTTTTAAGCCATAAAAGCAGTGAATGCAGTAACAGCCAAAAGAAAAAAAGCTGTGAGGGACTAAATAAGATTTTGAACAGTTTTGAAACAATGACAATGTTTTGAAAAATGTGTCGTTGTTGTTTAATTTTGTATTTATTTTTATGTGAACTATATTATATATATAACCCAACGATATATTTAGAGTTGGATATATGGTGCATCCTACCTTACAGTGCTGGGTAGATTACTTCGGATTTGTAGTATGAAGGTAAATTGACATCAAAAAGATTTGCATGTGCTGGGTAATATTTGTGAAATGTTTTGACATTGCAAGCTTAAAATAAATTTGCTTGTGCAAAATAAGTAT
This sequence comes from Gymnocypris eckloni scoliostomus, assembly GCA_027564155.1. Taxonomy (NCBI): domain Eukaryota; kingdom Metazoa; phylum Chordata; class Actinopteri; order Cypriniformes; family Cyprinidae; genus Gymnocypris; species Gymnocypris eckloni. The sequence continues at coordinate 24,500,214 of CM050424.1, read as the reverse complement.
TGTAAAGGTGTAAATCAAGTTAGAAGCTCAAGAAAACAGGACTTGCATCATTGAACTATGTTTCGTAACTGTAAATTATGTGTTGAAAAACTGCAACTTCGTATTAATTAAAAATAAATATGATCTGTATTCTTCTGACCTACGCGCTTTTTACGCGCTTACACTTTTGGAAAAAATTTGTGCTGAAATGCGGCCAAAAGACTTACAAGTCTGTACATTGCAATTTGCATACAAAAACAGTGCTGTTAAGAACTACAACACAGATTGAATCTGAAAATATGTATCTGTGTGTAAAATAAAGCTGTTGCAAAGGTGTAAACAAACGTATGCAGGGCATAACTTTTCCTCAAATAACCAGATATGCGCTGAACGTCTTTCTTTTACCTGCGCTTGCAGTTTTGGCACGGTTCTCTCACTCCATGAGTTTTGCAAGCGTGAGGGGAGGGCGGGTCCACCACCTTCTTGTAGCCAATCAAATGAGGCTCTCGCTGACTCTCCATCAAACACCAATACATTTATCTTAATTTATTTTTGGAACATTCTCGCTGATGGAATAATACTTTTAACGTACCCATACAGTAAAAAAAATATAATAAATAAATACCAACATGATATTTTATAAGTTGTGTACCATTAGGCTATGTGTTCATACACATTTTGAGCTGTGTGGTATCTACTCCTCCTCAACAGGCTATATGATATATTAGTTTATTGTGATATTATATTGTAATTTTGATGATACTTAAAGAAGGACTAGTATCTGCACTAGCTTAATACATAATTTCACCTGTCTGCTGATTAGGGACGATTCCATTTTGTAACAAAAAATTGGTTCAATAATAATTGAACCAACAGTAATATTTGTTTATTTAACATGTTGTAATTTAAGGGTAATTTAAGTAATATTTATTAATTAATATCTAACTTATTCACCATTTATCATCTGTAATACCACTGTGTAACCATTAAATGGCTGTTTAGCTCTCTCTCTATATATATACAATTGGTTACTTGAATTTGGATATACATTTAGACATATTTAAATACATATTTATCAAAGTTTTTGCATTAGTCAAATCTGAACACAAAGAAAGCGTTTTGTTACTCATTCTTGCTTCATATAATAGCTTGATCGATCACATGAAAGTAATCAGAATCAATACTGAAATTTCAAAATACACATTTGAGTGTTAAATACCATAACCAGAGACATGGTCTGAAAAAAAAGGTTTTACAAAGTGTACCACTCTCATAACATAGTGTTGAACATTGTCACATAACATAATTTTAATTATAAAGTTTAACATCAGAGGTGTGAGCAGATTAGGAAATTTGAATGTAAAGCCAAACCAAACCAAATAATGTTAACACCAGCTCGCAATTCAGTATAAGCACACGGGAGTCTAGCCTAAAGGAACACAACTTATAAAGTATCATGTTTTAATTAAGTTGGTATTTATTTATTATTATTTTTTACTCTACCCACGTGTACGTTAAAATTACCATTCCGTCAGCGAGAATTATCCTGAAATAAATGAAGATAAATGTATTGGTGTTTGATGTGTTTATTGAACCAATAAGATAAGAGTAAATGGAGAGTCAGTGAGAGCCTCATTTGATTGGCTAAAATAAGGTAGTGGACCCGCCCTCCCCTCACGCTAGCAAAACTCAGCGAGTGAGAAAATTGTGCCAAAACTGCAAGCGCAGGTAAAAGAAAGACGGAGCTGTACATATTGGATTACTTCAGGAACAGCAAGTTATTTAGACATTTGACAGTTTGTTTTTTACACATACAGATTGGTTCTACACAGTCAATCCGTTTTGCCGTTTGTTTTCGGGTGGCAAATCACTGTTTACAGGCTTGCAGTGCTTTAGACCATATTTTGGTGGAAAAAACGTGCCAAAAGTGTAAGCACAGAAAAATTTATTTCAGAAGAATGTAGATCATATTTATTTTGCATTAGCATGAAGCTGCAGTTACACAATACATGAATTACACTTACGAATAACCCTCAAATGCTGCAATTAATTTTTTATTGCGCTTGAATCCGGATTTACACTTTAACAAAGCTTCTGTTGCGCATTAAAATTTAATTTACACTTACAGTCTTATGTACGCTTTCACAACTCTTGCCCTGTACATGCAAATCTTTATGACATCATATTACCTTCATATTGTAGTCCATTACTGATTACAAATTATTTGATTAAAATTGTACTTGGATAATTAATTGAATTCTTTGTTCATCATGAAATGCATTAAATATTACATTACAGTGGGGATCTCCAAGCTGTAAGTGGTAGGTAGAAAATTTATCAAATCAAAATTGGGGTAAATAAATACATTCTGAATAATGTTTAATAATGTAATCCATAAACATATCTGCAATCTATAATCTGATTATGAAATTTTTAAAGTAGTGCTGTCAAACGATTAATCGTGATTAATCACATCCAAAATAAAAGTTTTTGTTTACATAATATATTTGCTTTTACTGTGTATATTTATTATGTATATATAAAGACACACCCATACAGTATATATATAAAAAAAATGACATATATATTTCTATTCAAATATTTATATTACAAATATATTTAATATAAAAAAAAATCTTAAATATATACATGCATGTGTGTATTTATATATAGGCTTACACAATAAGTCTACACAGCACACATACATATATTATGTAAACAAAAACTTTTATTTTGGATGCGATTAATCGCGATTAATCGTTTGACAGCACTATTTTAAACATAATATAATCTAATTACAAGTAATTCATTTTTGGAATCCGATTACATGTAATCAGTTACTACCCAGTACTGCCTGCATATCTACATTATACTCATTTGAAGCAATATATACTATACAGCAAAATTTGGCTGCAAAATTAACTATATTATCTCAGCTTTTTACATATAGTTGTACATACTTTTCTTTGTGATGATTTTGGCTCACGTTTAACAAAAACCCATCGTGTGAATTGGTGGGTTTTTTGTTAAATGTGAGCCAAAACCATCACAATTAAAAGAACCAAAGACTTAAACTACTTCAGTCTGTGTGCATTGCATTTATTTAATACACAAGTTTCACAATTTGAGTTGAATTACTGAAATAAATGAACTTTTCCACGACATTCTAATTTATTGAGATGCACCTGTATGCAGTGTACAGTACTCACGTAGGGCAATATGTACTATATAGCATAGCTCAACTGCCAGATTGCTTGTATTAATTTGTAAACTATATAAGCACCCAGCTCTAAACTGATAATTAAGATATTATAAATATTAACATCATGATTTTTCCGTAAAGCCTCTTTGGAACATTGTGTAATGTGTAAAGCACTATACAAATATATTTGACTTTTCTATCCATACAGTAAAAGTCAGGGTTGTTTTGGACCCCACTTTTATTGTATAGGCAAAACATATTCTGTTGCATTCAACAGGATAAAACAGCCATGCATGTTTAGAATGGCATGAGAGTAAAAAAATATATTTTACAGAATTTTTAATGATGACTGAATTTTCATTTTTGGGTGAACTTTTCCTGCCATGCCATACGTGTAGTAAAAGCAAGTGGTCAATATGTGTTGAATATGCAATAACTGAATTATAGCTGTTAGTACATTATATATTTTAGCATATCTGGAAGACAGCATAGAAAATTAGCATGAAGGACAGGATCTATCCTTTTTTGTTTATCTTACTTGATGAGTAAGTTTTGGCTGCCTTTGTCTAAAATTCTGTTTTGGCTACAGGAACGAAGACTGCACATGTACATTGTGTACTGCCAAAACAAGCCCAAATCAGAGCACATTGTTTCAGAATACATCGACACATATTTTGAGGTAAGACTCAAGTCACTGCCTACATCCTCCCTGACATTTAAACATGAGTCATAAAAAGCAAGACAGACTCATAACTACATTATCTCATCTTTTCTTTATATCTTCATCAGGATTTAAAACAGAGGTTGGGCCACAGGTTACAGATCACAGATCTACTGATTAAACCGGTGCAGCGGATTATGAAATACCAGCTTCTGCTGAAGGTCAGGCAGTGAAATTGCAGTAGCAATGCAGTCATTCCTTACAGTACTACTGACCCATCTTTGTGTAAAGAATAGATATAAAGATCATTATCTTTAAACATAAATGAATATTTCTCATCATTGTTCTGGTTGCTTTATTTTAGGATTTTCTCAAGTTCTCCAAAAAGGCTGGATTGGACACTGTAGAATTAGAGGTAATGGTATTTGTTAAGACATGGGCTAGTTCTTAACTTTGACACATAACTCATCCAGCAGCATTTATGATACAAATATAAATTATACTGTACCTCAAATCATGCTGTTTGTTATTTAACAAATTATTTGTTATTTGTTATTATAAAATTTAGCTATCTGACATTTCTAAACAATCAGTAATCAGTCTGACTTTAAATCAATGTACACCTCAATTTATGACTAGGAGATGATAAAATATAAATAATATTACAAATGTAACCAGATTCATATCTACACCATAGAATATCAGATAAGTTATGGTGGAAATCTTTTACTTGGGCTATAGCAACACCATAGTAACCACCCACAACACCTTTTTATTATTGTGTCAAATTTTACACAGGCAAACACCAGTCGTATTTTCTTCAGAAAATTTAAAAATCAAGTTCTAAACTGCATATGCTCTCTCACAGAAAGCAGTAGAGGTGATGTGTGTTGTTCCAAAACGCTGCAATGACATGATGAATGTTGGACGCCTCCAAGGATTTGATGTAAGACGCATTTCTCTTACCTTATTTGCAAAAGTTTGTGAGTGTGTAGGTGGAAAGCTAAACTCACAACCATTAACAGTTGTACAGTATATTCATAAATCAGCAGGAAGTCCACAAGCTGTTCACAAACGTTTTTTTCCCACATCAAAACTAATCAAACCAAATATGACTTTTTGTCATTTTGTGGAAAGAGTTTAGATGTCTGACAAAATTATTCACAAACGAGCAAATAAAACATCACTGTACAATATTTCAAACTAACCTGTACTTGTTGTGAAATTTCTTTTTTAGTGCAGTTTTGTTTGCTCATGTAAGGGAATTTTAACTGTTCTGAGGACTAAACATTGTTTATTTTGTTATTTCTGCTTTTAGGGTAAAATTGTAGCCCAGGGAAGACTGCTTCTCCAGGACACCTTCATGGTCTCCGACCAGGATGGTGGTCTCCTTTCCCGCATGAAAGAGAGGCGTGTCTTTCTCTTCGAGCAAATAGTTATCTTCAGTGAACCTCTGGATAAAAAGAAGGGCTTTTCTATGCCGGGCTATCTGTTTAAGAACAGCATAAAGGTGTGGACAGAATACACTGTAGAAAACACTTTGCTCAAGTGTCAAGACACAGTATAGCAAGTAAAAACATGTATCTCTTGTCTCTCTCTCTGCTCTGCAGGTCAGCTGGTTGGGTCTAGAAGAGAGTCCTGACAATGACCCGTGTAAGTTTATTTTGACCTCAAGGTCATCCACGGCCAGTACAGAGCACTATGTCCTCCATTCCTCCAACCGGGCGGTTTCCCTGGCTTGGATCCAGCAGATCAGCAGCATCCTGGAGAACCAGAGAAACTTCCTCAATGGTAACACAAATTATAGAATAAAAAAAGGGAGATTAGTGGTTAAATATCTGAAAAACGTAATAGGTTTAAAGCCCAACAAACTATGAAAAACCACCAAGTAATTGGCTTGACCGCATGCTTCTCCAGTGGGATTGTCCACATAATATGTATACTATATATTGCATTATGTAAGGAGTGTCCAATCCTGCTCTTTTAGGGCCAAAGGTTTAGCTCCAACCTGCCCCAACACACTTGCCTGGAAGTTTCTTGTAATGCTGAAGACATTGATTAGCTGGTTTAAATGTGTTTGATAAAGATTGGAGCCAAGAAGCAGAATAGTGGTCCCCTGGAGGAGGATAGGACAATCCTGATTTATATAAATGTTAAATAACTAATTAATTGGGATTTGAAGATAATACTGCAGGAATAGGGCAGCTAAGGTCAACTAGTTTTTCAACAACTGATAGCGTGATTAGTGCTGCCAGCTAGTTTAAACAGTAAGACAACCTATAACAGCATTAAAAATATTTTTAACATACTCTTTTGAAAATTCACTTTTAAGACCATCTACTCCTTTAGACATTCCAGTAACTAGTTATTTTTCTAAATATGTTGTTCATAGCTTTACTCTTTCACTTGATAATAATACATCCACCTAGGAAAATGTATTTTATGACAGTTATATTATAAACAGTAACATCACTTGCCTATTGTTGTCTTCTCAGCACTGACTTCACCCATTGAATACCAACGGAATCATGTTGGGGCAAGCGGTCTGGGTGGACCCAGCAGCAGTGGACTTCCAGGGGGTAGCAGCAGCTCTGCCATGGGTCCCAGCTGTGGTTCTCGGTCCCGAAGTTCCCGAATCCCTCAACCTTCTTCTCGTCTCCCCCAGCCCGTGCAGCACCACCACGCCCCCGCCCCAGATGGCCGCACTTCAGGTACGTGTCCTCTTCCTGACCAGGACCTAAACGGTGAGGTCCCTAGGATGCGGGTCCTGGAGAGCCCCTTGAAGGAACTACGCGAGGAAGCCCAATCAGGGACACCCATTCCAAGAGCCACAGTCGCACCCCTGTCTCTCTCCCTAACAAAGCCCCGTCTCAGAGTCCCCTCGCCCACTCTCTCCCATTTGAACCCTCAGAACATTACAGTCCAGAAGGGCTCCCCGTTTTGGGCCTCAATGCCAGTCTCGCCTACTGGCAGGCCTGGCTCTTACACAGAGCAGAGTGACACGTTGAGTCGCAACCAGTGTCAGACTCGCAGGCACTCCACCCACAGTAAGGAGTTGGACCGCAACAGTACTTGCTCCTCCACCAGTGAGCAGTCCCTGCATTCCACTCACAGCAATGGGGTAAGAGCCAAACTCTAGCTCCTGGCTTCAGTGAGGCCTAGTCCTGCTTCACCTCCACCTCTGGCTTCATACTAACCCGTGCCGCTGGGGTAAATGTGCGTTGACCTGGAACTAAAAGAGGAATCTCACAGGCTTTTGTGGAAATTAACTGGCCTGGTTTGACTGTGCTGAGCAACTAACAATGTACACTGTTAACCAGGATAACTCCTTGAGAGTTTCTCAGAAACTCTGTAAATCCGTTGACTATTTCTGCTGATTCTATTGCTCTGAACTGGCAGGATGATCTTTGTCTAACCGCCTAAGAAGACCTAATATGCAAGCATTGGGAGCACGTAAACCGCAGCCAACTAACAATTACTAACTGTTTTTCTTTTTAACCTGCTTACGGCTTTTTTAACAGATTTCCAAAATTATTTTTTAATAATCAAAATAATACATTTTAAAATATATTGTGGGGTGTCTAAGGCCCCATAAACCCTGTGCTGATTTGTTTACTATTGACAAATGAATTTGGAGTGAGACATATCAAGGGACTTTCCTTTTCTTTTAATATAGCAAATAGGTTTTATTTGCATCAGAAGCAACTATGAAGCATAGGGGTATTAGGGGAAAGTATATTCTCATTCTAGAGAAGATTTTATTGGGTACACACATGAGTGCATCGGTATATTTTGTCTGTTTCCCAGAAGAGAAAGATTGTACATTGTCAACTTTCAGCAGTCCACTACCATATAGATGGTTTGAATGTTACACTGATTGGCTGCATCACTCCGTCTCCTCTGTCAGCAATTTAACTGTGAACTGTCAGTGTGAATGACTCTTTAGTGTAACTCGGAAGAGGATCTTGTTAACTAAAACAACTTTCTATTGTAAATCTTTTTCTATAACTGCTCTCGCTTGCTTTATTCTTGCTCTCCGACCAGCTCACTAAATATCTTCAACATTCTTCATATGCAAACATTCTTAATCAAAAATATATAATATACAGAAATATTAATAATATAAAAGTTGCTACTCTGATGTTTTGCTGTGTTTCTGCTTCTAGAGTGAAAGCAGCAGCAGCAGCAGTGTGTCAACCATGTTGGTGACACAAGACTACATGGCTCTAAAAGAAGATGAGATCAGCGTGTATCAAGGAGAGGTTGTACAGATATTGGCCTCTAACCAGCAAAACATGTTTCTAGTTTTCCGTGCCGCCACAGAACAAGGCCCAGCAGCCGAGGGCTGGATCCCCGGCTACGTTCTGGGTCACACCTCCACCATCATTTCCGATTACACAGATGGAACCCTCAAGTGAGGATTGGTTATTAATTGTTATTGATTATTAAAAGTACATTTTGCATTATATAGTTCCATCCAAGAAAATACAGTCACTTATGTCACATTTGAAGAAAAAACTTGTTTTGGAACAAATGGAACAAAATTAATTTTAAAATAAGCTTTTAAAAATTATAAATATTAATATAAATAGTCTGTATGTAATGTAGTTTTGATCTATTGCATACACATTTGCAATTACACTAAATGTAGGCTATTGTAAGATTGGAGATGCATTTTGTCCCTAAAATGCCTTTTTAAGTATATTTTGGTATATGAGGATTGAAACCTAATATATTTTGGTCACAGATTTTATTTTTCTTTTTTTTTGGCCATATGGGAATTGACAATTTTTCAAAATGAGATTTGTATTAATGTGAATTAGAATGTGAACAGAATGTGTTTTAAACTTGCAAGTTCATTTATAGTTAACGTTGAAATTAAATTTAGGCTGTAAGTGTGAAAGCATCCACTTATTATGACTTAGAAGACACCACCGTTTTTAAAATGGTATTGACTTCTTGTTTGTTGTCTAATATTTATAGTCCAGCTGTGAATTGGCTCTCTTAAAACAGTGCTATATGTATCATTCAGGAAGTCCTCATCGTGGCACACAGCTCTACGCATCAGACGAAAGTCCGAAAAGAGAGACAAAGATGGCAGGAAAGAGAGCAAACCAGAGAATGTCTATCGCAAGTCTAGAGATGGATCAGCCAATAAGGTTTCTATAAAGGTACTGCCTTAACAGTCTAATGATTCATTATGTAATCATTACTCATTATACAATTTCATAGTTATGACAATTTCAACATATTAACATTCAACATTACATTATTGCTTATTTAATTTTTTCAGCTTTTGAATCCCAACTACATTTATGATGGCAAGTTAAAATATTGTTATTTCGTTCTTGGAAATCTCTCTGCATATATTAAATTGTTCACGTGTCATAATGAAACAGCCAAATTACTGTACGTTTCTGATTTGCCGGCAGCAGTTCCCCCAGAGTTCGTGGTCCCCCTGAGTGAGGTTGTGTGCGACAGAGGCGACAGTGTAACTCTCCGCTGTAAGATCTGTGGGCAGCCCAAAGCCTCGGTCTGTTGGAGAGGGCCTGACCAGAACACTCTCAGCAATGGTGGAAAATACACACTCACACACAGGTAAAACCAGTACACAGACATCGTTTTAAATGCCATGCACTTATACAGACTGCAGGGGGCGCTTTTGCTTTATGGTTTCCGATCTTGTTTGTTGCGAAGGATGCACAGTCATTTTGCTAGTTTCATAACTGTTTACTGAAAGAAACATTTTCCATGCTAAATATTTCTTTGAAATTGTCTTCATGTTGTTCATTGACTGCATTTGATCAAATTTGGCTATAGAAACAAACAAATCAATTTAGTTTTACAATTTGTCATTGCTATCGGTTTGACGAACTTGATCTCTCTTCTTTGCACAATATCTGATTTCCTTTGTGAGCAAAATTCCTAATTAAATTTTGTAATTGTCAAATTAAAATTGCTAAGCAGGAAAGAAAATAATGTCACACCATAGCTCCAAAAGGAGAAAATATTTATGCCATTTTCTCACCAAAAGTACTGTTTTGAAAAATGCGGCTATTGATGAAGATCCACATGGCTCAAAACTTTACATTTAGTGAGAAAGTATAAATGTTTTCAGTAACACTTTATTTTAGTGTCCTTGTTACACATGTTACATGTATTTACTATTATAATAACAATGCATTATGCATAATTACATGTAAGTAACCCTAAACCAAACCCTAGTCCCAACCCTAACCATATAGTAAGTACATGTAATTAATTAATATTACACAGTACTTAGATGTATAATTACACTGTAACACGGACACCTTCAAATAAAGTGTAACCATGTTGGATTTATTGTATGGATATTTTTCTACTTTTGGAGCTATGATGTGTCTACTTTTTCTTCCTTGTTTGTTATTTTTTATGGTTGAGCACCCTCATCGTGCTTTTTTCACCTGCATGATGAGCATACTTTCTATATATTTTCTAAATATTTTGCAAAAATAAAGTAAAACATACTTTACTTTACTTACTTTACTTTTAGGTATTTAGCAGACGCTTTTATCTTAAGCGACTTACAGATAAGAAAAAGTAATTATAAATAAAAGTTACAACTATAAACATTATATATACATATTTATATATAAATAAATTAAATAAAAATGACAAATGCATACAACAACATTTCAAAACTAAACATTTAAATGAAAACAAAAAAAATTAACTAAAAACGATTCAAAATATTAAATCAAGAAAAGGTATGTGTATAATAATGATTCTAACATAACACTAAATGTCTAAGTATACTTGTTTTTTGCATAGTAAGAATTGGTTATAAAAAACTAAAACAGAAGTGAAACAAGTAGTAGGAAAGAGGATAAATAAAAAGCGATACAGGGTACATTTATGTAAGCTAGTTATTTTCACAAATGAACCCTGACAGGGTGATTAGGACCCCGATGTGAAGCACATTGTGTTTTCCACAAGGGGTTTATTTTCTGGTAATGACCAGCTAACTGTACATTAGACTGTACATTATGTTACTTATTACATGATTTCCAAATACATTCATAAATGTACTTTTAAATATTGATGAAGTTCAAATTTAATTTTAATTAATTCAATTATTTTATTCAGCAGAAACCATTTAATTTGCTTCAGAGATCAAATTGGCTTGGTACAACAGCCAATATATAGTTTAGCAGTCGATATAAAACAATGTTTGACCTCTGAATAGAGCAGTTGACAATTCAATATGTTCTAGACTAGAGAACACATTTCTAATAGACTATGCTGTACAGTTTTGTTTTTGTACATTGCAATTTTCTACATTTTGCCATTTTCAGTGAGACAGGGGAAGTGACTCTCCGTATCTCACCTGCCTCTCTGGACGACAGTGGCACCTACACCTGCATCGCCTCTAATGACGTGGGCTCAGTGACATCATCAGCCTATCTCAGGGTGCTTGGTCAGTTGATTTTCGGTTAGCACTGTTCAAAACAAAACGTTTTAATAGTAGTTGATTTACCGACGTTGTTGTTTTTCGTAGGCACGTCTTGTGACGGGATCCTCTGGAAGGATCACTTTGAGTCCCTCTACACTGAAGTCATGGAACTGGGGAGGTATTGTACGAATTAAATTTTCTGACATACTGAGACAAACTAATCTATCTCTATACACACAGCTAACATTCTAAACCACCTAATGTTTGTTTTCTGTATGTCTGTCTGTAGAGGCAGGTTTGCCGTCACTAAGTGGTGTGAGCAAAGGGCAAGCAGGCAATCAGTGGCCGCTAAGCTAGTAAATAAAAAACTAATGCGTCGAGAGCAGGTGGTTCAAGAGCTGGGTGTCCTACAGTGTCTTCAGCATCCTCACCTGGTGGGTCTGCTGGACACCTACGAGACCCCTGCCAGTTACGTCCTCATCCTGGAGATGTACGTAGACTTCTCTACTTTATCTGTAACAATATAGTCTCAAACATAATGGCAATGCTAATGATAATACCATCGGTTAATTTAAGACTGATGGAAAGTGTGATTTATTTATTATTTTTTTTACACGTTTTCCTACTTTTTTGCACATCAGTGCTGATCAAGGTCGTCTCCTGGAATATATTGTTTGCTGGGGGAACCTAACAGAGGAAAAGGTGTCTCTTTATCTACGGGATATTTTAGAAGCTTTACATTACCTTCACACATGCAGGATTGCTCATCTTGACTTGAAGGTGCGTCTTCCCACAGATTTATTCTTAACAAATTAGTCAATAATTTGTGGAAAGATGGCACACATATGTAATTAAATGTGTTGACTGGTGGTTTTCAACTAGTGGACTGTGACCTATAGGGGTCCTCAGCACATTTCCAAAAGAGGCATGTTGTGGCAATTTCTTTCTAACAAACATCATCACTGAGTAAGAGACAAACCTGAGTCCAAATTATATTAATAAAGTATTTATTCTCTTGCAAGAGAAGATCCCTCGTGCACTAACACACATAGCTGTGAGTCAGTCAGGAAAAGAGAGAGAGAGAGAGAGAGAGAGAGAGAGAGAGAGAGAGAGAGAGAGAGAGAGATAAGGAGTCACAGTGCCACCTGTTTTATAGTCCTTTTCCCTCAAGGCCCTATTTCTTCCCTCCCCTTCAGGAGAGATACCAAGTTGTTTATCTATTAATGGTTATACAGAAAAGGCAGGCAAATGCCCCCTTGACCCCCTGACCATCTGCGTTTCCTTACCTCTATCACTTCCCAATCATAGTACATCATCACACACAGAATGCTTATCTAACTACGAGTGAGAAAACATATGATGCATACATCTGAAATGTATGCTTCACTAAAGATCAATACATGTAAAGGAAAAATTCCATAACAATTCCTCTCTTTTTATCATTCTCTGATAACTGATTAATCAAACATTGTAATAATAATAGTAAATAATAATAAATACAAGTTCAAGCCATTAAATCACACTTATACTCTTCATCTCTGATTTTCACATAAATGATCACTCTTCTTGAACCTGTGAAGTAAGTTTTTGAAAATTTGAAAAATGCTTAGGCTGTTTTTGTTTTGGACAGACCCTAAATGTTTTAGCAAGCAAAGTAAAGACCTTATTCTATAGCCGGGCTAAATGGACAGACACTGCTGTCGCACTCTCGGCCTAAACCGAACCCTCAGTCACCATAGTATAAACAAGAAAAAGTATAGTTCATAGTAGGAAATAAACATATCAATTTATCACTGTTGAGTTACTTCTGTAATATAAAATGTAAAAATTAAAAGTATGTAAAAAATCCCTCAGTTTCAAACCCCTCTCCTTGTACGTCCTCTCGTACACGGATAACTGCTGCTTTTAACCTTCTTTACATTTCAATCCTTCTCAGGAAGAAAATAGAAACATCATAACTCAATTAACACATTTCACTGTAACTTCCGCTACTTGTGTCATCATATTGTTGGTCTGATCTCCTGTTGGTAACACCTTCAGACCTGTTGTGAAGTGTAGTATTACCAAGCAAATTGTCACTGACAACAAAGTCATTATACATATGGTCTTAAAACAGGCCACACATTCCTGGCACTCTGAATGGGTGCCACGGCCTTGGACGCTCCATTCTCTCAGTTACTCTGTATCAAAAGTGCTGTTATGACCAGAGAAAGTACTGTTTTCGAAGCACTAAGAGTCTTATCTGTTCTGTTGATTACGATGTCCACCCGGATTCCATTTGCTGCTGATATCTGGTTCCGCCTAAACACACAGCTGCAATGCATGGGCTTTTCAAACTGGATCTTAGCATTTATTGACACTCGCGTTGAACCTCCTCCAGCGATTGCTCCGCCTCCGCAATGGGCGGCACCCTCCTGCAATGGTTTACGTGCACCCACGTAGCCCTCTCTGCGACCTTCACCGCCATGTGCGTCACCAGAAGCACCTGGAAAGGCCCAAGCCACCTTTTCGATTTCCAGCTCTTTCTCCTGTTATCACGAATCACCACGAAATCACCAGGTCTGACCTCGTGCAGGAATGTCTCAGCAACCTTTCCTTGGCAGCTTTTACCTGCACAGAAATATTTGACAACAGACAAGACATTTCTTTGCAGTAATTCAACGTCATTCTCACACACATCCGTTGATGGCAGCCTTTGTTTACCCCCTTCTATGCCCATGAATGGTGGCCTACCAAACAAAATTTAAAATGGGCTCAGGTTTGTTTTCACTCTTTTTCTCATTCTGATGTACATCAGTACAATTGGGAGGGCTTTAAGCCAAGTCAGACCCGTCTCTTCACAGCATTTCGCTAATTTGTTCTTAATTGTCTGGTTCTGTCTCTACTGCCCCTCCTGATGAGGGCGCCGTAGCTGCAGTGTGTTCTCATGTCAATTCCCAAGAACTGACCCACCTGCTTTATTGCATCATTGACAAAGTGTCTGCCATTGTCCAACCCATGTGTCAACTTAGCATAATGCTGAAAGAAGTGTTTGGGCAAACAAGGAATGTCATCAACACTCATCCATACACCCCTTGAGGCTGCAGCCAGACGACCTCCATTTTTGTTTTTCCTGCTCCTGTGGAAAAAGTCTGCATACTTTGTAAACAAGGTGAAATATCAGGGTTAGTCACAGATACTAAAGCACAAGTCGTTTCTTTTGTCTCCTGTGCTGCCGCGGCCTTCGCTGCCGCGTCTGCTCTCACGTTTCCTGTGGAGATAAAACTTTTATCGTTAGTGTGCGCTATGATTTACAGATCGCGACCTTGTCTGGTAAAAGAATGGCCTCCAAAAGCTTAGACACAAGAGATGCGTTTAATATCGGATGTCCATCCGACCTCAAAAATTTCTGTGCTTCCAAAGTGCCCCAAAGTCGTGAGTGACCCCAAAAGCATAACGCTTCTGTCAGAGCAACCAATTTAGCTCCTGAGCGAATAATTTGATGGCAATTTGCCAGACTTTACGACTTCAAATTCAGTGGTCACCATGAAACCAACCTTATTCAAGCCTGTTTGTGGATCTTTGGGCGACCCATCCACAAAGAGGACATTGTCACAGTTCTCTAAAGGTGTGTCCAACAGGTCTGGACGTGGTGTACACACCTGTTCCAACACTGATAGACAACAATGGTGTTCCTCCCCATCCTCCTCTGTAAGGAGGAGTGTGGCAGGATTCAAAGTTGTGCATCTTTTCACCGTTACATTTGGCATGTCAAGCAAAATCGTGTGATACCTCAGCCATCGGGCTGTTGATAAATGTGATGTTCTCTGCTCTTGCAAAATCATGGAGACCGTGTGTGGGACCATCAAAGTCAAATCAGAATACCCCACAAATTCCCTTGAAGCCAGTACAACCAGCTCAGCAGCTGCCACAGCTCTCAGGCAGTGCGGCAAGCCTGCTGCAACTGCATCAAGCCTTGTTGAAAAATCTGCGATTGGTCTTAATCTGTACCCATGGGTTTGCAAGCGCACTGAACTCATAAATCCATGTTTTTCGTCTACCATCTGTGTAAAAGGCCTTTCAATCTTGTCACATGACCTCAGCCCTTTCCCTGTTGTCAGGGCTCTCAAGGGCTTTTCAAGAAATGCATAATTTGGAATAAACGTTCGACAATATGCACACATTCCCAAGAATGATAACAATTGTTTCTTTGTTACTGGTCTTGGGACATCTCTGATAGCTTTTATTCGTTTCTCAGAGATAGCTTTACTGTTTGGTGTTATAGTGTGACCCAAAAAAATTATTTCCTGCTTCACACACTGTAGTTTTGTCAGACTGACCTTGTGACCCTCTCTCGCCAGATGGTTCAAGAGAGCCACAGTGTCAGCCACGCACGTAACCTCATCTTGTGCACAAATCAATAAATCATCTATATACTGCAATGTGTTTCTCCCCTCTTCCCTTTTCAGCCCTTCTGTGGCTGTCATGCATTTTCCTCAAAACAGGCCTAAAGCAGCCCAGTGGCCTTGGTCACTGATAAGCGTGGCGCAGACTTCCCCTGTTATCAAATACAGCTGAATTTGTTTTTCTGACAGGCAAGCTGAAAGCACACACACATTTTCATTCCAGAAAATCTTATCAAACCTTGTCAAAAACATTTTCTGCCCCGTTAAACCACTCTTCCTCATATTGATATATGCATATATCAATAAATGCAATCTGTCAGGCAACATACTTTCTGTGTTAGCTGATACTTTTCGATCTTTGCCAATTTCAAAATCATTTGTGTCCAATCAGAATCCGTTATCTGCCACTCATATGCCCACTGTGGCTAAAATTTTGCACAACTCATCTGCTGTTTCTCTTCAATAAATCCCAAACGGGCCAGCAGTGAGTTTCAGATTTAATTTACACATTAGATCCCTGGCCATTAACGGAACCGGACAGGTTTCAGAGCACAAAAACGCATGTTTCAATGCCCTGCCCCCCTCCGTCTCACATTTCAACGGCACAGTATAATTTTCTGAGATTATATGCCCTGACGCGGACGTGCTTTCAAACACTAAATCCGTCAACTAACATTGGATATCTCGGTAGCCTTAAAAACCCTAAACTTTTGTACTTTCTCAGACATTCATCAGTAACCGCATTATTCAAAACTTCAACAATCACACATAAAGGGTTTGCAAGCATTTCTTCATTGCAGATAGCATTATTCAATACTTCAACAATCACACATAAAGGGTTTGCAAGCATTTCTTCATTGCAGATAGCCTTATTCAAAACTTCAACAATCACACATAAAGGGTTTGCAAGCATTTCTTCATTGCAGATAGCCTTATTCAAAACTTCAACAATCACACATAAAGGGTTTGCAAGCATTTCTTCATTGCAGATAGCATTATTCAATACTTCAACAATCACACATAAAGGGTTTGCAAGCATTTCTTCATTGCAGATAGCCTTATTTGAATCAGTGTATGTGAGCGTGTTGTGTGTGTGTGTCAATAAATTTTTACTTCCCTTTTTCGCAGCTGGCTGAATGCCTGTCACCGCCCTCCCTCTCCTGTTCTCCGTTCCTCTCGTTTCAATCCGCCTTACGCGCCTCTGGACAATCCTGTGCCCAGTGTCCATCGTTCTTGCACAACCTGTACTTCGTGCAGGTAGAAAATTCATGTTCATTACTTGCACACACAGTCCACATTTCTTGCGCTGCCTCTCGCGCTGCTTTAATCTGTACAACAGCCAGCTGCATCTCTCTCTCCCCCTCTCATTCAGCGCCCCGCGCTGCTCGTGCTTGTTCATTCAGCTGCGGTTGTCTTGGCGGAGAACAGTGAGGTCGGGGTCGAATTTCAATGCACCCAGCTGAGCCATTGGGTAGATGTGTTTTTGTATTCTTACTCTGGCGGTGCCGAACTCACCGCATTTTCATGTGGGAAACACAAACATACACAAACATACTGTGAGTTAATCGGTTCTGGTGGTGCAGACACGCATACAGATAGACTTTCACACTTTTCATTTTTTCTCTTTTATCCGCTTCCTTGAGCCAACAATCTACTGTTTGTTCACATTTTTTACATACATGTTTAACACATTTGCAACAACAACCTGTTTGTTTGTCGCTACCTTGTTCAACTGAGTCCCTCACCACTTTCAGTCTTGTGAGGCTCAATGTTCCCTCTCTGGGAAAATCATGATGCTTGATTAATTTTTCAATATCTTGCATACATTTCTGACCATAATATTTGTTCAATTTGGTAGTACACCGGTGTATCATATTTCACAAGCTTGCTCTGAGACATCCCCATACTGGCTGTTTTCTGCTTTCTGTGGATTTGCTCACGCGCGCTTCTTTAATCTGCTAGACGTCTCCAGCAGATCCGATTTTCTCTTATCCCACAATCGGATCGGGTTGCACTATCAGTGCCCTCTTAATTGTGATTTACCAAAATCTTTCGATTTTTTTTTTTTTCTAACCCCAATTAACCTCGGTACCTGTTTGAAACCTATCTTGATCTGTACAGATCTCAAGTTAATCTCAGGTTACCTAATCTGAACGTTCGTGCCCAGAGTCCTCTACCACAGAAACTGTTTTCAGCCAATATGGTTCAATTTCACTCTTTCCCCCCTAATTAAATTGAATTTAATTGTTTCTTACCAGAGATGTCGTTTTGTGCCACCTGGGTTCTTTTTGATTCCAGTGGTCGATCCCTCCGGTCCCAACAGCGGAACGGTCCCTCGTCTCTCAATCTTTTTTGCGAGGTAGGGTTGGAACTTTCAGCTCCAAGGTGATCAGCCTCCGTCCGCTGTCAGGTCCAGAAGTCACGTCCAAGGAATCCCACTGTCTGACACCAAATTGTTGTGGCAATTTCTTTCTAAAAAACATCATCACTGAGTAAGAGACAAACCTGAGTCCAAATTATATTAATAAAGTATTTATTCTCTTGCAAGAGAAGATCCCTCGTGCACTAACACACATAGCTGTGAGTCAGTCAGGAAAAGAGAGAGAGAGAGAGAGAGAGAGAGAGAGTCACAGTGCCACCTGTTTTATAGTCCTTTTCCTCAAGGCCCTATTTCTTCCCTCCCTTCAGGAGAGATACCAAGTTGTTTATCTATTAATGGTTATACAGAAAAGGCAGGCAAATGCCCCCTTGACCCCCTGACCATCTGCGTTTCCTTACCTCTATCACTTCCCAATCATAGTACATCATCACACACAGAATGCTTATCTAACTACGAGTGAGAAAACATATGATGCATACATCTGAAATGTATGCTTCACTAAAGATCAATACATGTAAAGGAAAAATTCCATAACAGGCACAAGATGGCTTTACATGAATTCAGACAAAATTAGCTATAAACAAAACAAGTAGTTGTTTGTCTCTCTAATTTACACTTTATTTTATTTACAACTTCAAAAGATTTTAAACAGTGTAAACTAATTTTCTTATTTCAGTTTGTTTACTCAACAGCGATCAAATTTAAGAACCAGGAGATCCTGAATGTCATATTAAAAGTGTTAGTTTTAGTCTTGGAAAAGTCATGTAAATTTCTATGATAAAACATATTTTTTTTGTTATGTTGCTCTAAGATATTGCATTAGGCAGACATTTCTGAGAAATTGCTATTTGTGAATTAAAAACCTTACCCTGTACTTTTTGTAAATGTAGAGTAAATTCATTAGTCATAAAAGTGTAAACCCTAAAGAACATTCATTTCCTGAAATGTCTGGTCAGTTTTGTATTTAGTTATT